>ML782914.1:668746-748128 GCA_009831015.1 Picea engelmannii
GGGTCCTTCAAATGGAATGATGAGGCCCAAGTCACGATGGAGAAAATGAAAGAGGTCATGAGCACTTGCCCAGTTCTAGCTCTTCCTGATTTCGGCATACCCTTCACTTTGGAGTGTGATGCCTTGGGGGAAGGTATAGGGGCTGTGTTGATGCAGAATAGGCACCCCCTTGCCTATGAAAGCTGGAAACTCAGGGGTCCTAAACTACTTTACAACATTTACGACAAAGAAATGTTGGCTATCATGCATGCACTAGCCAAATTCAGGCAATTTTTGGTAGGTGCAAGGTTTGTGGTCAAATCAGACCATAACAGTCTTAAATATCTATTGGACCAAAAGGATTTGAATGAAAGACAACAAAAATGGGTAATCAAAATACAGGTCTATGACTTTGACATTGAATTCGTCAAAGGGAAGAACAACGCAGTGGCTGATGCATTATCCAGAAGGCCATCCATTTTTGCCATGTCCGGTATGTCAGTCGAATGGAAGGAACACTTGATAGTGGAATATGCAAGGGATCAGTTCACTTGTCAACTGTTGGACGGGAAAATACAGGATGTCAACTTCAGGGTCATAAATAACCTCATCTATTATAAAGGCCGAATTTTTTTAGTTCCTGGATTAGCTCTCAAAGCTAAGATCTTGCATGCATGTCATAACTCACCAGTAGCAAGGCATCAGGGCATCAGTAAGACGTACAGGCAGGTGAGAGAGAGGTTTGCATGGAAAGGCCTCAAGGAAGATGTGATGAAGCATGTCAAAGAATGCACTACATGCCAAGAAANGCAGCCCCTACCTATTCTAGAGCATAAGTGGGAAAGTATATCCATGGATTTCATCACCGGGTTGCCTAGAGCACAGGGGAAAGATTGCATTTTCATGGTGGTAGACGGGTTGACGAAGTTTGCACACTTTTTTCCCATAGCCACAGACTTCAGTGCAGCACAGGTGGCTGAATTATTTTTCAGAGAGGTGCTCAGACTACACGGCCTGCCCAAAACCATCATCAGTGACAGGGACAACAGATTCATGAGTACGTTTTGGCAAGAGTTGTTTAGATTAATGGGTACGACATTGACTCCTAGTACTAGCTATCACCCTCAGACGAATGGTCAGACTACGATAGTCAACAAATGGGTGGAAGGTTACCTCAGAAACTACATAGCAGGACAACAGAAAGCATGGGTTAGATGGCTACATTTGGGAGAATATTGCTACAACACCACCCGACATATGTCCATTGGCATGTCACCCTTTAGATCTTTATATAGCTATGATCCTTTATCATTTGTGGAGATTGCATTTGGTGATAGCAGGGCACCGATGGTACAGGATTGGATACAGTAGAGCCAAGACATTCTCAGGGAATTGAATGATCATTTAGAAAGGGCATAAAACCAGCAAAAGGTCCAAGCAGACAAGCACAGAGTTGATCGTACCTTTGAGGTTGGAGATTTAGTCTATTTGAGGTTGCAACCATACATGCAGTCCTCCATTAAAAGAAGCGGAGCGGAGAAATTGTAGCCACATTTCTTTGGACCTTACAGAGTCAGCAGGAGGATAGGGGCAGTAGCTTATGAGCTGGAGCTTCCATAGGGTAGATAAATTCACAATGTCTTCCATGTCTCGTGCCTTAAGAAAGCCCTCGGTCAACAGGTCAGGCCTATTGAGGCATTACCTCCCATGGATGAGGAGGGACAACTTTTTTGATTCCAAAGGAGGTATTAGAATTCTGAGAGAAGAGGCTCTGAAACCGAAGCATCAAGGAGTATCTGATCAGGTGGAAGGATTTACCTATTGAGGATGCCACTTGGGAGTAGGAGCACGTGGTCAGAGAAGTAGGTTTGGAATTGCTTGAGGAAAAGGAATTTCAAGCAGAGGAGACTGTAATGTCCCCCACCTCTTAGAGAGGTGATGAGGAGACTTAGTGGCCTGGGCACCCCCAATAGGTCATAGTCTCACACTGAGGGGGGGAAAGTCAAGAAGTTAAAAGTTATATTTTTAAGTTGACTTAAGAAAGGAAAAGGATAAAGAAGTAAAAGATAACTCAACAGAAGAATAGAAGATTAACCCTGGGAGTTAACCTAACTCAACAGAGAATTAGAAGGAAAAGTATAAGTAAGAGGCCGGGGCACACCTATTACTCATTCTGGTTTTGGATTAGCATTTTCTATTGCTCTTGAGCATTCAGTTTGGGGGTTTTGTTGTACAAACCCTTGTGAGCAACTCAGTGGTGAAATATCCACTCACCTTGTTCCACAGCTTGGTCTAGGGGATGAAAGACTCCTCCACACCATTCTAGTCTCAGCCCATCTCCATCTAGTGTTTCATAAGGTAGCAGGCCGTACTGTTCTTGTGTTTCCAGCAAGGGTGCACCATCATCTAGAGGGAGGTTCAATATATCTTATCCTGAGGGCCTGGGGCCATTCCGACAGTTGGGTTTTGTTTGCAGGGGCAGGACCATCATTTTAAGGGATTTTCTGGAGGGTTATCATCATTCTACATTTGTCTGCAGATTGGGATGTCTTGGAGCCATAGGGGACATCCTGTGATTCAGTGAAACTTAGATCTAGGGAGATCTGCTTGAGATCTGAGTCCGAAAATTCTCCCATGGGATTCTCATAGCCCGATCTATATTCTTGGAGAGTTTCAGAGCATTTGGAGGCCTCCTTCATCAGGGCCAAACTAGCTAGGGTTTCATTCATCCAGTGGGGTGAACCATTCAGTGGAGGAATTCATATCTACAGGGTTTGAGAGTGGATTTGGGAATTTGGACATCTGGGTTGTCCTTACAGTTGCCCGATCTATCATTTGGCATACTTTTTGGGATGATTGGACACTTTTCGTAGCAGGGCTAAATTATTGAGGGCTTCCGCATCCTTCAGCAGGGCATGGCACTTTCTAGCTTGGAGGTTGAGCATTTCATTGTATATCTAGCCTTTGGAGGCTTATTTTTTATTGTCGGGAGCATTTTGTAGCAGCTCATATCTATTGCTTGTATGACCATCTGAGGTTTATGCCAGATCGACCATCTATTGTATTGATCTTACATTGCTCATAATAAAAATATCAGTAGTAGTTAGTGATTCCAAGAAAAAAATTTGGCTTGGGATCATTACAGTGGATCTGTACATAATTATTACCAAGTTTCCCAGGATTTGCAACGTTGATAGTATTCATTCAATCAGCTATGAGTTTTTTCAAATTAACTATACTCATCATGGATTCAGGGAGACACTACATGAAATTGATCAAGTTATTAGAATAGATTTGGGTGGATACTCCATCAAATTGATCAAGTTATTAGCAAAAGCACAAAAAAAATATATTTCCTACAGCCAACCATATGCAATGTTGCATTTCCCTTGATGTATTTTTTAGAAAGGTCAAATTTGGTGATAATCAAGATCCTCTGTGCAAAGTCTAGGGAATTAAAGAGTAGAAGCGCTCTTAATTCCCACAGAAGTTGTTTAAGTTATAGCTTCATATTTCCCTAAAAATTATCTTCGGCTCTGGATATTTGATATAGCTCCTAAAACTATAAAACATATATGCATGTGTATCATTTTCTACTTCTTCCATTCTCTTTTCCTCGACCTCCATTACAACCTACAACATTAAATCATCCTCTGAGACACAACCACAACATAGAATGACATTTCGTAAATACTAAAGATAAATAAAAATGGAATTCACAAAATGAATAACCGATTCTCAGCTAAGTCGACCTTGGTTTCCTTGTTGAGTATGACATTGATGTTAGAGGATGGCTTCCATCCTCCATCTCAACTCAGACTCAATGCGGGATATGGATTTCTGTGACTCTTTTATAAGAACATGATTGGGCCAAGTTTCGAGGTTTCCCTCCTCTATCCCAATCCCTGTAGATGACATTTTCATGGACTTTCCCTAATTAAATTTAGAGCACACTGCATCCAAACATGGTTGAGCTCTGAAAAACTGTGATGATGTCTTTGATGAATGGGTGTCATTTGACCACCTTGGTACATGCAATTAATTATGTGTCTCTTATAAGGATAGACGTCAAACCATTTTATCCATTGAAAAATTATTTGACCACCTTGGTTTATGGAATTAATAACGTGTCTCTATACAGACAGACATACAACTATTTTATCCATTGTACAGGTGAAATTCATTTGGTGAAGTTTTTCCACAACGTGTTGTTATCCAATGAAGTTGAGAGGATAACGTGAGATTCAAAAGCCACTATTACAATCCCAATAAACTTTTAATGTGTCCACAATTACCCAAGAAACATGTTGGTTATAATTAATATCCATAGTCTCTCAAAGTTGTAAGGCTCACGATAAATGTTAAAAATGTTTTGTAATGCCTAGTTATAGTCAACCATAGAATTTGAAGTATAATTTAGATTGTAACGCCTAGTTACAGTCAACTAGAGAATTTGAAATATACTTTACAAACACAAATGATCTACTCCCATGGTCCTGGATTAACTGATTTAAGATAAATGACTTGGCTTGATTTCAACTGACCTGTAGCTCACACAACTTGGGTCGATTTCAACTAGCCGACAACTCACACGACATAAATTTATGTTGCATATAATGCCCACGTGATCTATGCCTCATCTTTATCAAATTAATGTCAAGTTAACTTGTTCAATAATTTTAAAACAATCACGTGGTCATATTTGAAGTAATACAATTGCTAACTTCTATTAAATCTATGCACTTTAACCATACTTTTAACTTCTATTTCCATCACGACCAAAATCTATGAATATTGAGTAAAATCTTTATTACTAGTATTTCCATCACGACCAGAATGTACAAATTTTTATGATTAAGTCATTTTCCTTCAATTGCAAAACTGTATGATTATCTAGAGCTAGATCAAAGCTTCCTTGAATAACTTTCGAGAATCATTGAAGAAAAGTAACCATTGCCTCACCTACACAAAATATGCACTCTTCAACTTATTAAATCCATTAAATACAAGAACCATTGTCCTACCTCCAAAAAAAAAATGCATTCTACAACTTATAGCCACTTTGCACTCATGAGCTCAAACCCTATTCATGAAAAATTAGTTTTCACTCATGAACGTAAGCCTTAGACGTGAGTTGAAGCAACAACCTTCTCCAAAATCACACTCTCTCCTTGTCAAAAACATTAAATTACCCATTGCACAAATGCACTTTGCACCTTATGAAAAATTCACTAAGCATTATATTAAAGTTGCACTCATGAGAGTGGACATGAGTTGAAGAAACAACCTTCTCCAAAATCACTCTTTCATGGTCAAAGGCTTTAAATTACCAAGGCAACAACCTTCTCTAAAATCACTCTTTCATTATCAAAGGTTTTAAATTACCACTTACGACTTTAAAAAATTACCACTTAAAGCAGAGGCTTGTTGCTTTGTAATTCTCCTTATTTTCATTATTACTATTTCAACATGATTTTTAAAACATAAATTTGACTTCACTTAATACTTTAAATTACCACTTAAGGTATTAAATTATAAATTAAAGCAAGAGCTTGTTGCTTTAAAACTCCCCTTGTTTTCATTATTACTCTTTCAACATGAATTTTCAAACATAAATTTGATTTCAATCCATATAGAAAATTTACTATTTCGATAAGATTTTTCAAACATAATATAATGTAAAGTTTCTTATTTAATATAGTTTGTTTTGAAATAAATGTTAATTGTTTTTTATAAATAATTTTAATATAAAATTTAAATAATTTTTTTAATTATATTTAAAATTAAAATACATACCTCGGATGGGGTGACATTTGGTGAACGCTTGTCACATGGCGCACTGGAAACAAGGGAAGTTAAATCCCCTCGTCGCCACCCTCCTCCTCTATCTATTTGAAATGTATAACATTCATTTCAAACAGAGTTCAGTGCATCGGGACATATTGGTAGCCTTAATGGTGATTCAAGCTTGGCCCTTTGGTATAGGTACGACACAACAAGGTTGCATTACCTCGACATTCATGGCTACCCAGGCTGTCACTTCTCTCATCATCATACAGGTATCTACTTGTTGTGGCTTTTATCTCCAGAACTTGTCTTTATTTTTTCATTCTCCCCTGGTTGTTATGCTCCGAGTATGCAGAGCCACTGTAACTCTCCTTTTGTCCATCACTAGAACTTCTAGCCTCTCATCTGTCATTTCCCCCCCTTGCACTTATCCTCTCCATGCCTTGTGAGAGAGGAAAGTCCCGACGTGGGTCGACCTACTACAGTGAAGTAGGCAGGCATCGACGCACAAGACCGACCTCTCTCTTTCCCAATCCAGGAAGTAGCTCGACCCACTCTGGTCAAAATTGGTGTGAGGACACTCAAGTTGAGTTTCACATGTCTAACCCAAAGAAAATCTATGGGGGTT
The DNA here is from genome assembly GCA_009831015.1 of Picea engelmannii. Lineage (NCBI taxonomy): Eukaryota > Viridiplantae > Streptophyta > Pinopsida > Pinales > Pinaceae > Picea > Picea engelmannii. The sequence continues at coordinate 675,141 of ML782914.1, forward strand.
TCATAGTGGAGGAGGAGATTCCTCCTAATTGGGACAAAATTCCACCTAATTTGCAGAAGACCACCATGGAGCAATGACCACATACAAGTACCAGTATCCCTTTGAATTACCCTGAGCTGACCATGACAGGATGTATAGTATAAAAGGAGATCCCTCCTTTAATGATGGATTACTATAAGAATTATGTCAACCCCAACGACGAGGACCCAGGGATAAAGTGGGGATATTACTTGAGTGAAGAGGAAACCCATCGAGAAACATACACAAGAGCGCAAGTTCACCTGGCTCTGGGCAACCACGACCTACCCGTCTCCTGCAGGATCACGGAGGACCATTTGGTCTTCATTTTTGAGATGAGAAGAGATTTTATAGAGAAGTTTCACAACCAACACATCCTCAGCAAGCGCATGGACGTTCTATTTGACTCCCGGTCAAGCAAGCCTGCGAAAATTCGATGATCGACATGCTGTTAGCCATACGCCTTCAAAATTCACTAGGTTGGATGCCCAGGTTCGCCTCATGTATAGTCTCTTTACTGCTAATTTCTCTAGTTTTAGCTACAAGGTTTTTGTGGCAATTAGACTCTGGTTCATTAGCTGGTCTTTGAACGATGTCGACTACCTGTTCTGGTTTCCATGCATATGGAAGAATAGGTGGTGAGTCATTTTCTTTTTTCAGACATGTGTAACTTTTTGGTCCTTGAATAATGTCGTCCACTAGTTTTAGTTTCCACATATGTGGCAGAACATGTGGCGAGTCATGGTGTATCCTCAGACATGTGTCGCTTTGTTTTGTTAGCGTAAGGTAATGGAATCTTTTATTTACAAAAAATAAAAATAAAAAAGAATAAAATACATAATATAGAAATGATTTAGCCCCCGAGGGGGCAGCTCAATTGGCAAGTGCCGTGAAAATGAAGTTCCATGAGGTTTCGAGTTCAATTCCCCCCGACTTACCTTGTGTTCCGCGTAAGGGGCATCGTGGGCACACCTGGAGGTTATAGTGGTAGCGGTTGGATAACACGGCCACGTGTAACGCGAGCACGTGCCCAACTAGTTGTTGATTCCTCCAGACACACACAAATATATATATATATATATATAGAAATGATTTAAATTAATAAATAAAAAATAAATTTTTTTTTTTTTAAATATATCTATTAAGTTTTTTAATAAAATATTTTGGGATGAAAAACTTTGTCACATTTCTTTATGATATTAAAATGGTTCAAGATGAAAAGCACTTTCTCTTAAAATGTCTAGTATATACCAAAATTAGATCTCAATTTCAAAAACAACTAGATCTCAATTTCAAAAAATTTCTTACATAACCTACCTTTCTAACCTTTTAACTCAACAAAACTATTAAAACTCAATAAATATTAATCATATTATATATATATATATATATATATATATATATATATATATATATATATATATATATATATATATATATATATATATATATTCATTTTTATTTAAATAATAAAATAATCATTAAAATAAAATAGAGAATGGCTAAGACTAATAATAATAATTTGTTACGGATGTCCATTATATATAATTATTAATTTTGAATGTAAAGAATAAAACATTTTTTCAATCTAAATATACTATTAGAATAATAATATATTGAATTGTTATTACACATGAACCTAAAAGTTAAAAACATATGTTATTATTATATTAAATTTTTATATTAAAAATTAATTATTATTATTATATTAAATGAGTACATGTTTATTAATTAATTAAATTAATTTTATTTATATAATAACATATTTTAATTAAATTTTCATTGTTCAGAGCATGTCGGAAGAACCACAGTGACTGTGCTTTTGAGAGCTTGTCGACGTTTCGGATCCACAACAGGATCCATCTTCAGGACAAAAAAGCCTGAGAAAAAATAAGAGAGGAGCCTTTAATAAATAGTGAAAATTGAACCCTAGGTTTGGGGAGGTTTTACAAATTAGGTATTTAATTAATGAATTAAGATGATAACCCGGCGGTGTTAATTAAATTATAAGCTAAGAATAGGCTAAATTTTAGCCTATTCTTAGCTTAGAATTTAATTAACACCGTCGGGTTATCATCTTAATTCATTAATTAAATACCTAATTTGTAAAACCTCCCCAAACCTAGGGTTCAATTTTCACTATCTATTAAAGGCTCCTCTCTTATTTTTTCTCAGGTTTTTTTGTCCTGAAGATGGATCCTGTTGTGGATCTTCATTAATTAAATACCTAATTTGTAAAACCTCCCCAAACCTAGGGTTCAATTTTCACTATCTATTAAAGGCTCCTCTCTTATTTTTTCTCAGGTTTTTTTGTCCTGAAGATGGATCCTGTTGTGGATCCGAAACGTCGACAAGCTCTCAAAAGCACAGTCACTGTGGTTCTTCCGACATGCTCTGAACAATTCTCTCACCACAGAAACCTAATTGATTAAATTTTCATTATTAATTTTTTATTACAAAATCTTCCAAGAAAATGTCATATACATTATCTCTCACACTTTAATTTGCATGATGACGTACATTATTTCACTTAGTGGGACCACCTTATTAAATTTGAATTGTGATTATTACATTGAAATGTGATTTCTTTATTTTTCACTTTTCTCTCTATGATAAAAACTTAATTTGAATGGTCATTATAAATTTTTATTTGTAATTGTTTTATATTTTTTATTTAAATTTTTATAATTTAATGTAGAGAAGATTTTCATGTAAAGATCTTAATTTTTATCTATCTGCAATAGAACAGTGATGAGAAAGTGCGACAAAATCAAAGTAGGAGGTGGTGGGAGGATGGAAAAAGTAGACTATTGGTTGATCTTAATTTTTTTGTTTTTAATTATATATACTTAGTTTAAAAAAGTTTGATGATGATGTCCCATCGATTTTAATTCATTTCTTTAACATCACATATACTTAGTTTAAGAAAGTTTGATGATGGTGATGATGATGCCTTATTGATCTTAATTCATTTCTTTAAAATCACATATACTTAGTTTAAGAAAATTTGATGATGATGATAATGAAAATTTAATTTTTTGTTGATAAGTTTATTGTCAAAGTTTCTAACATAGAGTGAAAATAATTTATTTTTTTCAATCATAAATAAGATTATATAAAATTGAAATATTAAAATCATTTAAAAAGTCTAATAATTATGTTTTTATTGTCAAGTTTTTAACAATTTCATAAATAATATAATATTTTATTATTATTTTTTGATAAATTTTATATAAAACTTTGAAACATTAAAAGTTTATAATCAACACTTCACTTTATATTAAATTTTTATTATTATTAATATTATTTTAATTATAACTAATATAACATAAAATTAAAATATAAAAAATAATATGAAAGTAAGTAGAATCCTTGCTTCATACTATATGCTATATGGTCAAGTAACAATTTTACAAATAATATAACATTTTACTTTCAACATCGTCACTATTATATTGACAATAACAAAAAGGTTTTTTTTTTATAAATAATATAAAAAAATAAAATGTGAAAAAATCATTCAAGAAAGTCCAATTCTTAGTTGTCAATTTTTCTTTTATAAATAATATCTAAAATAAAATTAAAATGTAAAAAATTATTCAAGAAAGTCCAATTCTTAGTTGATGCTTTTATGGTGACGTTAGTGGCAATTTCACAAACAATCTAATATTTTCCTTTCAATTTCAACAAAATAGTATTAATTGTAAAAACAAGTATTCCATTTTTTAAATAATAAATATAAAATTAAAATATAAAAAATATTTTTATTCATTTAAAATTCATGATAAATTTGTTAAAATTTTAAAAAATTAAAAACTTTTTAAATATAAAATTAAAATAGAAGAAATATCTTATAACCATTAAAATATAATATATAAATTATAAAATTTATAATTTATTACATATATTACAAAAATAACAAATGATAGATTACTAATACAGCCTGAGTGGGCTTAATGGTTAAGAACATGTGTTTCCTCTTAAGAGGTCACAGGTTCAAATCCAATTGCTGCCCAATTTGCTTTACCTAATACTTAATCTCATGAGTATCTTCTCCACATAACTCTATTGTGATAACCAATGCTTACCATTTTCCCTATCTTTGTGTATTTCTATGCCCAAGATTTGTTTTGTTTCTCCTAGATCCTTCATATCAAACGTCCTATCTAGCTCACCCTTCAACCTATTGATATCAACTATGTTTTTTCTTGCTATAAGCATATCTCCTCATCCTTCTGGTTGTTCCATATATATCTCCTCATCCAAATCTCTATGTAAAAATGTTGTTTGAACATCTACTTTCTTTAACTCAAGATCAATTAAAACAACTAGTGTTAATACTATACAAATAGAAATGAGCGTAACTATTGGTGAAAAAATCTCATGGAAATCAATACCTTCCTTTTGACAATACCCTTTGGCTACCAGTCTTGCTTTGTACCTTTCAACTTTTTCATCAATGCCCTTATTCAATTTCTATACCCATTTGCAATTAACAACTTTCCTTCCCTTTGGGATTTCTAGCAAGTCCCATGTTTTATTCCTCTCCAAGGCATCCATTTCTTCTTTCATGACTATTTTCCATTTGGCACATTCAGTACCATTCATCGCTTCATGATAACAACGAGGTTCCCCATCACTAGAAATCAAATCCACAGATAAAACATAACCATCATACCTTTTGGGAGGATTCCTGACCCGTGTAGATCTCCTTAGAGATTATTTTGGCATTTCCACATTTTTCTAGAAATTTTCTGCATCCTCATCTTCTTCCTTGGGAACTTCTTCATGCTCCTTGTTTTCTGAAGATGGTTGAGTCTCCAACTTAATTTATTGAATTTGAGGTAACTCTGCATGCTTCATTTCATATTCTACCACATCTAATTTTATGAGAGGAGATTCATGAAATACTACATCTTTGTTAATGTTGATTTTAGGGGTAGTAGGTTCCCATAATCTATATCACTTAACTCCACCACCATAACCATCAAATATGTACCTTTTTAAAAATCTAGGATCTAACTTAAAACACTGATACTTTGGAATAAAAACATAAGTCTCACAACTCAATTTTTTAAGTTTTAAATAATCACAGGGATGACCTATCCATATGTCTTTCAGAAACTTAAAATTTTTTGCAACTAGATAGAAAGATGTAGTCATTTCTTCTTCCCACAAATATTGATGCAATTTGGCATTACTGAGCATTCTATAAATAATATTGATGCAATTTGACATTATTGCATTCTATAAACTGAATTGTGTGGCAATTTATTTCCATTGCAATATAAATAATTTATTTCCACTGCAATATAAATAATATTTACATGTATAGATATATTTCTAATGCAAATACAATTTATTTCCTCTTGCAATATACATAATATTTTCCTACATGTACAGGGATTGCATAATATTTACCTACATAGGGAATAAGAGCTACCAGAGACTACAAGAAATGCACGGAGCTAAGGCCAAAGATGCACAAAGCTGAGGCGATGCGAGTTGTAGATTCATGAAGAATAATTGTTCAGGTGATGGCAGTGGTAGAAGAACACAACGTCATGAATATTTAACATTGTAGATCAGACTCAATGCTTCGCCTCCAGTCAGAATCTGAACGTTCGGGCCATGATGGCTCCACCAACCTCAAAGGAATGGAAGAAACCGAATCATTGGGAATTTACTGAATCAATGGGATTTTATTGAATCAATGGCTAGGCTAGGTACAGTTTAATCAATAGCTCCAGTGTGCATGCAAATCACCACAGTACATGGCATGGTACATGCATCGACTGATGAGATTGCCAAATGCAACTTGGTGAGAACCTCGAATGCACCATTCATTGTTGATTATTGTTCATATCCCTTCTAGACTGCACCATTATTCATTATTGTTCAGAACATGACTTAGCTGAATTTTATTTCCTTATTGCATTGTGTCATCGGACTTTCCATCCAAAATGGCCAATCACAATAATTTTTAATTCTGGAAATTCAAAAAAAAAAATCCCAAAGCTCAGAAAAAAATTCACAACCAATCAGAAATTAGATTTACAAATTTTAAAAAATAAATAAAAAATAGGTGTCCCCTTTATTGGAATCGCATCCAAAAAAGATTACTTTAATTTTAACATTTACATTTACATTTTGATTTTACTGATGCAACCTGTAATTATATCAATTAAAGCAGTCATTTAATATTTATTTTTTTATTTTTTATCCAATGGGTAATTTCATAAATTTTAACTTTATGTATCAGCCCCCTTTCAAAGAACCATGGAGAGGAACCATTTACCATTTTTTAATTTTTTTTGGCAATGGTTGGTTTCATAAAATTTTAAGGCCATGTGTATCCACAGGTTCCATAAATTTGAGAGGAGCCATTTAAGATTTCATTTTTAATTTTTTTTTTTTAACCAATGGGCTGTTTCATAAATTTTTACTTATGTATCCGCCCTTTCTGAGAACGATGGAGAGGAACCATTTAACATTTACTTTTAAATTTTTTGTAATAATGGGCTGTTTCATAATTTTTTAACGCCATGTGTATCCATCCACGCGACTCCACTGCGCGACTCCTTAAATTTGAGAAGAGCATCCATTTAAGATTTAATTTTTAATTTTTTTTTATCAATGAGCCTTTTCATAAATTTTAACTTCTCCTATCCGCAGTTTAGGAGAATGATGGAAAATAACCATTTAACAATTTTTTTTATAAGCACTGGACCGTTTCATAAATTTTTAAGGTCACGTGTATCTACCAGTTCCATAAAAATTTGAGAAGTGGAGAGCAACCATTTAAGTTTTATTTTTTAATTTTTTTTCCAATGAGGCGTTTCATAAATTTTTATTTAATGTATCAGTCGTTTCGGAAAACGATGGAGAGGAACCATTTAACATTTTTTTTAAGTAATGTGCGGTTTCGTAAATTTTTTATGCTGTGTATCCACCTACGTGGGAACAAATATAGCATACCAATAGATTAATATCTGTACACGCTATTAATATCACTAGAGGAAAGAGGACACAATTGTTGATTGCTAACCCAATTATTGGAGAAAGGACACAATTGTTGATTGCTAACACAACTATTATGCTTCAAGAAAAATGAAGAAAAGACTCGGGAGGTTGATCAAGAATTGTCACCGGAAAAGAGTGCAAATACATTGAGGTATGATGAAACTAATTTCTGATACCAGTTTGAGAAAGTTTGCTTCTTAATAAATGTTTCATTTGCGATTATCTCTATCATTTTATCTCTTATAACTGCATTTCCTCTTTTCAAGCCAACATTATTTTTAAGATAGAATCCTCATAGTAGAGTGCCAGTGCCAGCTCTTATGAAGTGTATCGATATCTCCTGCACTCCAATTGCTTCTGGGTTTTAAAAGTGGTATTATATCGGTCACCAAAATACTATCTTGAAACTAGAATTATAACAACTAAAAAGTTTTCACTGAATCCACCAATTTTTTTTTTTAAATATATATAATATTCTGCCTATGAAATAACTATGTCACAAAAATCTTCTTTCAATACCATTAAACTATTTCAAGCCGCAACAGACTCACATAATTTTTTCTCTCTGAAATTGATATGCTTAATGCATTTAAATTTAACAACTAACTCCACCTGCGCTTTTATTCATTGTTCATATTTATATGCATTCAATTAATGAATCTGTGTATCTGTGTATGGACAATCAATATGCAATATTTTGAAAGAAACCTAAATTGTTACTGAACCTTCTGAGTCTGAATACAGAACTATTTATCACGAGAAGAGAGAGGACACAATTGTTGATTGCTAAGACAACTATTATGCATCAGTAAAAGACAAAAGAAGTCGCTGGGAAAGAGTGCAAACACATTCAGGTATGTTGATAGTTGTTTTCTCTGAAATTGTTTTCATGCATTTAGATTACTACCTAATTCCAACTGCACCCTTTAATATGCATTCAGATTATCATTGCATTTATATTTTATAATACATCCTGTCCCTTTTTAATTTAAATGGTTTCTGCCCTTTAATATAAACACCACAATGACAAAAACTTTGTTTAGGAGCTTTGAGCCCATTCAGATTTAAATTCATTCATATTGCACTCCATTTAGATTTTATAAGAAGTCTTTTTGGTTTTTTTTTAATAAAACACATGATAGCATTGCTGAGGAGTAGCAATAACACATTACACATTGCTATTCCAGTGAATTAACCATGTATCATTCATAAATGAAATTATCTAAGAGTCCAATCCGAACACAACCAAAAACCTGGAATTCTTCCAACGTTAAATTTTTACACAAAATAACTCAAAACCCTAAATTCTTCAAACCCTAAATTTTCTCAAAAAGAACTATCGTGAGGGGGAGCTAAAATCAGCATTTATAGCTTAGGAGGAATAGGACGGGCACCCAACAAGCTGGCCAGCTGAATCTCGAGATCACTGAGCTACAGCTCGCGATCCATGCGGCCTTGTCGGTACTGCACAGAACTTTCTTGCTGAGACGGGCGGTGTGGGAACTATTAACTATTAAGGAACTATTTACGTCTACAAAACTACTCTCTGAAGGATTTGGGGACAACAATACTGAAGGTGATGTTAATGAGGGTCTGAAGGTGCCCGAGGGAGGAAAAAGCTTGGTCGGCCTTCCCCTCATCTTGTGGGACATATTGTTTACATATATGTGTAAAATAATAATTTGAAAAACTTATTTTAATAGCTTTCTGGAATACATTATATAACTATAAAATCTCCACTTCTTCACTCGAACACTTGAAAGGTTTTTAACCCTGATTTAAGGTTTTCAAAATGAGGTTTCCTATCGATACAAGCACAATCGCTTAACTGCTTGCAACTCTCTACAAGTTTTTCTAAATAAATTGATGATCTTCCCACGGAGCAGGGAGGTGAGGCAGTAAGAAGCATGGTGAGGAAGGATCTATTGACTTGTTTGTTTGCTTATGGAAAATATAAATAATCACCCTAATACAGCCATCGCAGATGCAGATGCAGATGTTTGTCTGCCAAAATTGGTTATTCTTTCTTTGCATGTTAGATGTTTGTCTGTCAAAGTTGGTTATTCTTTCCTTGCATGTTAGTGGAGATTAGAGGAATATTTAGCACTGTAAATTTCCTCGCTCAACCAAACCGTTTTTTTTTTTTTTTATAGTCTTTTGGCTCCTTTCGCTATTTTATTCCAATGTTTTTATTTTAATGTTCGTAGAAACTTTCCCTTCTATCAACCTTTCTCCCAATTGAATGTTGAATGTTAAAAAGGCTCAAGGACATTCATATTATGTAGTTCTTGTTTTAAATCTTTTAAATTAAATTTTGTAATCAAAATCTTATAATTTTTAGTCTACTTAAAAAAATTATATATATATATATAAAATAATAAAAAAATGTTTTATATATTTTAATTAAATATTAAAATATCTGTCTATCTCTATCTAAATTATTTTGATGAATCACAATGTTATTGCATATACAGAATGTTAGAGCTCAACTAGAGGAGAATTGCATCATTGACCTACACAAAAATATCTCAAGCAAGCCGAATTGCATTACTGCAGTTGACCATTTGCATCACTTAACTGCATATGAAATCAATCTCCGAATAGCTGAATTATTGAACTGCATATGAAACCAAACTCTTAGAAATCACGGTAGTCAAATTATAACCGAATAGCTGAATTGTTGCACGTTAAGATTTCAGTGATGGAAATAGCTAAAGCCGAACTACACATAATTCAAGCATAACCTAGCGAGGTACATGAAATCAAACTCTTACAAAGCACTGAAATTTTAAATAAATATTTTATTAATTTATTTTTCAAATAAATATAAAATATTAAAAACTTTTACAATAATTCTTTGAAAATATTGTATCTATTATTATTAATACACTCTAAAGGTGAGGTTAGAGTTAGAGCTATCATTTAACTTTCCCTCATTTTGTTAGACTAATTTTGGGAATAGGCTAGAGGAGTTAATAGTTCCTTTCTCCCAGCTTCTGATCTTTGATTGAGAGAAGCATTTTGGTGCATATAGCACCGATATACCATGTTTTTTTCCACACCAATTTTCTATTTGCATGGAACCAATATATGTATACTTTCACTGCAGAAAAATCGTTGAAAACTTTGTGCAATTCGAAAACCAATTTCATGCAAACTGAGGCAAATTATGAACATAGTGATCTTTCATATTCAAATTCAAGCCAATATGACAAGTGTATATCTATTGCACCTGTAGTTCAACATCGTTATAGTTCTTAAATAAAAAAATTCAGTCATTTTACAGATTATTCTCATCGACTTCAAAGTGACAATAGCAAAGAAAAGATTCTCATGATTTCGAGAATTTATCTATTGCACCTGTAGTTCAACATCGTTATAGTTCTTAAATAAAAAAATTCAGTCATTTTACAAATTATTCTCATCGACTTCAAAGTGACAATAGCAAAGAAAAGATTCTCATGATTTCAAGAATTTATGGAGAACTTGAACATTAAATTGTGGTCCTCCTCTTTTGAGCATTTCTACACTGATATCCAATCCAATATGTGCAATTCTGAAGTGAATATGCTCTAATGTTTTTTTTCCTTGCGCCCAACATTAACGTTAATATCCTGTCCAAAGGGGTTGGATCCAATGGTAGAAAGCGAGGAGTTTTTCACCGTTGGGCAAGGTTCAATTCTCGTGAGGGCTTTACCTGGAGCCATGGGGACACCTTGAGGTAGTGGTCGACTATAATAAATGGTATCGTGACCCATGCACACATAAGTGGATCAAAGCCCACTCCCATGTCTTTCAACCTTAAAATGAGCACCTGAGTGGGCCCAATGGTTAAGAACATGTGTTATCTCCGGGGAGGTCACAAGTTCAAAACTTATGTGGATCAAAGCCCACCCCCATGTCTTTCAACTTTAAAATGAGCACCTGAGTGGGCCCAATGGTTAAGAACATGTGTTATCTCCGGGGAGGTCACAAGTTCAAAACTTGCCGGGGGTAGGGATGCTCATATTGGCCCATTGTGACAAGGCTGGAAGGGTAGACGACCCCTGGGATAGAGGTTCACCCTTGGGATAGAGGTTCACTTCGGTGGGACCCCTGGGATAGAGGTTCACCCTTGGGATAGAGGTTCACTTCGGTGGGACTCGGGACGTCTCGGCCCTTGCTGACTCACAAGTTATTGGTATATCTGGCTTGCGGGCTGTTGGATATACTCTTGGGAGGTTGTTGTTCCCATGATTAAAAAAAAACATGGCTATTTACTTTGTATTAATGGTCATTGTTATGTTAATGTTTTTGATTTGACTATTTAAATTTCGACTTGTACAAACACCCTGTCCATAACAAAGGTAATTAATTTTTTTATATATAACAAGTAATACAAACACATATCAATCGACAAGATATCATATCGTAGTATTGGCATAAGATATGAAAACAAAATACTGGTTATATCATACGACACCCTCGACCAGTACTTGATATCAAAGAGGGTATATTTAAATTTCTCTTACACATCAATAGAGGGCCAGAAAGAGTTCAGGATAATTGTTTCTTTAAGCAGAAGTTAAATGAAAACTATGTTTAATATAGATTTCTTAACCAGAGGAAATATTTCATATAAATATATTACTGAGTTTAGAATATCCCAGGTAAAATGAAATAAATAGATTCTAGGGTTTATAATAAAACCTTGGTCTTTGTTTTCAAGAACTATCACAATACCGTTATGGTTACTGTAAAGATACCTCATCAACTATTATGATGGGCTCAAGACAATGCCATAGAATGAAAATGAATTTTGTATAAATAGATTCTAGGGTTTATAATAAAACATTGGTCTTTGTTTTCAAGAACTATCACAATACCGTTATGGTTACTTTAAAGATACGTCATCAACTATTATGATGGGCTCAGGACAATGCCATATAATGAAAATGAATTCTTATACAGAATGAACCAGTGACGCTCAACAAAACAATAAGGGAAATTAATCAATACAGTGTTTTGGTTATAATTTATTTTTACACATAAGTAATATATAAGTAGAATTAAAGTGGATATTAGGGTCTTTAACTTCACGCTGATTGACTCATTAAACTTATAGTTGTTTGTTTATTAATCGAAGGGACCATTTACCTACTTTGATCAATTTTATAATAAGAGTTTAATGCAATTGAGTAAACCTGTGTACAACATAATAGACCATTAAATCTATGTAATGCAATAAAGTAAGTAGTATATTGTAAAATTTCATAAAGTCAATTCTGGTTATAAAGTAAGCAAATCCATTGAAATATGCCAAAACACTTTACGTCTCCTTTGTTTTTTTATTATTTATAACTTTACAATTCTTGTTGGGTTAAGAAACTATATTTTATAGCTATAAATGTAGAAAAACCAAAAAGAGAACTTTTATGTTAGTTTTACAAAATGTATTTTTTCACTTTAAATAGAGGAGAACCAAAAATAAATTTGAGTGTAAGATTTATCATTTTTCACTACATTGGAGATTAGTGGTAATGGTTCTTTATGATTTCATTAAAAATTTATTTGCATGGTGTGCATAATAGTCTTAGAGACTCCTTAGAAGTGGTCTGAAGTCATATACACAAGGATTATGTTTTCCATATACATAAGGTTAATGTTTTCCACATATGTGTATTTTGAAACCTAGAAAGTCAATTTAAACAAAAAAATATATATATTGGAGATTGGTCATTTTAGCAATGTTTCTTTATGGTCTCATTAATTAAAAGTCCATTTGCATGATGTGCATATTAGTCATAGAGACTTCCTAGAAGTGGTTGATGTTTGACATATAGATAAGGTTGAAGTTTTCCCATATGTGGATTTTGAATCCCAGAAAATTAATTTGAACCAAAAAAAAACTATAGATCCATGTTTGATGCAGGAGCATTGCGAGTAGCAAGCACGCGCGGAGGTGGAAGACAGCTGGGACAAGCGCCAGCGCATTTCAACACATTGTCAAAAGTGTTTTGAAATGTTTTGAAATAAATATGCGGATATTAAATGAAATAATTAAGTGGAGGGGCACTTGTAGATTGTAAACAGATCATGAGCGATTCGCTCACATCTGTAGTAGGTAGAGGCATTTATGCTAGTTAATATAGGTAGGTAGCTTTAAATTCTTAGATTTGACAGTTTAGAGAGTACGAGGGAAACGAGATATAGACACCCTCATTGTATAGTTGTAATATATGAGAAGAATAACATTCAACTATTGTGAGAGAGAGCAGAGTGTTGTATTTGAAAACACCCATGTACAGAAGTCTTGAATTAATACTTGAAGCTTTGATTCAGACTTATGGTGTTGTGATATTCTCTGTGTATGCATGTTGAATGCTATGCTCATAGATATTTTACTCTTTCTGTTATGCATTTGCTGTTACACTATGTATGAATGATTTCTTGTTGAATGTTTGAAATCTAAGAGGGAGAGTAAGGAATGAGTTTCAATTGTTTCTCAACCTGAGTGAGTAAAATTCCTACAAGGAGTGCAGTGGAGTTTGTCCGCAAGGAGTGCGTTGACAAGGGTTCAGAGTTTTTATCTCTGAAAGATCAGGAAGGATAACATTGTTCTCATTCTCGCGGAAGTGCAAGTTAAGCACAGGAGCCGTGCAAGGTGTGCGAAGGCTGAGTAAAGTCTTAGAGCTTACAACCTGAGGGAATTGTTGAAGGACTGTTGTTGCAAAGAGAGTGCACAGAGTCGAAGAATTCAATACTTGGAAGTATTTGAAGGGTTTCCGCAAGGAGTGCGTTCATGAGTCTTCTTGAAAACTCGAGTTGTGGAAAAAGCTCAGGAGGGTTAGTACCTTGAAGCGTTCAAAGAGAGGCGCTGCAAAGTTACTTTGCAGGAAGATAAGTTCCAACGAAGGAATAGCTTGTTCAATTTGTGGGAGTTGTCCAGGAGGAAATGGACGGTCGGAATTCTCCATGGAGAATTCACGAAGTCCCGAGAGCCGTCAAATCTTGTAGAGGAGCAAGGAGAGTTACGGTGAGTGTTTTCTAAAGTGTAAAGCTCAGGAGAGATGGGGCCGTTAGATCTCTCATGAACTCTCATTTCAGAATTCGAGAGTTGAAGGGGCAGAAGAATCTGTGTCAAAGATTGTAGACAGTGGAGAGTGGACAGGTGGTGTACTTGTCGACATGGAGGTCAAACCTCTGTTGACCATTTCAGGGTTTTGTGAGTTGGAGAACCAAAAGCCTTGTAGCGAGATTCGCGAAATCGTGAAGTGCGAAGTCTCGAAGGGGCGAAAAGATTTGTGTGGGGCCAGCTATTGGTGAAGCATGTCAGAAATCGACATTTCGGCATTTTGGAGGATAAGAATTCGGGATTTCGTTTTAGAGATTCCCAAAATTGGGAAACGCAATACTGTCATGGGAGAGGACGTGACCAACATTTCAGCGCATCGAAAGTTCATGTTTCAGAAGGTGAAGAGTTGAGAGACTTGGAAGGAGAAGTCCCGAACTCCGAAGTTCCAAAATCACAAGAAATACGACCACATTGTTTCAGAGGGAGATTGGAATTGATGCTTCATGTTTGATCGCGTGGGCTCAATTCATAAGGACCTGTGGAGAAGCACCATTTTATGTGCGTGGGATTCCCCGAAGAGGAATCAAAGAGTCAATCTGACTCAAGGGCAAGAATTAGAATGATCCTGTAGCAGACCTTGACCCAAGGGTTGGGGGTCTGCGTCAGTTTTGGTATCAGAGCCCAGAAATATTTCTTTGCTTTCTGTAGCAGGGAAAAGAAAGATTTACCATGCTGCCGAGAAGAAGAGACAGACAAACACCCGATCCACTAGAGGAGAGGGAAATTCCAAGAAGAATGGGTAGGCAAGTGCCTGATACAGCGATAGAAAGAGAGATGCGTGACCTACACGCCAGACTCGAGGACGTGGAGACAACACAGAGGCGCACAACCGATGTTGGAGATGTCAGTGAATCTGAAAGTGAAGATGAAGTTGGACATGAAGGAGAAGAAGTTGCATCAGAAGATGCAGCAAATGAACGCCTGATTAGGGCTGTTGCAAGAATGAGTGCTAGGGAAAAAATGCACATTCTAGTATATGAGGGAAACCTGGATGTTGAAGAGCTTCTAGACTAGATTAGAGCTCTGGACATGTATTTTGACTATGAAGATGTCGAGGAATACAAGAAGGTCAAACATGCTGTCACAAGATTGAAAGGACATGCAACATTGTGGTGGGATGAACTATAAGCTGGTAGACGCTGCAAAGGCAAGGAGAAAATCAAGAGTTGGGATAGAATGATTGCGAAGATGAAGGCAAAATTCATACCCAAGGATTATCAAATTAATCTTTTTCGAAGGATGTAGAATTTGAGACAGAAGCTGATATCAGTGAAGGAGTGCACTGAAGAGTTCTACAAGATAAACATCAGGGCAGGTCATCGGGAAAGTGATGATGAAAAGGTTTCCAGGTACATGAATGGTCTGAGATACGACATTCAGGATGAGATGAGCATGATGATCATTTATACTATAGAAGATGCTTATCAGATGGCTCTAAAGGCTGAAGAGAAGCTGAGCCGAAAGCAGAGTCAGAAAGGTCGAGGCAGAAGTCATCCCAGAGGCAAACCAGTTGTCCAAGATAGGAATCAGAAGCCTAAGGAAGAGTGGAAGAAACCTCAACCTCAAACTGAGAGAGGTGGATGCTCACAGAGAGGGCAGTATGCCAAACAGAGAGGACAGTATGATGATAACAACACTTTTCCTCGCGCTAGGGGAAGAGGAAGAGGTAGAGGTGGAGTAATAAAATGCTTCACATGTGGAAAGAATGGACAAAGTCTTATGAATGTCCAGATAAGAAGAAAGAAGGTGGTGAGACTCACATTGCCAAAGCACAAAGGCGGAATGTTGAAGTAGAGGATGTTGAAGGCGGAAGATCACTGGTGATGAGGAAGGTTCTCTTAATGCCAGAAAAGAAGGCAGAGAATCCAGTGCAGAGGAACAGTCTTTTTCGGACTGCTTGCAAGACCAAAGATAGGGTGTGCAAGGTCATTGTGGACAGTGGTAGCACAAACAATCTCGTTTCTACAGAGATGGTAAAAAAGCTGGAGCTGGAGACTATTGAACATCCCAGTCCATGCAGAGTTTCATGGTTACAAAAAGGACATCAGGTAAATGTCACTAAATAATGTTTAGTTGAATTTAAGATAGGAGGATATAACGATAAGATATTGTGTAATGTCATTCCCATGGATGTTTGTCATCTATTGCTGGGTAGATCATGGAAATATGACAGGAATGTGGTTCATGATCGGAGAAAGAACACATACACCCTAGAGAAGAATGGGAGAACTCACATGTTGTTGCCGATCAAGGACAAAGAGGTGAAACCTGAAGTAAGAAACACTGTACTTCTCATGAGTGGGAAGGAACTTCTTATAGAGGTTAAGAAGAAAGAAGACACACAATTCATTGTGGTGAGAAAGCCTAGAATTGTTTTGACCAGCACAAGAGTGGATGATTTACTAGAGGAAATCCAGAAGCTACAGGAGGAATTTGTTGATATAGTAGTGGACGAACTACCTCGTTCGTTGACACCTATTAGAACTATAAGTCATCACATTGATCTCATACCTGGAGTTAGTTTACCAAACAAAGCAGCGTACAAATTGACGCCGCAGGAGAATGAAGAGGTCAAAAGACAGGTCCAGGATTTAATGGACAAAGGGTTATTTAGAGAAAGTTTGAGTCCATGTGTTGTTCCGACAATACTCAGTCCAAAGAAAGATGGAGGCTGGAGAATGTGTACTGACTCAAGAGCGATTAACAAGATTACCATCAAATATAGATTTCTATTGCCAAGGATGAATGATTTGATGGATTGCTTGAGTGGAGAAAGACTCTTTTCAAAGATTGATTTGAAAAGCAGATATCATCAAATTTGTATGAGAGAAGGTGACGAATGGAAGAAAACATTCAAGACCAATGAAGGGTTGTATGAATGGCTTGTTATGTCGTTTGGCTTAACAAACGCGCCGAACACTTTCATGAGATTGATGAATGAAGTCCTGAAGGATTTCATCGAAAAATTTGTCATTGTGTATCTTGATGACATATTGATTTTCAGTAAAACAGAGGCAGAGCATCTGAAGCATTTGGATACAATGATGAGAACATTACAGCAAGAGAAACTACTGATAAACATGAAGAAATCCTCATTCATGAAGACAGAGCTCATTTATTTAGGGTTTGTTATTTCTGTAGACAAGTTGAGGATGGATCCAGATAAAGTGGAGGTGATTAAGAATTGGCCATCACTAAAGAGTATCTTTGAAGTTCGAAGTTTTCATGGATTGGCTAGTTTCTACAAGAAGTTCATTAGGAATTTCAGTGGAATTAGTGCACCGATGATGGACACAGTGAAGAAAAGACATAAATATTTTCACTGGACAGAAGAAGCAGAGAAAAGCTTCAATTTGTTGCAGAATAAAATTACAGAACAACCAATTCTGATGTTGTCTGATTTCAAGAAGACATTTCAGGTAAAATGTGATGCAAGTGGGTTTGCAATAGGGGCAGTCTTGAGTCAAGAAGACTGGTCAATAACATACTTTAGCGAGAAGTTGAATGAAGCCAAAATGAATTACTCCACGTATGACAAGGCGGTTATATGCTATTATTCAGGCATTGAAGAAATGGAGACACTATTTGATTCCTAAGGAGTTTGTCTTATATAGTGACAATCATGCTTTGCAATTTTTGACTCAACAGGAGAAGTTGAATGAAAGACATGCTAAATGGGTTGAATACATGCAGAACTTTACTTTTGTAATCAAGCATATTTCTGGAACTGCTAACAAAGTTGTTGATGCTTTGAGCAGGAAATGTTTATTGGTGCAGGAGTTCAGAGTCAAAACTTTGGGTTTTGATAACTTCATGGATATGTACAAGGATGATCTAGATTTCAAAGAGGTGTATGAAGCAACTGAGAATCCAATTCTCAGGGACAAAAGTCAATGGACATAATACATGATCCAGGAAGGATTACTGTTAAGGGTAATCAACTTTGTATTCCAAAATGCTCCATGAGGGAGAATTTGCTGAAGGAGAAACACAGTGGAGGATTGGCCGGGAATTTCGGTCATAAAAAGAAGTTCTCAAAGTTAAATGAGTCATATTTTTTGGCAGGAATGAGAGTAGACGTCAAAATATTCGTGGACATATGTAGAATTTGTCAGCATTCAAAAGGAAAGAGGTAGAATGCTGGCTTATATCAATCGTTACCCATACCTGAGAGGCAGTGGGATGTAGTAAGCATGGAATTCATATTGGGACTATCGAGAGCACAAAGAGGGTTCAACTCAATCTTTGTAGTGGTGGATAGATTTTCTAAGATGGCACACTTCATATCGTGTCAGAAAACCAGTGACGCAACTCACATTGTGAATCTGTTTTTCAATGAAGTCATTCGACTTCACGGCTTACCAAGGAACATAGTTTCGGATCGAGACACTAAGTTCATGGGACACTTCTGGAGAACCTTATGGAAAAAGATGGGAACGAACTTGTCGTTCAGTTCAGCTTATCATCCTCAGACGGATGGACAGACGAAAGTTGTGAACAAAAGTTTGGGAGACTTGCTGAGAAGTTTGGTGACTGAACATCACAGCCAGTGGGACAACATTTTGCCACAGGTGGAATTTTCATATAACGATTCACTTAATAGAATCATAGGGCAGAGTCCGTTCCAAGTTGTTTATGTCATGCAACCAAGGGGAGTTTCTGAATGGAGAGATTCAAAACAAACTGCGACTAGAAGTGCTAGTGCAGAGGATTTCACAGAAGCGATGAAGGAGCTTCATAACCAAGTTAGGGAGCGATTGCAAAACTCGAGCCAAGAGTATAAGCGAAGAGCAGATCAACAAAGGAGGGAACTTCAGTTCGAAGTTGGTGATTTGATCCTTGTGCACTTCAGGAAGGAAAGGTTCCCAAGGGGGACATATAATAAATTGAAAATGAAGAAAATTGGACCGTGTTGGATCATAAGGAAATTTGGGGCAAATGCTTATGAGATTGAATTACCCGAGGGGATCAGAATTTCTCCGATATTCAACATTTCAGATTTGTACCCTTATAAAGCTAAAGAAGAAAAAGTAGGTAATGAACAACCAGAGGTTCATTGGACTAAACAGATGCCAGTTGCAGAGAAACCACAAATGGAAAGCATATTGGACAAAAGAGTTAGTAAGAGGACCTGCGAAAGGAATATTTTGAATACTTGGTCAAGTGGAAGGGACATCCAGTTGAAGATGCCAGCTGGGAAAATGAAGCCAAAATCCAGAAGCATGGACAGGCCGTACGAGAGCTCATGGACAGGAGTCCATGAAAATTTTCAAGCGAGGGAGTATGATGCAGGAGCATCGTGAGTAGCAAGCACGCGTGGAGGTGGAAGATGTTAGCGATCAAAAATGCACTGGCATTTTTGAAAGAATGATGCCTAATCTTGTAGGGAACATTTGACTAGCTTCCCAGGCTCCAAATACATATTTGAAAGAACCATTGGAAATATTAGGATTTGTAGATGTCGATCGACTATTTAAGCATGCAAAACGGACTCTCCATGACTGAGAAATTTGATTTTGAAAAAATCTGCGCTTTCACCAGCGTAGAAGGCAGAATTATAACTAGTTAGCTGGTGAAAGCTCCACCTTTCACCAGCTAAGGAGCGGATTTTCAGGTAAATTAGCTGGTGAAAACCTGTCATGGCCAGAATAACCAAATTTTCGCCCAGATCAGGATTTTTTGGGTTAGAATGGTTTGAAACCATTTCAAACGGACAAGTGTTGAATTATCAAGTCTAACTTAACAGTTAGTTTGGAAAGGGAAGTCAAAAAGGAGTTTTGTGACTAAGTTTTTGTCAATTTTTAAGGAAAAATATCAGGGATGAACAAGCACATCACCCAATTCGAATTCTATCTTCATGATATCAAGCTAAGGAGCCTTGGAAGGCTGATCTCCACTTCATCAACTGTTCAACACATTCAAAGGACCAACACATAGGGATCATCCTTATTCTGAGGGCCTATCCCTATCTTTTTGTAAATACAGTTTTTGCTTACTGTTTTTAGATTATCAGATCGATTGTTTTAGGATCTGAAAACTGATTGTAGGAGGCTATAAATGCCTAGCTTTTCTAAGAGTTTATGGGGTTCAATTTTGGATACTCTTTTGCTATTGTACTAAGACACTTATTTTTCAATACAGAAAGACAATCTTCTTTTGTAGTTAATGACAGATTTCTTCATCTATTCCATGTTCTGTACTTTATTTCAGTTTAGATCAGCTTCTAAGAACTGTTATCTTCTTATTAAGCTCATGAACTTGAACTAAAGGAATTCTTGCTGGCTTGTATGATCCTACATACTGCTGTACTTGATTATCTAGATCAGTTTTCTCCATAGCTTTTGATATTACTCTGTCTGGTCATTGATTCCTAAAAGAACTGTTTCATTCGATTGCATTGTGAGTTGTCTTCCCATTAGCTACTCTCTATTATCCCATTGATCCACACTTTCATTATTCATGATTCATTAAGTTACCAAGCATTCTTAGTCTACAACCCTATGGAGTTTCTTGGAGTGATAACAGAAGACAACTGGGACAAGCGCCAACACATTTCAACACGTTGTCAAAAGTGTTTTGAAATGTTTTGAAATAAATGTGCCGATATTAAATGAAATAATTAAGTGGAGGGGCACTTGTAGATTGTAAACAGATCATGAGCGATTCGCTCACATCTATAGTAGGTAGAGGCATTTATGCTAGTTAATATGGTTAGGTAGCTTTAAATTCTTAGATTTGACAGTTTAGAGAGTAGGAGGGAAACGAGATATAGACACCCTCATTGTATAGTTGTAATATATGAGAAGAATAACATTCAGCTATTGCAAGAGAGAGAAGAGAGATGTATTTGAAAACACCCATGTACAGAAGTCCTGAATTAATACATGAAGCTTTGATTCAAACTTATGGTGTTGTGATATTCTCTGTGTATGCATGTTGAATGCTATGCTCATAGTTATTTTACTCTTTCTGTTATGCATTTGTTGTTACGCTATGTATGCATGATTTCTTGTTGAATGTTTGAAATCTAAGAGAGAGAGTAAGGAATGAGTTTCAATTGTTTCTCAACCTGAGTGAGTAAAATTCCTGCAAGGAGTGCAGTGGAATTTGTCTGCAAGGAGTGCGTTGACAAGGGTTCAGAGTTTTTATCTATGAAATATCAGGAGGGATAACATTGTTCTCATTCTCGCGGAAGTGCAAGTTAAGCACAGGAGCCGTGCAAGGTGTGCGCAGGCCGAGTAGAGTCTCAGAGCTTACAACCTGAGGGAATTGTTGAAGGATTTTTGTTGCAAAGAGAGTGTACAGAGTCGAAGAATTCAATACTTGGAAGTATTTGAAGGGTTGCCGCAAGGAGTGCGTGCAGGAGTCTTCTTGAAAACTCGAGTTGTGGAGAAAGCTCAGGAGGGTTAGTACCCTGAAGCGTTCAAAGGGAGGCACTGCAAAGTTACTTTGTAGGCAGATAAGTTCCAGTGAAGAAATAGCTTGTTCAATTTGTGGGAGTTGTCAAGGAGGAAACGAACGGTTGGAATTCTCCGTGGAGAATTCGCGAAGTCCTGAGAGCCATCAGATCTTGTAGAGGAGCAAGGAGAGTTACGGTGAGTGTTTTCTAAAGTGTAAATCTCAGGAGAGATGGGGCCATTAGATCTCTCGTGAACTCTCATTTCGGAATTCGAGAGTTGAAGGGGCAGAAGAATCCATGTCAAAGATTGTAGACAGTGGAGAGTGGACATGTGGCGTACTTTTCGACATGGAGGTCAAACCTCTGTTGACCATTTCGAGGTTTCGTGAGTTGTAGAACCGGAAGCCTTGCAGCAAGATTCGTGAAATCGCGAAGTGAGAAGTCCCGAAGGGGCGAAAAGATTTGTGTGGGGACAGCTATTGGTGAAGTGTGTCGAAAATCGACATTTCAAAATTTCGGAGGATAAGAATTGGGGATTTCGTTTCCGAGATTCCCAAAATTGCGAAACGCGATACTGTCGTGGGAGAGGATGCGACAAGCGTTTCGGTGCATCGAAATTTCGGGTTTCAGAAGGCGAAGAGTTGAGAGACTTGGAAGGAGAATTCACGAACTCCGAAGTTCCGAAATCGCGAGAAATACGACCACATTGTTTGGTCAGAGGGAGATTGGAATTGATGCTTCATTTTTTATTGCGTGGGCTCAATTCATAAGGACCTGTGGAGAAGCACCATTTTATGTGCGTGGGATTCCCCGAAGAGGAATTGAAGAGTCAATCTAACTCAAGGGCAGGAATTAGAACGATCCTATAGCGGACCTTGACCTGAGGGTTGGGGGTCTGCGTCAATGTTACCACTATATTGCATGCCTTTTTCCTTTTGTTTTCAATATATTAAATGATATAACCTCAATAAATTAACTGACCTTTTTTCACTATATTGGAGATTAGTGGGAAGGACTCTTTATGATCTCATTAAAAGTCTATTTGCATGGTGTGAGTAATAGTCATAGACACTACCTAGAAGTGTTCCATATACATAAGGTTGATGTTTTCCACATATGTGTATTTTGAATCCTAGAAAATCAATTTAAACAAAAAAAACTATATTGCAGATTGGTCCTTTTCACTTTATTGGAGATTTGTGGCAACGGTTCTTTATGGTCTCATTAATTAAAATTCCATTTGCATGGTGTGAAAATTAGTCATAGAGACTCCCTAGAAGTGGTTGATGTTTGACATATACATAAGGTTGATGTTTTCCTAGATGTGGATTTTGAGTCCCAGAAAAATATTTTGAAAAAAAAAAACTATAGATCCATGTTATCACTAGATTGTGTGTCTTTTTCCTTTGGTTTTCAATAGATTAAAGGGTATAAGATCAAAATATTAACCATATATGTTATGTACTTTAGTTTATGTTTTTGTTTATGTATGATATTTATTGGTTTTATGCTTCTATTATATCTTCATAATTAATGTTTTTATTCTATGCAATGTTTTTGGTACTCACATTATGTATTTATTGGATGTTTTTTAAAAATTGTATGGGTTTTAAATATGCTTGATAAATATACATCCTTACATTTAATGATTATATTATTTTACTTCATATTTTCCTCATTTCTTCATTTGTTTTTCAATATTTATGCTTTTATTCATTGTGTTACTCATTAAAGGTTGAATACTTTTGATTTCATTAAATAATAGTTCTATTCACTATGCTCATATTTTGTCACTGTTAGGAATGTTCAACATACCATTATAGATCCAATAGTGTGGAGTTATTTTCCATTCCAGATTTTGGAGCTCATCTTTTTTTGGCTCCCTTTTTTAGTATTGACAAGATTTAGAACATTTTGTAAACAATGGAATGTTTTTCTACAAACCCCTTCATTCATTGCTCAATGCCATCAAGTTTCCAACAATGGATTTGGTTTTTTTATTCCATTGCTCCATGGTGATGAAAGTTACTTCCTATGAGCATACCTTAATCAAATTGGTCGCATATGTCATTTTCATGTGCCATTTATAGATTCCAAATACACAATTGAATGCATCGTTCGATGCATGATTTTGTTATCTTCACCAACTGCATGCTCCCTTGCAAAAAAAAAAATTGTGATGAATCAATTTACTAAT
The DNA here is from genome assembly GCA_009831015.1 of Picea engelmannii. Classification (NCBI taxonomy): domain Eukaryota; kingdom Viridiplantae; phylum Streptophyta; class Pinopsida; order Pinales; family Pinaceae; genus Picea; species Picea engelmannii. The sequence continues at coordinate 698,892 of ML782914.1, forward strand.
TCATTCAAAAATATAGGTTCTATATTGGTTGGAGACATGGGTTTCTTTACACTTTTGGAGCATACAATCAAAGTATTTCATTTGCAGTAGCCTTGAAAATGTTTGGAGGAGGACAATCGTTTCTTATGGTGGTACTACACATGGTGGTACTACACCTCCAAAAGATGAAGTGGTCTATAAAAGTAAAGTTTATTGGTTGTATTTGGATACAAATTATGATGACTACCCTCGGTATGGGTACACTATATATTGGTTGGATGTTTTAAATAATCACTAGGGTTTTTCTTTTGTTCCAATCACATAAATATGTTGTATGTCTTTGCTATTATACAATAACCAACTTATATATGTCATTACTCTCTTTCAATAGAGTAATAACAAAAATATGGGCAAGGTGGGTGTAATCCCCCATTCTGTTAATCGAATGACACCAACCAAGTGCATTATTATATTCATGGTCAACTGCCTCACCGAGAATCATCAGAAAAAAAGGCTCCATGCATGTATCAGCCATCCCCACTAGGGGTGCATATTTCATATTCTTAAAATAAACCATTAAAGATCAAGTTAAAGCTACATGTGAGCTATTAGGGGAGAAAGGGTCAGTTGGAAATCGTGGAACAACCAAGGCAGAGACACCCAGTCTGTGTTCCAAAAGGTTGGAGTGATTGTTGAGAAAGAAGCTTGGCTACCTCAAAAAGGCCTTCCTGAACACACGATCAATGTTATCTAGGCATGGTTGTTCAAAAATTTCCTCAGAAAGTAAGTAGTAATCACCCTCTCAAAATGGATTTTCTTCTATAGTACAATTCCAATAATACAATTCCAATCCATTACAGTTGCCAATGAACTTGTTAACTAATCCCCTCACAAAAACTACTCTTCAAGTATAATTCTGATGCAAATAAGCTCACACAGCCTAGGAAGACTCGTCTAACCAGAAATCAGGTTTGTGCGGAAAACTAAACTGTGTGGAAATTTATTTCCACTGCAATATAAATAATATTTACATGTATAGATATATTTTAATGAAAATAAAATTTATTTCCTCTTGCAATATACATAATATTTTCCTACATGCACAGGGATTGCATAATATTTACTTGCATAGGGAACAAGAGCTACAAGAGACTACAAGAAATGCACAGAGCTAAGGCCAGAGATGCACAAAGCTAAGGCGATGGGAGTTGTAGATTCACGAAGAATAATTGTTCTAGTGATGGAAGTGGTAGAAGAACACAATGTCATGAATATTTAACATTGTAGATCAGACTCAATGTTTCGTCTCCACTCAGAATCTGAACGTCCGAGCCATGATGGCTCCACCAACCTCAAAGGAATGGAAGCAACCAAATCAATGGGAGTTTATTGAATCAATGGCTAGGCTAGGTACAATTTAATCAATAGGCTCCAGTGTGCATGAAGATCACCACAATACACAACACGATACACACATCGACTGATGAGATTGCCAAATGCAGTGTGGTGAAAACCTCGAATGCACCATTCATTGTTGATTATTCTTCATATCCATTCTCGACTGCACCATTATTCATTATTTTTTAGAGCTTGACTTAGCTCAATATGATTTCCTTCCTGCGTTGTGTCACTCGTTTGATTTCCCTCGAGCCAAAATGGACAATCACAATTTGCTTTTATCTTAAATCAATTTTTAATTTTTAAAATTCAAAAAAACAAATCCCATACACCATGGAAATTAAGTCAAATAAAAAATCTCATAAAAAGATGAGAACCAATCAGAAATTAGATTTACAAATTTTAATAAATAAATTGTTTTCATAATAAATCTAATTAAAATGGAATTTAAAGGAAACTTTAGATATCATGGTAAATTTATAGAAAATAATGTAAGGTCAAGGGATGATTTTAGGGGCTAAATTTCGCTTGTCAAAATTTTATAAAAACTATATAAAATCCTTAGAAGTTTGAATATTTTTACAAAAATATTGCCAATCATTTATAGTTGGCATATGAAGGATTAGTAAGATTCGCCAAGATTTCTACATTTTAAAATAAATTTACATCCTTAAAATCTTCCCTGACTCATCTTAGTTTGACTAAGTAACTGAATGCTAGAAAATGCCATCTATATTTTTCTTTGCAATGATGTCTATAATGAACATCAAATGTAGTCAAGCATTTTTCTAAGCATTATCTATCACTTGTTCATATAAAATAAATCTTTGTATGAACATCAAATTCTAAATATCTCAGTTATTTTGCAAGTTGTCTATATCAACACCCCATTCATAACCAATTGTCTATTTACTATTAAAATTGTATCTAAAAAAAGAGCAATGCAAAGATATAATTAATATCATCAAATATAAATTTAATTCTTAGATTACTAGTTATATATTGCAACATTAATAACTATATATATGCAATATATATTTGATTCTTCTACTAAAAGTAAAAACGATTAGATAATTGATTTCATTTGATCCAAAATAATCAATAAATAAATTTTCAAAACCAAAATTTCATTCACATATCTTAAAATAATCATAAATAGTTTTTTTAAAATGATATTTTCATTCATATATTTTATGCAAAAAAATGTTAAAATACAATATATAAAAAAAATGCAATGGTTAAAATTATCACAATACAAAGAGAAATTACAACTGCAATCAAAATACAAAGAAAAATCAGCAATGCATTCAATAACATAATATAATATATATTGACTTATTGGTGGAGACTTTATGAACGAACAATTATCAATAATAATAATGAATACATTCAATATAAACCACCCACTCTCAATAATATTAATAATGAAGACATTCATTCTAAACCACTCACTCTAAATAATATTAATAATGAGGACATACCTTATCTAATCCACCTGTATTAATCATTGTTCTCAATATAATTTATCAATTAAATACTTATCATATTATTTGGGGCTAATAATGCACATGTATCAAGCATACATAAATAACTAATGTACATTTATCCCATACATGGGCTAATAATATATAAATTAACAAATTTTAGAAATAAAGACACAACCAATAACAAGAAATGTATGGCTATTCATAATGCATAATAAACAGGAGACTCTATAGTATTCCATTGAAGTTCTAAATCATCCAACAAACATGTATATTCATGATCATAGCTTTTCTTTGCAAGTTTATAATCTATTCCAATTTTAGTAAGCCTTACATCTTAGAATATTGTAATTTTAATCAAATCAATAACATATGCACCATGCTAAAAAAATTGAGTAAGAATAACTAGCAATTATCCCTTGGCTACTATAGCATTTTTCAACCTTTGGGTTAGGTTTTGAACAATGCCCACATGTTTATAAGTACAACCATAATCAATACGATATAATTTACAAGTAATCATTAATGTTCAATTAAAGAACACACTTCCTTAGAGCTTGTGTCAAATACATTTATAAATGATTGAAATTGCAATAACAAACGATCATCATCATAAGAATAAAAGAATAATGAAAATACTCCATCATCATCATAAGCATGTGTTAATGAAGCATTTAAACCACTAATATATACTCATAAAGGTTAAATAGGTCATGATTAGTAAATAGTACTATAAAATATCATTTCATAGATAACATAGTTCTATATTTCATCTAAGGCCATAATGTGGGTCATTATACTGTTTTGATTTTCCCATTTAACCTTAACATTATTATGTGAAATTTAAAATTTTTAGAGGATTCTATAATTTATTAAAAAAGACTGAGGAGATTATATCTTAATAATATTCTGACATTATTAGAGTTGTCACTACTTTCACATATTTAAAGACTTCTAATTCTACAATGCAATTATAAATTTAAAAAAGATACAAAATTATGATATTCAAAATAATTAAATTACAAATCTATAATTTATAGTAATCACCCATCTATTGTAAAGTATAACATATTTTTAACTAATACATAGACAAAACCAAAACTATTTTATTGATTGTCAAATTCACATATAATCTTTTTTAAATCATTATAAACCATCACATTGTTAAAACATTACAATAACAAAATAAAAACATCTTTACATTTTACATTCTAGATATCATACTTATTTGAAAACTTTAATTATCATTAATATCATAGTAACAAAGTCCAAATCAATGTATCTTAAGGTTTATTTGCCCTGTTAACATATTTTTAATTACATTAAATGTTGAATTATCCATCTGCAATGCTCAAATTATCCATGTAAAGTTAAAGTTAATGTAATGCTCAAATTATCAAATTATCCATGTGAAGTTAAAAGTAATGTAGTGACCAAAAAAAAGTTAATATAGTGCTTAAAAAAGTCATGGTATACATGTACGAACACACAGCAAAATGAAAATCAGAAATCATTCTGAGTTGGTCCTCCATGAGAATAGTATTAAGGTTGCAAACATAGCTCTAATTTTGCTATATTTTTCTTCGTTGCTTGTGATTTTAAGGGAACACAAAACATTCCCTTTCTCATGGATGGTAAATTTAATGGACAAGTATAGAGTGATAGGGAACTACTTCTTAGATATTTCATCAAAAACAAGACAATATATCATTGAAACTTAAACAAACTTCCAAGCCCTTACATACAAACTATACTATCATGGAAAATTAAATTCTTCGTTGCTTGTGATTTGTGATTTTAAGGGAACACAAAACATTCCCTTTCTCATGGATGGTAAATTTAATGGACAAGTATAGAGTGATAGGGAACTACTTCTTAGATATTTCATCAAAAACAAGACAATATATCATTGAAACTTAAACAAACTTCCAAGCCCTTACATACAAACTATACTATCATGGAAAATTAAACCAACTTCCAAGCCCTTACATACAAACTGACTAGAACTACTTCTTAGACTCTTCCACAAAAACTAAAACACAATACAATTTATCCTGGAAACTTAAACAAACTTCCAAGCCCTTACATACAAACTGAAATTCTTCCCTTACATATTACAGTCTTCCTCCTAAGTCATGCTGTATATTATCTTACCTGGAAGATTAGGCAGACTGTATGGTTGCGGGATTTACCATCTGGATCTCCAAAGCAGAAGACGAAGAAGATTGGTGCATCAACGCGGAATGGAAATGGAGGTGTGGTAATGGCAATGTCTCCTTCCAATATCTGGATGACTTTGCTCATCGGTGGACGGGAAGATGCATTGAACTGAATGCACCACAGTCCAACTAAACTTAACTGTTTGGCTATGAGTTGGTCTTCCTCTGACATGTTCATCTTTCTCAAGTTCCCAAAGTCGCCCTTCTGAACCTGCTTAAAAGCCCACTCTGTATAGAAGAATTGACTTGATCTGCTCTCTTTATTGTCGAAGTCGATGTTCTTCCTTCCACCCACCATTTCCATAACCAGCATGCCAAAGCTGTAAACATCAGATCTATCTGTCACAGGGCCGTGGTTTCTTGACCACATCTCTGGTGCAGCGTACCCTAGTGTTCCTCTATTAACCACCGAGATGTGACTTTCCCTCTCTCTGACATTTTCGCTAAACCAAAATCTGCAACTTTGGGCGAAAAATTGGCATCAAGCAGAACATTGTGGGGTTTTATATCACAATCTAAGATGCGGTTTATGCACTCTTCGTGTAAGTATGCAATACCACGAGCTGTACCAACTGCAATTGAATGTAACTGTTTCCAATCCAACTCGTCCTCATGGCCTCCATGAATATACTTGTCGAGGGAACCATTAAGCATGTATTCATAGACCAAAGCTCTTTTGGATCGGTGGGAACAATAACCCAAGAGCCGCACAAGGTTAACGTGATAGGTCCTCCCCACTGTAGCCACTTCAGCAATAAATTGGTGTTCACTCTGTTTCGATTCATCCAGAATCTTGACAGCGATCAGACATCCACTCGGAAGCTTACCTTTATAAACTGTTCCAAAACCTCCTTTGCCAATCTTGTCTGCCAAATTGTTTGTGTAGGCTCGAATTTGAGAATAAGAATATCTCTTGGGCACTTGTGATTTATAATAGTGTAAGAAATTCTCGAGAGAAGGAGGTCTGGTGTCGAGCGGGTCCATAAACGCTCGAATCATCTCCTCGTCACTTGAAGTCCTCTTACCACTCCTCTTAAGACGGACAGCAATACAATAAACCACTGCTATGCTAAACAGTAGAGCAGCACATACCGGAGAAAATATCTCTGGAAATAAAGTTGAATCGGATAATTAGAAAACGGAATATAAAAGATAATCTGGAGAAAGGTTTAAAGATAAGCAATTCACCTGCCATTATTACCCAATTTACAGATGCTCGAGGTGCTTGAGATTGTTCTGGAAACCCATGTAAGGAGTTGTTGAGATTGATACCATCAGAGCAATTCCATGGGTGGATACTTTGACAAATGCAAACAGAATTTCCACCAAAATATCTGCAATCAAAACAACGTCCTCCCGTGGTTTGACAAGCATGGTAGACATTGGATATGGACCATGTAATTTGGAATCCTGTTTGGATGAGTTTTGTAAAACCTGGATCTTCGCTGACGTTGTAATTTATTTTAATTGGAACCACTATAGAAAACGAAGGGCAACTATTAACCAGAAATCGAGAGTAGAAGACGAAATTGTTGTTTTCTGCACCATCGAGCCACCCGACACTTTGAAATTGTGGCAATTGAGAGTGTTTTTGACAGCTAAGAATTGTTCCAATTGTATAGTCCTGAGAGAGATTGAAGAATGAACCTTGATCCGTCAACCAGTAGTACATATTGGAACCGTATATATCTTGGGACATTTGAAGGGTTCTGTTATCGTAAGACCCGTTTGTGATTCCTGCAAGCGCTCTCCCAAAGAAAATGTTCCCCGTGGCTTCGGGGAAGTTGGGGAAGGTTAAGGAAATGTACCCCTTGGCTTCGCAGAAAGCATATAAAGCGCCACATCTTCCAAAAGGATATTTGAGGATGGAATTACCACAAATATAAGGAGCGCAGTCTTCATAACATGGCCAAAAAGCCTGTGCATTAGCGAGGATGATAAAGGAGGGGGCAGAAATAATATACGAAAGCAGAAGCGGCAGCATAATAAGGGAGGATCCCATTTTCCCACACACCAGCAAACCAGAGACAGACAACAAACGAAAAATTGCGAAGAGAATTAAGGAGTGATTGTACAAAGATCACATATGCAACGGGGAAGCGGAAGGATAATTAAGGAACGATGTATGGAAGAGCAGAGGGAAGAAAGCACGACAAAATCAACGTGGAGCAGAGGGACTCGTTGAGTTGACTATGGAAGTGGAGGAGGAAGGCGAAGCCGACGGAATCGTTGAGTTTACTATGGAATTGGTGTTGTTTCACTGTTTTATGAAATGAATTTTTTTTTTTTTTTACATAAATTTATTTATGTTCATGAAACCATTATTTTTGGTTGTTTAAAATTTATTTTTAAAAACAAAAATGGATTCAACGTTAAATAATTTTTTAAGGCATTTGAATTATAAAAAATAATTATTCAAAAAATTTAACAATTTGTAATCAGATTTGAATAAAAGTCCCCATACAATATTAAAAAAAAGAGCGGTTTCTTAGAACAATTATGCTTTTAGTATAATTGCTTTGACATAGTCACAGATATGTAATTAAAGTTCAGTTTGATCCTTCTATGGTCAATTTCACAAGCATTGTAGTATTTGAATCATAAAGAAATAAATATAATATCAATTTTAAAATAAAGTATATTTTAATTTCGTAGACTTTCACATGTAAAATTTCAAAATTTTAATTGTGTACAAATTTTAAAATGTTTGGAGATATAAAATTAAAATATAAAAATATTTTATAAAATTTTAAATATAAACTATTTTAAATATTATAAAATTTATGATCTAATAATTGATTCTAGTTTTATAATTATTAAATTTATGATTTTTTTTTGGGAAATGGGAAGAGATTAAATTGTATTTTGAGTAATTTTTGAATCATATATGGGAAGGTTAAATGTTATTAAAAAGTATAATGATTTCATCAAAATAAAGTATATGATTTTATTTGAGGGAATTGGTTTTCTTGGGGATATTATTCAGGTTGAAATCACATTTTAGTTCTAGAGTAAGACTTAAGAAACATAAGGAAAAGGGGAATGAACAAGACTCAAAACCATCTTGATGCCCCCTTATAAAACATGAGCATGTCATTTTTAAGTGGCATAATGATAATAAGTCGGGGTACATTGGTAAATAAAATCCAATAATAAGTATCCTCACATCCAATAATGCTAATAAGTCGGGGCACATTGGTATACATACCCCACCCCCCTCTAGAGTTTAATTTGTGACTTATTTGGAGGAAACACATGTTCTTAACCATTAGGCCCACTCAAATTATATATAACAAATAAATCACTACTATAAAACATATATTTTATTTTTTATATAACAATAAATCAATCCTCAGATGGGGTGCCACCTAGTGCATCATGACATTAAAACATTTTTCCTCCAACGCAACCTCCCATCATTTCGCTCCATCTCCGAGGCAACACATTTATACTAACCCGTCCCTCCGCATATTTCAACTCATGCCAAACTTAATTGCTTGCATCTCTTTGATGGTGCATTCTACAAATTTTAGTATTGAAGATTGGGAAGTTGTCTATGTTGTCTATGTGAAATCCTCCTCTAGTTTTTCAGTAAAGACTCAGGTGCTTTTCTCATTCGCTTATGGAAACAATGTTGATATTTGTTTCATAACCTTATGCCTTCTCTCCAACCCTCATCTCTTCTGGTTCTATCTTTAGATTCTTTGGTCTCCCCCCTCCATCATGCCTTGGGAAAGAGGGAGGCCTAAAAGAGGCTTGGGTTCTTTCTGTAGCCTCTCTCATCGTCGTCATTCACCCTCTCCTTCTCCCAATGTCTCTGGTCCCTCTTCCCCCTCAACCGAGACAAATGATTGAGTGGCCAGTCATCACAAAGAAGAATTTTGGGGTTACACAATAGTGGAGGAAGAGATATTGCCAACTCAAAATCCGGACAATGTGGTCACCCTACTCCACCTCCAATCATCATAATTCAACAAGAGGATCCCATTCTTCTGGCTCGATTGACCCAGATAGGCATCGTGTTTCAATCCCAAGAGTAAGACATCTAAAGGCATGCAAAAGAGGATCATCCCTGCAAGTTTTTGGATTAGCAACTTCTAAAACTAATTTTTGTCATTCAAAGGGACATTATAGAGAAACATATCCATCAAGAGCTTATGGATCAAACACTAGAGTCACTTTATGACTTGCTCTCAGGCCAACTAGTTGGTCAACATTGTCCGATGTGTCGTCAACCTTATTCCTTTGCTCCAACATGTATTTCTTCCCCTCACAATGATGGAAACAATGTGCAGCCCAGAGTATGATTCATATTGTCAGTATGATTTTCCTTATCTTTCACTCATAGTTCTTACAGTTTTAAGGATATTTTTGAATCTAGGCATACTTTGTAAAAATTTTGGTAGACTTGGACATTTGGCGACACTTGGGACCTAGTTCTGGCATTGGTTTCCTCTTTTGGCATCCCACACACCAGGTCATATGATTTATGTATGGACATGATCAAATTTTTGAAGGTAATATAATTACTAGCTTACAATAAAATATATATAAAAAATAAATCACTAATATTTATATACAAAGTAAAAAAAAATATTTTCCATATATATAACAATTTTTAATTATATTTTATATATTGTAATAAGATATTTATTTCTTAGGGGCGACAGGTGCTGGGGGAGTCATCTTTGACTCTGAAGGAAAAAAGAGTATTGATTTTTTGTGGGGACTAGGGAAAACCACCAATAATTAAGCAGAGGTTCTTGCAGTTTATATGGGAATGCACCTCATCCCAGCAAACACCTCCTATCGACTAATTTTTATTGGAGACTCGGGCTTGATTATCAAAGGACTTCAGAGACTCATTAAAAATGCTCAGCCCAATATTATCAGGATCTTTCACAGGATCTTTTAGGATATTATCAGGATCTTTCACAGGATCTTTCAGTAAGAATGAGACAACATTATAGAAAGAAGAAGAATGAGAAGAAAGAATAATGAGACAACAAATTCCTTTGCCAAAGTAGCTAAGCAATTAGCACAAAGTAAGCTCAAAATAAATGAGGATTACACACAAATTTATCTCCCCTAAATAGTCCATGCATATTTCCAAAAATATAAATTATCCCAAGGAGATTATCAGGATCAAGGAATTCAATGACGCATTAAAAAATATGGTAGGGTATCTGACCCTACTCCCCATCTGTGTTGAACCAACTAACGTCATATGGAGTCACATTGCACTTAGAGGAACTCTCATATAGAAGACATGAGGCCTCCCCTACAATTCACACAAGTCTCCCCATTTCATCTTGATGTCCTTTAGATCATCCACATGCAAGTTAGTAGATTCATGTGGGAAACTTCAGGTCCAATTGCAAAGAATCATCTCCTCTAGAATCGCATACATCATGATTTATATGGGATCTACAATTCTCTTTTCATTCATTATGCTAAACTTGTCCTACATCTCTTCATTGTTTTACATGAAGCTTCCCTTTATCAAATGGTAATTGATGCCAAAATCACATATGGAACTTTCGAAAGGTGGTGAAGGAAAGATGCACAGTATATGGAAATATTTTCAAAACAGGATCAACATTGTAGGTCTACATTAAAAATTGGCATATTGGAAGTGCTTAGGCCATTGTGATTCCATCTTAGGGATGTGGCCATCAAGCAGTGAACCATGTAAGTGCAATGAATGTAAGATGGAAAAAATTTAGGAGAAAATGTGGACCCAACAAAGTGAAATAGAGGAGCTGCAGAATTCAAATGCATAGATAACTCGTATAAAAAAAGAGCAGGAAATAAAAAAGAACGAAGAATTCATTGTGGTTCTTCGGGAAGCTAACTACAATTCAAACCAACTTCACTCCCTTCATTGTCATGTGCAACGAAAACCCCCAGAATCTCAAGCCATGCAATGATTAACAACATCTAAGGAATTGAAGGCATCCTGTGAGGTTTTTCAGTGAACTCTACATTAACATCCTCTAGAAGAAGGCCCGAGAGAGATGGATACAACCATAAAAATCCGTTAGTATAGTTTTATAATATAATGCAAAACTTATTTTTTTATTTTTTCATATGTAGCAATTTACCCATGGAAGAATCGTAATAGCCTATTTGCTTATCTAGGAGAATCCAAGGGATATAGGGAGAAGAGAATCATTGTAAATCTGCTACATGACTCTACTCATTTTTAAATTATGTACTCTCTGGATGTTTTTTTTGTGGCACAACCCCTTTTCTAATAAATTTTTTTGACCGTTTCTGTTAAAAAAAGGAAAAGATATATATTATTAGATATATATCTAATAATTGTTTTTGACCGTTTTTGTTAATAATTTTTTCTATTAAGGTATTATTTGGCCTTTTCCCAAGACAAAGTCAAATTATCTTAGTACTTTCCTGTTGTTTTAGTTTAGGAAGTATCAAATTAATAAATATATTGACCAAGAAGTCGACTAATGCTAGTGATTCTATAGCATTAGTTTGGTATCATTAGTTGTTAGGAAATATTAACACAAAGTAACTTTATAGTTTTTGGTTTACATGGTTGTCTCTCTTGAGTTTCCTCATTGTGGCAAGTTTACATTGTTTGGTTATTGGCATGTTGGTCGTGAGTTTCCCTGCCTAGATGAAGATGAACTTATCGCTTCACTATCAATAATTCATTGCGTACAACACTTTCAATTTCATAGGTTCCTACTTCACTCTTATTTGTAGGCCATATTCTATGCAAGAAGTTGCATCATCTTCTTACCATACTATGATATATGCAGGTCATATTCTATGCAATAGCGTCATCTTCTTACCATACCATGATATATGCAGGTCATATTCTATGCAAGAATATAGGCCATTCAATGACCAAGTATCATGGCCGACCTCTGAACTCCCGTAAACTAAAGGAGATAGTTTGGATTGAGTCGATCATAAAATTCGTTGGTAGAATGCATATTGAAGGATGAAGGGTAGAATTATTATATCAATTAAAGAAGCTTGACAACTTCAATGAAGATAAATAAGTGTCAAAGTGGTAGTTGCAATGTTGCATCTTGATAAATGCATTCTATTTGGGGCTTTATGTCTCTAGTGGTTGAATATTGTGGGTATCTAACTACCATGTCATTCAATAAACAACGAACATAGGCATAGCAGGTATGCATGCATAAGCATATCATGTATGAGATAAGACTGTTGAAGGGCGTTTATGGAGGCCAAGAATATTATATTGTTTCTGAACCTAATTTAAATCTGAGATAATTAAACCATGAATCAAAACATTATTAATATTGTTTTCCTTTTGTTTTCGTAGACTTGATGGACTAGAAAAAAACTATAAGGACACATATTTACCTATTTCAATCAGTGTATTCTTTTATGTCTTCCTTTCTTCTTTTCTATCTTCCTTTTTTTTCCCGTATGAAGGGATAGAAACTATTATTACCAGTATGAAGGCATAACAACTATTATTAGTAAAGGCAACGCTCTCATTTTTCTCAGAGAATGTTGTGTATAAATCAATCAGGTCAAAATATGAATGGAAGGCTTGGGTTCCAAAAAATCAAATGGCTTCATATAACATCAAAATCAATATATTTTCTTTAACATTCATGTCTCTCATAATTAGCTCTATACCAAGGATTATGCATATTCGTGCCAAAATGAGCCTAATAGATGGTAATTTTCATGGTCTTTGTTATCAATTTTGAAAATGAATAGTAAGTAGATAGTTTAATAATGTAAATTTGCAAGAAAGATCTGGAATAAATATTGTGTTATAGCACAATCCCTAGAGTGTATGTCTCTTGGAAATTTTAGTTGGTTCTTAAGATTGTAGTTATGTCCTTCATAGAGTAGGAAAGGAGAAATTTCAATTTGTTCTTAAGCTTGTAGATATCTCCTTCATATAGTAGGAAAGGTGTAAAGTTACCTATAACAATATTAGAAGGAATTTTGTAAGATAAATATGTAGACAAGTCAAGAATGGATTCATTGAGAATTACATTTTACATATTTTAGAAAATGTTGTAAGATAAATATATGGAAAACTCAAGAATGGATTCATTCAGAGCTTACATTCTGCATATTTATAAAACATGTTTAATTGAAAGAGATGAACCCAATAAACAGAGAAAAACCCTCATCCAAACCATGTAGAAAAATCATTCCAAACTGAGCATAAACCCTTTTCCAAACTGTGTAGAAATCTCCTCATAAACCTAGAAGAAACCCTCTTGTAAATAGAACAATGAGACCCTACTACAAACACAATTTCCTACGATTTTTCATGCAATAAACACGTTTTTGGTAGAGTGGTTTGTTGTGCATCCCCGTACACCAAGGCTAGGGATGATTTCATTTAGAATGTGGAGGCCTCAAATCATGAAACTTGAATTTAGAATTCTTTTTTATGTGGATCTTACATAATTATTACCAAGTTTCCCAGGGTTTGCAATGTTGATAGTATTCATTCAATAGGCTATGAGAGTTTTCAAATTAACTATAATCATCATGGATTCGGGGAGACACTACATAAAATTGATGAAGTTATTATAACGTATTCAAGCGGATACTCCATCAAATTGATCAAGTTATTAGCAAAAACACAAAAAAATTATATTTCCTATAGCCAACCGTATGCAATGCTAAATTTCCCTTGATGTGTTTTTTAGAAAGGTCAAATTTGGTGATAATCGAGAACCTCTGTTCAAATTCTAGGGCATTAAGGAGTATAAGCGCTCTTAATTCCCACAGAAGTTGTTTAAGTTATAGCTTCATATTTCCCTAAAAAATTATCTTCGGCTCTGGATATTTTATATAGCTCCTAAAACTATAAAACATATATGCATGTGTATCCTTTTCTTCTCCTCCCATTCTCTTTTCATCAGCCTCCATTACAACCTACAAAATTAAATCATCCTCTCAGACACAACCAAAACATAGAATGACATTTAGTAAATAATAAAGATAAATAAAATTGGAATTCACAAAATGAATAATTGATTCTCAACTAAGTCGACCTTGGTTTCCTTGTTGAGCATGACAATGATGTTAGAGGATGGCTTCCATCCTCCATCTTAACTCGGACTCGATGTCGGATATGGATTTCTGCGACTCTTTTACAAGAACATGATTGGGCCAAGTTTCGAGGTTTCCCTCCTCTATCACAATCCCTGTAGATCACACTGCATCCAAACATGATTGAGCTCTGAAGAACGGTGTTGATCTCTTTGATGAATGCGTGTCATTTGACCACCTTGGTACATGCAGTTAATTATGTGTCTCTTATAAGGATAGACGTCAAACCATTTTATCCATTGAAAAAATTTTGACCACTTTGGTTCATGAAATTAATAACATGTCTCTATACATACAAACATAAAACTATTTTATCCATTGTACAGGTGAAATTCATTTGGTGAAGTTCTGCCACATGACGTGTTGTTAGCCAATGAAATTGAGAGGATATCATGGGATTCAAAATCCACTATTACACTACCGATAAACTATTAATGTGTCCATAATTACCCAAAAACCATGTTCATTATAATTAATATCCATATTCTCTCAAAGTTGTAAGGCTCACGATAAATGTTAAAAATGTTTTGTAATGCCTAGTTATAGTTAACTAGAGCATTTGAAATATAATTTAGATTGTAACACCTAGTTGTAGTCAACTAGAGCATTTGAAATATACTTTACAAACACAAATGATCTATTCCCATAGTTCTGGATTAACTGATTTAAGATAAATGAATTGGCTTGATTTCAATAGACTTGTAGCTCAAACAACTTGGGTTGATTTCAACTAACCTATACCTCACACGACATACATTTATGTTGCATATAATGCCCACGTGATATATGCCTCATCTTTATCAAATTAATGTCAAGTTAACTTGTTGAATAATTCTAAAACAATCACATGGTCATATTTGAAGTAATACAATTGCTAACTTCTATTAAATATACGCACTTTAAACCACACTTTTAATTTCTATTTCTATCACGACCAAAATCTATGAATATTGAGTAAAACATTTATTACTAGTATTTCCATTATGACCATAATGTACGAATTTTTATGATTAAGTCATTTTCCTTCGATTGCAAAAATGTTTGATTATCTAGAGCTAGATCAAAGCTTCCTTGAATAACTTTCGAGAATCATTGAAGAAAAAAAACCATTGTCTCCCCTACACAAAATATGCACTCTTCAACTTATTAAATCCATTAAATACAAGAACCATTTTCCTACCTCCACAAAAAATGCATTTTACAACTTATAGCCACTTTGCACTCATGAGATTAAACCCTATACGTGAACAATCGATTTCACTCATGAGCGTAAGCCTTAGACCTGAGTTGAAGCAACAACCTTCTCCAAAATCACACTCTCTCCTTGTCGAAAAAAAAAAATTATTCATTACACAACTGCACTTTGCACCTTATAAAAAATTCACTAAGCATTATAGTCAAGTTGCACTCATGAGAGTGGACATGAGTTGAAAAAACAACCTTCTCCAAAATCACTCTTTCATTGTCAAAGACTTTAAATTACCAAGGCAACAACCTTCTCTAAAATCACTCTTTCATTATCAAAGGTTTTAAATTACCATTTAAGGCTTTAAATTACCACTTAAAGCGAAGACTGGTTGCTTTGTAATTCTCCTTGTTTTCATTATTACTATTTCAACATGATTTTTCAAACATAAATTTGTCTTCACCTAATACTTTAAATTACTACTTAAAGTATTCAATTATCAATTAAAGAAGGAGCTTGTTGCTTTATAGCTCCCCTTGTTTTCATTATTACTCTTTCAACATGATTTTTCAAACATAATTTTGACTTCAATCCATATAGAAAATTTACTATTTCGATAAGATTTTTCTAACATAATATATAACACTTTATTTGATGTAAAGTTCTTTATTTAATATAGTTTGTTTTGAAATAAATGTTAATTTTTTTTATAAATAATTTTAATATAAAATTTAAATAATTTTTTAAATTATATTTAAAATTAAAATACATATCTCGGATGGGGTGACATTTGGTGAACACTTGTCACATGGCGCATTGGAAATGAGGGAAGTTAAATCCCCTCGATGTCTCCCTCCTCCTCTGTCTATTCGAAATATATAACATTCATTTCAGGCAGAGCTCAGTGCGTCGGGACATATTGGTAGCCTTAATGGTGATTCAAGCTTGGCCCTTTGGTACAAGTACGACACAACAAGATTGCATTACCTTGGAATTCATGGCTACCTAGGCCATCATTTCCCTCATTATCATGCATGTATCTACTTGTTGTGGATTTTATCTCCACAACTTGTCTTTAGTTTTTCATTCTCCCCTGGTTGTTATGCTCCGAGTACGCGGAATCATTGTAGCTCTCCTTTTGTCCACCACTAGCACTTATGGCCTCTCCTCTATCATTTTTCCCCCTTGAGCTTAGCCTCTCCATGCCTCGTGATAGAGGCAAGTCCCGACGTGGTTCGGCCTACTACAGTCAAGTAGGCAGGCATCAACGCACATGACCAACCTCTCTCTTTCCCAATCCAGGATGTAGCTCGGCCCACTCTCCCCACTCTGGTAAAAATTGGTGTGAGGATGCTCAAGTTGAGTTTCACATGTCTAACCCAAAGCAAATATATGAGGGTTGCATAGTGGAGAAGGAGATTCCTCCTAATTGGGATGAAATTCCACCTAATTTGTCGAAGCCCACCATGGAGAAGAGACCACATACAGGTACCAGTATCCCTTTGAATTCCCCTAAGCCGACCATGACAGGATGTATAGTAGAAGAGGAAATCCTTCCTTTGATGACAGATTACTGTAAGAATTCCGACAACCCCAACGATGAGGACCCAGGGATAAAGTGGGGAGATTACTGGAGCGACGAGGAAACCCATCGAGAAACATACACAAGAGTGCAAGTTAACCTGACTCTGGGCAGCCACTACCTACCCGGCTCTTACAGGCTCATGGAGGACCATTTGGTCTTGATTTTTTAGATGGGAAGAGATTTGACAAAGCAGTTGCACAACCGACACACCCTCAACAAGTGCATGGATGTTCTGTTCGACTCCCGATCAAGCGAGCCTGCGAAAATCCGATGTTCGACATGCTGTCAGCCATACGCCTTCAAAATTCGCCAGGATGGACGCCCAGGTTCGCCTCATGTATAGCCTTTTTACTGTTAATTTCTCTGGTTTTAGCTACAAGGTTTGTGTGACAATAGAATTTGGTTCATTAGCTGGTCCTTGAGCAATGTCGACTGCCTGTTTGGTTTTCATGCATATTGTAGAACATGTGGTGAGTCCTTTTCTTTTTGCATACATGTGTCACTTTCTGGTCCTTGAACAATGTCATCCACCAGTTCTCATTTCCACATATGTGGCAGAACATGTGGCGAGTCCTCGTGTATCCTCAGACATGTGTCGCTTCACTTTATTAGGGTAAGGTAATGCAATATTTTATTTACAAAAATAAAAATAAAAAAAATAAAAATACATAATATAGAAATTATTTAAATTAATAAATAAAAAAATAAATAATGTTTATATTATATTGAATATTTTCTTTTAAATATATCTATTAAGTTTTTTAATAAAACATTTTGGAATGAAAAACTTTGTCACCTTTCTTTATGATATTAAAATGGTTTAAGATGAAAAGCATTTTCTCTTAAAATGTCTAATATATATCAAAATTAGATTTCAATTTCAAAAAAAATCTTACATAACCTAATTTTCTAACCTTTTAACCCAACAAAACTATTAAAACTCAATAAATATTAATCATATATATATATATGAAGTAACTAAGACTAATAATAACAATTTGTTACCCATGTAAATTATATGTAGTTATTAATTTTAAGTATAAAGAATAAGATATTTTTTCAATCTAAATATACTATTACAATAACAATATATTGAATTGTTATTACTTCATATATATATATATATATATATATATATATATATGAAGTAACTAAGACCAATAATAACAATTTGTTACCCATGTAAATTATATGTACTTATTAATTTTAAGTATAAAAAAAAATATTTTTTCAATCTAAATATACTATTACAATAACAATATATTGAATTGTTATTACACTCTCAATGAACCTAAAAGTTAAAAACATATGTTATTATTACATTAAATTTTTATATTACAAATTAATTATTATTATATTAAATTTGTATATGTTTATTAATTAAATAAAATATTTTTATTTATATAATAAAATATTTTAATTAAATTTTCATTACTAATTTTTTATTACAAAATCTTTCAAGGAAACGTTATCTCTCACACTTTAATTTAATTTGCATGGTGACGTACATTATTTCACTTAGTGGGACCACCTTATTAAATTTGAATTGTGGCTATTACATTGAAATGTGATTTCTTTACTTACATTGAAATGTGATTTCTTTACTTTTTCACTTTTCTCTGTATGAGAAAAACTTAATTTGAATGGTCATTATTTAAAACGATATAGTGGAGGTAAAATTATATATATTATTAATTTTTATTTGTAATTGTTTTATATTATAATATTATAATTTTTTATAATTTAATGTAGAGACGATTTTCATGTAAAGTAGAAAATCAACAGGGAAATGGCATGAGGATGGAAAAAGTAGATTATTGGTTGATCTTAATTTATTTCTTTAAAATATATATATTTAGTTAAAAAATGATGATGATGATGATGATGATGATGATGATGATGATGATGATGATGATGATGATGATGATGATGATGATGATGATGATGATGATGATGATGATGACGACGACGACGACGACGACGACGACGACGACGACGACGACGACGACGACGACGACGACGACGGCGACGGTGACGACAATTTCAAAAACAATGATGATTATTTCAAAAACAATGTAACATTTTCTTTTCAACATAAGGTAAGAATAAGTTTCATTTTCCAATAATAAATAAAATTATGTAAAATTGAAATATTAAAATCATTTAAAAGTCTAATTTTTATTTATGTTTTTATTGTCAAATTTTTAGCAATTTCATAAATAATATAATATTTTGTTGTTATTTTTTGATAAATTTTATATAAAACTTTGAAACATTAAAAGTTTATAATTAACACTCCACTTATTATTAAAAAAAATTACTATTATTATTTTAATTATAAGTAATATAACATAAAATTAAAATATAAAAAATAGTATGAAAGTAAGTAGAATCCTTGCTTCATACTGTAGGGTCAAGTGAAAATTTTAGAAACAACATAATATTTTACTTTTAACATCAACAAAATTATATTGATAAAAAAACCAGTTTTTTTTTTTTATAAATAATATGTAAAATAAAATTAAAATATAAAAAATTAGTATGAAAGTAAGTAGAATCCTTGCTTCATACTGTAGGGTTAAGTGAAAATTTTACAAGTTTTTTTTTTTTATAAATAATATCTAAAATAAAATTATAATATCAATAATATTATATTGACAATAAAAACAAGTTTTTTTTTATAAAAATATCTAAAATAAAATTAAAATGTAAAAAATCATTCAATAAAGTCCAATTCTTACTTCACAAGTTTTCTTTTATAAATAATATCTAAAATAAAATTAAAATGTAAAAAATCATTAAGAAAGTCCAATTCTTATTTACAAGTTTTATTTTATAAATAATATATAAAATAACATTAAAATGTAAAAAATAAGAAAGTCCAATTTTTAGTTGACAAGTTTTCTTTTATAAATAATATCTAAAATAAAATTAAAATGTAAAAAATCATTTAAGAAAGTATGCTTTATGGTAACGTTCGTGGAAATTTCACAAACAATCTAATATTTTCCTTTCAATTTCAACAATATTGTATTGATTGATTGTAAAAACAAGTCTTCCATTTTTTAAATCATAAATAGTAAATATAAAATTAAAATATAAAAAGTATTTTTATTCAACTAAAATTCATGATAAATTTGTTAAATTTTTAAAAGTTTAAAAACTTTTTAAATATAAATTAAAATATAAAAAATATCTTATAGCCATTAAAATATAATATATAAATTATAAAATTTAAAACTTAATAATTTATAATTTATTACATATATTAAAAAATATGAAATGATAAATTACTAATATATTTATATACATTGTGAAAAAAAAAAAATCATATATAACAATTCTTCAGGGTGTTTTGCATATTATAATGTGATCTCTAGTCATATTAAAATGCACTAGCAAATTACAAAAATACAAAGAGAAAAAAATACACACAAAAAAATGGTAAAACCCTCATGATTTGTTAAGGAAAGGTTCACGGGACAAGGAAATAAATAAATCTATTGCTAAAACAAAAAAATTATAGATTCATGAAGAGGGTCTCCCTCTATGGGCTATAGGCTATAAATATCAAGTTACAAACTGCTAGATTCAAAAAATTGGTTAATTCGTTATAATCTAGTTGAAAATCTTGCACAAAATCTATCGGCGGTTGTCACTTGTTCAACAATTGACGTCTTGACAACAATTTACCTATCACATTGGTTAGGTTCATTTAACACCTCTTCTACAAGCTAAGAGAAGCCAAACACCAACACAAATTCTCTAACAATATTGGTTTCATGAACATGTCTGCACAATTTTCTTGTGTACGGACCTTTTCGAGAGCCACTCCACCTTCCTCAATAACTTGTCTTACAAAATGGTATTTAATAACAATATGTTTTGTCTTACTGTGATAAGATGGATTTCTAGGCAAATGAATAACACTTTGACTATCGTAGAATACTTTCACCTTGTTCTGCATCCTTCCAAACTCACCCAAAAACCCTTTAACCAGATTGCTTCCTTGCAAGCATGTGAGACAACTATATATTATGCGTCTATAGTGGATAAAGAAACTATGTTTTGAATCTTTGACATCCAACTAACATGTCCTCCTACAAGAGTAAAGACATACCCTGAAGTGGATCTCCTCTTGTCCAAATCAGTTGCAAAATCTGAATCAACATAACCACATACTAAATAACTACAACCATTATAGGTGATACAATAATCATTTGTGACTCTCAGATACCAAAGCACCCATTTCAGTGCTTCCCAATTTGCTTTACCTGGATTTTCCATGTATCTACTGACAACACCGACTGCATGTGAAATATTTGGTCTTGTACTTACCATCACATACATCAAACTTCCTACTACACTGGAATAAGGTACACAAGACATATACTCTTTTTCTTCCTTATTAGTAGGACATAAACTTGAAGAAAGATTAAAATGGGAAGCCAAAGGGATATTTACAAGTTTCACATGATTCATACCGAATCTCATGAATATCTTCTCCACATACCTCTATTGTGATAACCAATGCTTACCATTTTCCCTATCTTTGTGTATTTCTATGCCCAAGATTTGTTTTGTTTCTCCTAGATCCTTCATATCAAATGTTCTATCTAGCTGAGCCTTCAACCTATTGATATCAACTATGTTTTTTCTTGCTATAAGCATATCGTCAAGATATAATACCAAGATAATGAATATGCCATTTAAACTTTTGGAGTAAACATAATGGTCATACTCACTTCTTGTGAAATTTTGGCTCACTATGAAGGAATCAAACTTCTTGTACCATTTCCTGGGAGATTGCTTCACATCATACAATGACTTCTTGATCTTGCAAACAAATCTATTATTGTGATCCTGAACAAATCCTTTTGGTTGTTCCATATATATCTCCTCATCCAAATCTCTATGTAAAAATGTTGTTTGAACATCTAGTTTCTTTAACTCAAGATCAATTAAAGCAATTACTGTTAATACTATACATATAGAAATAAGCTTAACTATCGGTGAAAAAGTCTCATGGAAATCAATACCTTCCTTTTGAGAATACCCTTTCGATACCACTCTTTCTTTGTACCTTTCAACTTTGTCATCAATTCCCTTATTCAATTTGTATACCCATTTGCAACTAACAACTTTCCTTCCCTCTGGGATTTCTACCAGGTCCCATGTTTTATTCCTCTCCAAGGCATCCAATTCTTCTTTCATGACTATTTTCCATTCGGCACATTCACTACCATCCATCGTTTCCTAATAACAACTAGGTTCCCAATTATTAGAAATCAAATCCACAGATAAAACATAACCATCATACCTTTTGGGAGGATTCTTGACCCGTGTAGATCACCTTAGAGATTATTTTGGCATTTCCACATTTTCCTAGAAATTTTCTGCATCCTCATCTTCTTCCTCGGGAACTTCTTCATGCTCCTTGTTTTGTGAAGATGGCTCAGTCTCCAACTGAATTTATTGAATTTGTGGTACCTCTGCATGTTTCATTTCAGATTCTACCACATCTGATTTTATGAGAGAAGATTCATCAAATACTGCATCTTTGCTAATGATGATTTTGGGGGTAGTAGGTTCCCATAATCTATATCACTTAACTCCACCACCATAACCATCAAATATGTACCTTTTTTTAATATGAGATCTAACTTAAAACACTGATTCTTTGGAATAAAAGCATAAGCCTCACAACTAAAATTTTTAAGTTTTGAATAATCACAGGGATGACCTGTCCATACCTCTTTTGGAAACTTAAAATCTATTGCAACTGACTATGACCGTTTTACTAGATAGAAAGATGTATTCATTTCTTCTTCCCACAACTCTTGATGCAATTTGGCATTACTGATCATTCTCCTTGCTCTCTCTAGAAGAGTCTTATTAATGCGCTCAACAACGTCATTCTGTTGAGCATGCTGAAATGGTCTTTTTCTTGACATAAATGTGTATGAAATCATTATTTTTTGTTGTTTAAAATCCATTTTTGAATGTAGAAATGGATTCAACATGCTAAAAAATATTTGGAGCATATGGATTCTACATAAATAATAATCTGCGGATTTAACAATTTCTCGAAAATTTAACAATTATTTTTAGTAAAAATTCCCAAAAAATATTATCAAAAAAATCATTTCGTAGAACATTTAGACTGCTTTGACTTAGCATGCATATAACTCATTTCTATAATTCACAAATATGCAATTAAAGTCCATTTCATTGATCCTTCTATGGTCAATTTGGTCAATTTCACAAGTATTGTAGTATTTCAATCATAAAGAAATAAATATAATATCAATTTTAAAACAAAATATATTTTTAATTTCGTAGATTTTAACATGTAAAATTTTAAAATTTTAATTGTGTACAAATTTTAAAATGTTTGGAGATATTAAATTAAAATATAAAAATATTTTATAAAATTTTAAATATAAAATAATATAAAATTTAAGATTTAGTAATTTATTCTAGTTTTATAATTTTTAAATCTATGAATTTTTTGGAAATGGGAAGAGATTAAATTGTATTTTGAGTAATATTTGAATCATATATGGGAAGGTTAAATGTTATTAAAAAGTATGTGATCTCACCAAAATAAAACATGTGATTTTATTTGAGGGAATTGGTTTTTCTTGGGCATACCATTTAGGTTGAAATCACATTTAAGTCCTAGAGTAAGACTTAAGACACATAAGGAAACACGGAATGACCAAGACTAAGAGCCATCTTGTCGCCCCCTTATAAAACATGAGCATGTCACTTTTAGTTGCAATAACGATAATAAGTCAGGGCACATTGGTAAATAACATCTAATAATAAGTATCCTCACTACAAATTGACAACTAAATTATAATAAGTTTTGTCATCTTCAAAAAAACATATTTTTATATATAATAATAATAATAATAATAATAATATAATTTTAAGGTCATGACCAAGCGATTTGACCAGTAAAGTCTACAGAGGTATACATACCCTACCCCCTCTCAATTTGAATTTGTGACCTCTTTGGAGGAAACACATGTTCTTAACCATTAGGCCCACTCAAATTATATATAGCAAATAAATCACTAATATAAAACAAATCTTTTATTTTTTATAAAAAAAATAAATCAATCCCCAGATGGGGTGCTACCAAGTGCATCATGACATTAAACCATTTGTTCTCCAGCTTAGACTCCCATCCTTTCGTTCAATTTCCAAGGCAGCGCATTTATACTAACTCATTCCTTCACAGATTTCAACTCATGCCAAACTTAATTGTTTGGATCTCTTTGATGGTGCATTCTGCAAATTTTAGTATCGAAGATTTGAAAGTTGTCTATGGTGCATTAATGGAGATCGTCATGGGTCCGACCCATGTGAATGCCTCCTCTAGTTTTTCAGTGAAGACTTAGGTGTTTTTCTTATTCGCTTCTGGCAACAATGTTGAGATTTCTTTCGTAACCTTCTACCTCCTCTTCAACCCTGGTATGTTCTGGATATAGCTTTGGATTCTTTGGTTCCCCCCCTCCATCATGCCTCAAGAAAGAGGGAGGCCGAAAATAAGCTTGGGTTCTTTTCGTAGCCTTTCTCATCGTCACCGTTCATCCTTTCCTACTCCCAATGTCCTTGGTCCATCTTCCCCCTCAGTCGAGACAAATGATTGAGTGATCAGTCATCACGAAGAAAAAGTTTGGGGTTATGCAATCGTGGAGGAAGAGATATCATCGACTCAAAATACGGACAATGTGGTCACCCCTACTCCACCTCCAATCAACATAATTCGACTAGAGGATCTCGTTCTTATGACTCGACTGACCTAGAGAGGCATTGTGTTTCAAGCCCAAGAGGAAGAAGTTTAATGGCATGTAGAAGAGGACCATCCCCGCAGGTTTTCGGATGAGCATCTTCCGAAACTAATATTTGACATCCAAAGGAACATTACAGAGCAACATGTCCATCAGGAGCTTATGGATAAAAGAATAGAGGCACTTTATGACTCACTCTCAGGCTAACTAGTTGGTCAATGTTATCCAACGTATCGTCAACCTTATGTCATTTCTTTGACATGGTTGTCTCCCCCTCACATTGATGGTAACAATGGGCATCTTGGAGTATGATTCATATTCTCAGCTGTGGTTTTCCTTATCTTTCTCTCACAGTTCTTACAATTTTCAGGATCCTTTTGAATCTAGGTATACTTTGTAAACTTTTTAGTAGACTTGGACATTTGGCGACACCCATGACCTAGTGTTGGTGTCGGTTTCTTCCTTTGGCATCCCATGCACCAGGTCATATGATTTATGTATGGATATCATTTTTTTGAAGGTAATATAATTACTAGCTCATAAAAAAACATACAGAACAAATAAATCACTAATATGTTTATATACTAATTAAAGAAAACATCGTCCATATATATAATAATTTTTAAGTATATTTTATGTATTGTAATAATATATTTATTTCTTAAGGGTGACAGGTGTGGGGGTGTTCATCTTTGACTTCGAAGGAAAAAAAGAGTATTGAGTTTTCGTGGGGACTAGGGAAACCCACCAATAATCAAGCAGAGTCTCTTGTAGTTTATATGGGAATGCATCTCATCCCAACAAACACCTCCTATCAACTAATTTTTATTGGAGATTCAGACTTGATTATCAAAGGACTTTCCTTATTAAGAATGCTCAACCCAATCTTATGAGGATCTTTTAGAGGATGAGGAATTTGGAGCACAAATTTAAATCCGTAAGCTATCATCACATCTATATAAATCAGAATGACACAATAGAATCTTTGGCGAAATAAAATAAGCAATAGGACAAAGTAAGCTAAAAATAAATGAGGATTACACACAAAATTATCTCCCATAAATAATCCATGAATATTTCCAAAAATGTAACTTCTCCCAAGGAGATTATTGGGATCAAGGAATTCAATGATGCATTATAACGGATGGGAGGGGATGTGACCCTACCCCCCATCTACGTTGAAGCAAATAACATCATATGGATTCACAATGCAGTTAGAGGAACTCTCATACAAAAGACATGAGGCCTCCCCTACAATTCACACAAGTCTCCCCATTTGATCTTGATGTCCTTTAGATCATCCCCATGCAAGTCGACAGATTCATGTGGGAAACTTCAGGTCCAATTGCAAATAATCATCTCCTTTGGCCTCGCATCCATCATGATTTATACGGGATATGCAACTCGCTAGTCATCCATTACGTTAAACTTGTCCTACATCTCATCATTGTTTTATATGGAGCCTCCCATCAAATGGTAATTGACGCCAAAATCACATATGGAAATTTCAAAAGGTGGTGAAGGCGAGATAAAGAGTACATGGAAATATTTTCAAAACAAGATCAAAGTTACAAGTCTACATTGGAAATTGGCGTATTGGAAGCGCTCAAGCCATTGTAACTATAGCTTAAGGATGTGGCAACGAAGCCATGAACCATGAAAGTGCATTGAATGTAAGATGGACAGAATCCAAGAGCAAATGCGAACCCAACAAAGTGAAATAAAGGAGCTGCAAAATTCAAATCCACAGTTAACTCGTAAAAAACAAGAGCAAGTTCGTAAAAAACAACAAAAAAAACGTTATGGAGCTACAGGCAGTTATCTGCAATTCAAACCAACTTCGGTCCCTTCATCATCATGTGTGTCGACCACCCCCAGAATAAGCCATGCAACGACCAACAATATATCAGGAATCGAAGGCATAATGTCAGCCAACTCTGCATCATCATATTTGTGATCATGTGGAAGTAGGCCCGAGAGAGGTGGATACAACCTTAAAAATCTATTAGTATAGTTTTATGTAGTGCAAAATTTATTTTTTGATGTTTTCATACGTAGCAATTTACCCATGGAAGAATTGTAATGGTTTATTTTCTTATCTAGGACAATCCAAGAGATATAGAGAGAAGAGAATCATTGTAACTTTGCTACATGTGTCTTCTCATTTTTCAATTTTGTACTCTCTGGCTTTTTTTACCCCGGCACAACCCTTTTCTAATAAATTTTTTTAATTGTTTCTGTTTAAAAAAAAAGATATTTATTTCTTCCAAAATAAAGAGAAACCTTATACATGTTATACTTCATTCACAAAGGGTAGCTATATATGTGTAAGATATTATTCATCACAATTCCTTTTATTTTCTACGAGATGTCTTTTACAATATATAATTCGATGTGATATTTATATTGATTTTCCATAAATAAATATTATTTTCATTGTGGGTTTTGTACGAATTTTTAAATATAATTGATTAAATAATAATTGATTTTTTCACTTGAATATATTAAAGATTTTAATGTTCTGCATAAATAAGTCTTATTAGTCCCTTCCTAAAGGCAACAATGACCACTGTAAATGGATTTATGTCACACAAATCAAAGTATTTTATCCAAATTTTTAGACCGACATGGAATATGGACACTTTTTTTCATCATATCAAATATGTACACCAAAGTTTTAAACCAATCACAAACTTTAAGGTATTATTTGTCCTTTTCTCAAGACAAAATCAAATTATCTTAGTAATTTCATGATGTTTGAGTTTAGGAAGTATCAACTTAATAAATATATTTACCAACAGGTCGACTAATGCTAGTGATTCTATAGCATTAGTTTGGTAGCATTAGTTGTTAGGAAATATTAACACAAAGTAACTTTATAGTTTTTGGTTTACATGGTTGTTTCTCTTTAGTTGCCACATTGTCGCAAGTTGACATTGTTTGGCTATTGGCATGTTGGCCATGTGTTTCCCTGCCTATATGAAGACGACCTTATCCCTTCACTATCAATAAATCGCTACTTACAACACTTTCAATTTCATAGGTTCCTACTTTACTCTTCTTTTCATGCCATACTCTATGCAAGAAGATGTGTCAACTTCTTACCATACTATGATATATGCAGGTCATATTCTATTCAAGAACGTCATCTTCTTACCATACCATGATATATGTAGGTCATATTCTATGCAAGAAGCTACATCATTCAGTGACCAAGTATCATGGACGACCTCTGAACTCATGTAAACTAAAGGAGATATTTTGGACTGAGTCAATCATAACCTTGGTTGGTAGAATGTAGATTGAAGGATGAGGGTTAGAATTATTATATTGATTGAAGAAGTCTGACGACTTCAATAAAGATGAATAAATGTCAAAGTTGTACCTGCAATGTTGTGTCTTCATAATTGAATTCTATTTGGGGATTTATGTCTCTTGTGGTTGAATATTGTGGGCATCTAACTGCCATTTCATTCGATAAACAATGTATAGAATAATACTATGTATGTGTGCATAATAATATCACATGTCAGATACAACTGTTGAAGGCAATTTATGGAGACCAAGAATATTATATTGTTTCTAAACCTAATTTAAATATGAGATAATTAAACCATGAATCACAACATTATCAATATTGTTTTCCTTTTGTTTTCATAGAATTGATGGACTAGAAAAAAAACTATAAGGAAACATATTTACCTATTGCAATCGTTGTATTGTTTTATGTCTTCCTTATTTTCTATCTTCCTTTTTTTTCTTGTATGAAGATACAACAATTATTATTACTAGTATGAAGGCATTTAACAACTATTATTATTAAAGGAAACGCTCTTATTTTTCTCAAAGAATGTTGTCTATAAATCAATCAGGTAAAAATCCAAATGGAAGGATTGGGTTGCAAAAAACCAAATGGCTTCATACACAATCCAAATCAATGTATTTTCTTTAACATTCATGTTTCTCATAATTGGTTCTATACCAAGGATTATGCAGATCCATGCCAAAATCAGCCTAATAGATGGTAATTTTCATGGTCTTTGCTATCAATTTTGAAAATGAATAATAATTAGACAGTTTAATCATGTAAATTTGCAAGAAAGATCTGTAATAAAATTTGTGTTATAGCACAATCACTAGAGTGTTTCTCTCTTGTAAATTTCAATTGGTTCTTAAGACTGTAGTTATGTCCTTCATAGAGTAGGAAAGGAGAAATTTCAATTTATTCTTAAGCATATATTTATCTCCTTCATAGAGTCGGAAAGGTGT
The DNA here is from genome assembly GCA_009831015.1 of Picea engelmannii. NCBI lineage: Eukaryota > Viridiplantae > Streptophyta > Pinopsida > Pinales > Pinaceae > Picea > Picea engelmannii. The sequence goes on from ML782914.1 coordinate 727,904, forward strand.
AAAGTTACCTCTAACAATATTAGAAGGAATTTTGTAAGATAAATATATAGACAACTCAAGAATGGCTTCATTAAGAACTACATTTTGCATATTTTAGAAACTTTGTAAGATAAATATATGGACTTGACTCAAGAATAGATTCATTGAGAACTTACATTTTGCATATTTTACCATTTACAAAGCTCAAAGATAGATACATATTTAATTGAAAGAGATGAACCCAATAAACAGAGAAAAAACCCTCATCCAAACCGCGTAGAAAATGCATCCCAAACTGAGTAGAAACCCTTTTCCAAACCGTGTATAAATCACCTCATAAACCTAGAAGAAACCCTCTTGTAAACAGAACAATGAAACCCTGCTTGTAGTGTCCCCAAGGCCGAGCCCCGTTCTAAACCATGTTATGAAAGGAATTGTAATTATGATTCGTAGGCTGGTGGGCCAAGTTTTTATAAGTTGGAGGCTTATGTGTTTGATTAGGCCAGCGAGCCTGAGTGTTGAAGGCTAGGAGCCTACTGTTGTAAATGTAATCAAGAAGAACAATTAATAAAATATAAACACCACCTTGTGCAGACCGACCACGATGAATGAGTGAAGGGGGACTAAGCATCCATAGAGTGGGCAAGGAATTAAGGGATGAAGGTACGAAAAGGGGCTAAGTGTTGAGCCTAGGGGATAAGCCTAGGGGGCTTAAGCCTGGGAATAATATTTTAATATTATTCCAAAAAGACATGTGCATTTGTGTTTTATCCTAAGTGTTAGAAAGGGAGGACGTACAAGGGTGATGCACGCTGGTGGAACGCATGTAGTGCCATGGGTGACAAGTGTCGACCCTGACGCATGCGAATAAATGGCCAGGGTGAGCTGTGAGAAAGGAGTCGTCTCCTCCATTCGACCGGGGATGGTCCTGAGCATGAACCGTGTGACTTCTGCAAGAGACCCTCGTGCAATTCTGAAACGGGGAAAAATCTTGTGTTTGTCTCTGCAAATCCATGTACACCCTCTGTTCTGAGAGCCGAGAAGACTGTGTTCGTTTTCTGAAAATCTCGGTTTATCCTCCTCGTTCTGCACCAGAGAGTTTGTGTAATTCTCTGCGGAAAATTGCTTCTCACGCAATTCCGAAAATCAACACCGTGAGACCTTGCCGCCATTGCTGAGCTTGTTTGAGAAGTCTGAGTCTTTATTCCCGGTTGACTGTAGTGGTCATGCAGAGATGGATTGCGCGTGAATTGTTGTCCAGTGCAGGTGGTAATTGAGCCTGTGTGTGATCTCTCTCTAGGTGAGGGAGGTGGATGTTGTTGGAAGAGGTTTCTTCCAGAGAGTGTCCAGCACCAACTTCAGGCTCTGAGACTTCTTAATCCGGCCTGTTGCCGAGACCCAGAGAGGGAGGTTAGCACCGATGGACTGTGCTTGTGAAGGTATATACTCCTGGGCGGAACAGGCATGTGGGGAATGAGAGTCTGTTAGTAGTGGGCGTAAGATGGCATCCTGGGAAGAATCCTTCCAGAATCTAAGTGTTTTTTTCCCTGTAACCTCAGCCTAGCTAGGATTCCTTGCCTTGGGGTGGAGCTTAGTCCCAGCTCGGGGGTGATCCATTGCTGAGCTGATGAGTAGTGTGGTCTAAGGCTGGGAGGTTCGTGGAAGGCCTGCACTTGGTTGGTGGAATCTACCATTGATAAAGATAAGTATCTGTTTATGTTTTACTCATAGATTGCATGACTCTATTACTTATGTTACCATGATTTCCGTTGTGTATAGGAATTAGTATGAAATGCTATGGTTTGTTGATTATGGTAGTAATTCATATGAATACTCTGTGTTGAATGTGTTTATTGTTTAAATGCATGTGGGTAAAATAACATCTGTATGAGTTATGTACAAAGTGGTGTTATAGTCTTATTTTAAGAGCGATTAAACCTTAGTAGCAGAAAAGGTGTGCTACAGTTTGGTATCAGAGCCAAGGTTTCGACACTGAGCCTAGATGGGCTAGTGGAGCGGTCTTTGGACCGAGAATGTGAAGGGAAATTGGGTCTGGAGGACCAATTTCGGACCTTGGTTTGTTCCGGAGTGTCAAGTAGTTGCTTGACCGTGCTTACGAGCTTAGGAAGTATAGCAGCGAGTGAAACCACAGCTGGTGTGGTCTATGGCCACAGGGAGACAGGTCTCTACAACAATGGTGTTAGAACCTTAGGATCTGTTCAGGAGGGAAGGAGAGCCCTTGTGACCGTCAGATCTGGAAAAATGTGCGTAGGAATTAAAATTCCTTTTGAAATACATAGGAATGTGGAAATCGCTATATGCGAAATTTCGAATTGGTTAGGAACCGTCTGAGCCGTCAGATCTCGGCCGAAAAACCCATCAGCTGTAGGATATGTCGGGAGATGTCCAAAGGTTAAACCTCAGAGACTAGGGGAGAAATCTCGGAAATAGATCGAGACCGTCCGAAAGATGGAGGACACGTGTCGTGAGATTTCCCATTTCGGGAAATCGAGAATTGCGATATCGGGAGTCACGAAGGAGGTCGGGAATTTTCATGGTAAAATTCCCAGGAACGATTTGATCTGTCCATCAGTTGGGACATGTGGGTGAGATCGGGAGGCCATCGGCATATCGGGGTTCAGCGTTTCGCGAATCCTGAGGACATATGTGTTTCGGCATTGGAAAGTACGAAATCCCGATAGGAGGTATGATTGTGGTCATATAAGAGGAGGTCATGTGAACCACAAGTCTATCCCAAAGGGCTAGCAGGAGTTAGAGCGTATCAGCGTTTGGAAGCCCAAAACCCCGAAAGGATCAGGAATTTCCATGGTGGAAACTCCGGAGCAGTCGTGGGACGTCCGATTTGAGATGGCCACGCGTTGAGAGATTAACCGTTTTGGAAAATCAGGGATTCAGGAGTTCCGTTGACAAAGAACTCAGACTCTCGTCGTGATAAATCCAGACCATACTGTCGAGACGTTAGCATGTGGCTAAGTCCTGATGAACGGATGAGATTCCTTCGGGGAATCTTCGGGTCTTTAACGACCGTCCGATGTGAGAAAGATCTAACCGTTGGATTTTTCTAGGAGTGGATGTGGACACACGGAGATGTACCGCGTGTCAGAGGGTCGAAAAGAGAAGCGAGAGTGGTGGGACCCTAATGATGTCACCGAACATGATGAGGATCCTCCGAATCATTCCACGCACCACTTTGGTAAAAGGCGACAGCTGTGTTGTAGACCCGAAGAATAAGGTAAAACAGAATTTCGAAAGTCGGGGGTTGGAAAGGAGAGTTAAACAGGAGTTCTCCAGTACCGAGACTCTAAAACCCCAAAACCCGAAGTTTTGAAATCCCGAAGTGCCGAAAATGAAAGCTTCGAAAACACGAAAATTGCAGAGCCAAACGAGAGCTCAGAAAACCCATTGGAATCGAAATGTCTTTTGTTCTTGTTGGTATTAGTTATAAATGTTGAATATTGTTCCTAAAGGTTTAATGGCCTGATAAACTACGATTTTATTTTCACAGTGCGTGTGTAGAGTTCAACGGAGGTCAGGACTCCAGTTAACCAACAACTGAGTATGGAGTGGGGAAAGGTGCAGATTACCCCCGAAATAGAAGACAAACAGGAAGGAAAGGATGTTAACCTGGGGATCGAAGGATCAAACTCTAATGGGCATGGAAAAGAGAAGGATAAGGAAGGACACATAATGAAAATCATTGAAGGATTGCAAATAGAGGCCCAGGCTCACCGAGCTGATAGCCGAAAGCTCATGAAAGTCAGGGATCGACAGGGTTCATTAAACTTAAAATTTTTGAAGAGCCTGGAAAGAATAGAGAAGAAACTCGAGAAGGGAAGAGACTCAAGTACGACGGAGAGTCGCAAAACCCATGAAAGAAGAAGAAGTTCGAGGAGTGGTAGCCGACATCTTAGTCGCTCCCAAGGACATTCTGACAGGAAGACACACAGTAGTTCAAGCCCATCCCCTACCAGAAAACATCAAAAATCTGGAAAGGAGGAATTGAAAGGAGAGATGAACAATATTAAGCCTCCAACATTCGATGGAGAACATAAGAAGGAGGAAGATGCCGAGACCTGGTTGCTTGGCATGAAGAAATACTTCCAACTGCAGAATTATTCTGCCCATGCAGAAGGAAGAATTGCAATGTACCAACTGAAAGGAAAAGCATCCATGTGGTGGGATCAGTTTGTACACGTGCAGCACATCAAAGAGAAAGAGGTCACGTGGAAGGAGTTTAAGAGGTATTTTGAGAAGAAATACCCGACTAAAAGATACTATGACAGAAAGATGAAGGAGTTCTTTGAACTCAAGTTGGGCAGTATGACCATTGATGAGTATGAACGAAATTTTCTAGAACTACTGAAGTATGTTCCATTCATCAAGGACTAAGCTGTTAAAATTCAGAGGTATCTGAGTGGACTGCCACCTTCCATGAGTGACAAGATTCAATATGACGATCCTAAGACCATGGAAGAGACCATCAGAAAAGTGAAATGCTTGTATGAACAACAAGGAGAAAGGCCTATCCTTCGGAAGGTCTGGGATGATCGGAGGAAATTTAAGAAGGAGCATAGGCAGAAGGGAAACAAGCCTTCCTTTTTCAGAAACATCCTTCAGGGACAGCCATTGTTTAGAGAGCCGAGAAGGACTGAGGAGGGAGCACAAAGACAGAGACTCACGCCCCTTCAGTGTTGGGGTTGTCAAGGAAACCACAAGTACATAGATTGTCCCCATAAAAATGTTAAGGCGAGAACTGTACATACTATTCAGCAAGCTGAAACAGTGGAGGATATGGGCAGCAGAATGTCGAGGATCTACGTATCCCTGGACAAAAAGCAAGCAGAATTTCAATCACACATGATTGAAGTGGAAGGTACGATCAACAACCGACCACTTGTTATTTTAATTGATTCAGGGGCTAGCCATACTTATGTAGATCCTAGAGTGGTGGAAAGTTTTCATCTAACGAGAAGCAAACATGAGAAGTCTTGGTTAGTGCAGTTGGTCACAGGGACGAAGAGGAAGGTCACTGAATTGGTTAAGTCTTGTTCAGTGGACATGAAAGGAATGAGCACTAAGGATGAATTGAACATTCTTCCTTTAGGCTCATACGATTGCTTAATTGGGATGGACTGGTTGGACCAACACCATGCCCTTCTGGATTTCCGTAACAAGAGGTTTACATGCCTGAACGAAGAGGGAAATCAAGTAACAGTCCAAGGAATTCCCAGAGCCGTGGCTGTAAGGGAAATCTCAGCCATGCAACTGAAGAAATGTTACCGAAAAGGCTGTCAATTATATGCAACTCGGGTGGAAGAAGCATCTCGAGATGTAGTATTGAATCTGGAAGATCATGAAGTACTCAAGGAGTTCAAGGATGTATTTCAGGAGGTACCTGGACTACCTCCGAGGAGGGACATCAATTTCTCTATAAATTTGATGCCAGGAGCAGCTCCAGTTTTGAAAGCTCCTTATAGAATGAGTACGCCAGAACTGAAAGAGTTGCAATTGCAGCTCGAACAACTACTAAAGAAAGGTTACATTCTCCCCAGTGTGTCACCATGGGGAGCCCCGGTCCTATTCGTGAAGAAGAAAGATGGGACGTTGAGGCTGTGCATTGGTTTTCGATAGTTGAATAAGGTCACTGTCAAGAACAAGTATCCTCTGCCAAGGATTGATGATCTTTTTTATCAGTTGAAAGATGCAAAAATATTTTCGAAAATAGATCTCCGATCAGGATATCACCAAGTGAGAATAAAGGATGAGGACATCAGCAAAACCGCCTTTAGAACAAGGTATGGTCATTATGAGTTCACATTGGTGCCGTTTGGATTGTCCAATACGCCTGTTGTTTTCATGTGTTTAATGAATGGAGTGTTCAGAGATTATTTGGACAAGTTTGTCATAGTATTCCTGGACGATATCTTGGTGTATTCCAATACAGAGGAAGAACATGAGAAACACCTAAGAATGGTGCTGCAGGTATTGAGAGAACACCAGTTGTACGCAAAATTGAGCAAGTGCTCTTTTTATCAAAGACAGATCCACTACTTGGGACATATTATATCTGAATAAGGGATCATTGTGGATCCTGAAAAGGTACAGGCTATTTGAGAATGGCCAGCGCCAAGGAATGTGGCAGAAGTTAGATCTTTTATGGGTCTGGCAGGCTACTATAGGAGGTTTATAGTCGGATTCTCAAGGATAGCTCATTCTATCACTTCCTTGCAAAGGAAGGGGAAGAAGTTCCAGTGGACTCAAGAATGTGAGAGCAACTTCCAGCAATTGAAGTAGCTGCTAACTAGTGCTCCAATCCTGAAGATTGCAGATCCAAACAAGGATTACGTAGTGTGCACGGATGCATGTAAGGAGGAGCTGGGAGGAGTTCTCATCCAAGAGGGATTTGTAGTTTGTTATGAATCCTGAAAGTTAAAGGAACATGAGAAGAATTATGCCACTCAAGATTTAGAGCTGGAATCAATCATCCATGCCTTGAGGAAATGGAGACATTACCTCATGGGCAAGAGATTCGAGTTGAGAATAGACCATAATGGTCTAAAGTATTTATTTGATCAGCCGACCTTAAATGCCAGGCAAATCAGATGGATGGAGTTTCTGTACAAATATGACTTTGATATCAAGCATATCAAAGGGAAAGAAAATAAGGTGGCCAATGCACTCAGCAGAAAAGTGCACAAATTACCTACTACAACCATTAGCATGTACCAGACTGAGATGAAAGATAGAATTTTGGAAGCTGCAAATGTTGATTTGCAGTACAAAAATCTTGTAGCAAAGCTACAACAGAGTGAGAGACCACAGACCTAGGGAAGTTACACCTTGGAAACTAATGGTTTACTTCTGTATAACAACAGAGTGTATGTACCAAATGTCCGAGAATTGAAGCTGGCAATTCTAAAAGAGATGCATAACGTGGCTTATGCTGGACATCCTGGATATCAGAAGACTATGGCAGCAGTCAAAAGCCATTATTTTTGGCCAGGTTTGAAGAAATAAATCGCTGAATACATTGCCAAATGTATGGAGTGCCAGAAGGTTAAGGCGGAGCATAGGCACCCAGCAGGGTTGCTGCAGCCTTTACCTATTCCTGAATGGAAATGGGACGTTGTAACAATGGATTTTATCACCAGACTACCTAGAACAAGCAAGCAACATGATTCAATCATGGTGGTGGTGGACAAGCTTACTAAAGCTGCCCATTTTATTCCACTGAAAACCACCCATCGGGCAGCAGATGTTGCCGATATTTTCTTAAAAGAAGTTGCACGCTTGCATGGAATTCCTAAGACAATTGTGTCTAATAGGGACCCGAAATTCACTTCGAATTTCTGGAAAGGACTGCTCAAAGGATTCGGAATGAATCTGAACTTTAGTACAGCGTATCATCCCGATTCTGATGGACAAACAGAGAGAGTGAACAGAGTAATAGAAGACATGCTAAGAATGTATGTGATGGATAAACCATCAAGGTGGGAAGACTACCTGCATTTGGTAGAATTCGCCTACAACAATGGGTATCATGCGTCATTGAAGATGAGCTCGTTCGAAGCGCTTTATGGAAGAAAGTGAAACACTCCAGTGAGCTGGGATAATCCAGCTGACAGAGCAGTAGTTGGGCCTGAGCTGCTCAAAGAGAAGGAAGATCAAATGATAAAAATTAAACATAATCTAAAAGATTCCCAGGATAGGCAGAAGAGTTACGTTGATAGTAACAGAACCCATAGAGAATTCAAAGTGGGTGACCATGTTTTCCTGAAAGTGAAAACTAACAGGAGTTCCCTGAGACTGGGAAGTTGCGCCAAGTTGCCAGCAAGATTTTGTGGGCCATTTGAGATCCTGGAAAGGATTGGGCCAGTTGCATACATGCTTGAATTACCTGCATCTATGACTGTACATAATGTGTTTCATGTTTCACTGCTTAAGAAATATGTACCCGATACTAATCATGTTATCAATTGGAATGTGATTCAGGTGGAACCAGAGGGTGTCCTGCAAGTGCATCCTGTGTGCATATTGGAAAGGAAAAGAAAACAACTCCGAAATCGAGCTATAGAACTTGTAAAGGTCCAGTGGACCTAGTACGGTCCTGAGGACGCGACATGGGAGCATGAAGAGGTTATGCGCACAAAGTACCCACATCTTTTTGAAAATTTTGAAAGGCTTGCAGAGACAGTGTAAGTTGCATTGAGGAAAGTGAAAAATAAGGGGAGGGGGATTGTAGTGTCCCCAAGGCCGAGCCCCATTGTAAACCATGTTCTGAAAGGAATTGTAATTATGATTCGTAGGCTAGTGAGCCAAGTTTTTATAAGCTGGAGGATTATGTGTTTGATTAGGCCAGCGAGCCTGAGTGTTGAAGGCCAGGAGCCTACTATTGTAAATGTAATCAAGCAGAACAATTAATAAAATATAAACACTGCCATGTGCAGACCGAACACGATGAATGAGTGAATGGGGACTAAGAATCCATAGAGTGGGAAAGGAATTAAGGGCTAAAGGTAGGAAAAGGGGCTAACTTTTGAGCCTAGGGGGCTTAAGCCTGGGAATAATATTTTAATATTATTCCAAAAAGACATGTGCATTTGTGTTTTATCCTAAGTGTTGGAAAGGGAGGACGTACAAGGGTGATGTGTGCTGGTGGAATGCATGTAGTGCCATGGGTGACAAGTGTCGACCCTAACGCATGCAAATAAACAACCAGGGTGAGCTGTGAGAAAGGGGTCCTCTCCTCCATTCGATCGGGGATGGTCCTGAGCGTGAACCGTGTGACTTCTACAAGAGACCCTCGTGCAATTCTAAAACGGGGAAAAAGCCTGTGTTTGTCTCTGCAAATCCATGTACACCCTCTGTTCTGAGAGCCAAGAAGACTGTGTTCGTTTTCTAAAAATCACGGTTTATCCTCCCCATTCTGCACCAGAGAGTATGTGTAATTCTCTGCGGAAAATTGCTTCTCACACAATTTCGAAAATCAACACCGTGAGACCTTGCCGCCATTGCTGAGCTTGTTTGAGAAGTCCGAGTCTGTATTCTTGGTTGACTGTAGTGGTCATGCAGAGATGGATTGCACGTGAATTGTTGTCCAGTGCAGGTGGTAATTGAGCCTGTGTGTGATCTCTCTCTAGGTGAGGGAGGTGGATGTTGTTGGAAGAGGTTTCTTCCAGAGAGTGTCCAACACCAGCTTCAGGCTCTGAGACTTCATGATCTAGCCTGTTGCTGAGACCCAGAGAGGGAGGTTAGAACCGATGGACTGTGGTTGTGAAGGTGTATACTCTCGGGCGGAACAGGCATGTGGGGAATGAGATTTTGGTAGTAGTGGGCGTAAGATGGCATCCTGGGAAGAATCCTTCCAGAATATAAGTGTTGTTTTCCCTGTAACCTTAGCCTAGCTAGGATTCCTTGCCTTGGGGTGGAGCTTAGTCCCAGCTCGGGGGTGATCCACTACTGAGCTGATGAGCAGTGTGGTCTAAGGCTGGGAGGTTCATGGAAGGCCTGCACTTGGTTGGTGGAATCTACCATTGATAAAGATAAGTATATGTTTATGTTTTACTCATAGATTGCATGACTCTATTGCTTATGTTATCATGATTTCCGCTGTGTATAGGAATTAGTATGAAATGCTATGGTTTGTTGATTATGGCAGTAATTCATATGAATACTCTGTGTTGAATGTGTTTATTGTTTAAATGGATGTGGGTTAAATAACATCGATATGAGTTATGTACAAAGTGGTGTTATAGTCTTCTTTTAAGAGCGATTAAACATTAGTAGCAGAAAAGGTGTGCTACACTGCTACAAACACAATTTCCTACAATTTTTCATGCAATAAACACGCTCTTGGAAGCATGTTTTTTTGTGCATCCCCGGACACCAAAGCTAGGGATAATCTCATTCAAAATTTGGAGGCCTCAAATCATGAAACTTGAATTTAGAATATGTTTTGCATGTGGATATGTACATAATTATTACCAAGTTTCCCAATCTATAATAGTTTTCAAATTAACTAGACTCATCATAATAGTTTCTGAGGCTATCATAGTATTCATTCAATAGGATATGGTAGTTTTCAAACTAACTAGACTTATCATGGATTTAGGGAGACACTACATGAAATTGATCAAGTTATTAGCATGGATTCAGGGGGATACTCCATCAAATTGATCAAGTTATTAGAAAAAACACAAAACATTTATATTTCATGCAACCAATCGTATGCAATGTTAGATTTCCCTTGATTTCTTTTTTAGAAAGGTCAAATTTGGTGATAAACAAGAGCCTCTGTGCAAAGTCTAGGACATTAAAGAGTATAATAACTCTTAATTCCCACAAAATATGTTCAAGTTCTAGATTCATATTTCCTTAAAAATTATCTTCGACTCTGGGGATTTGATATAGCTCCTCAAAATATAAAACAAATATGTGAATAGCCTTTTTTTATTCTCCCATTCCCTTTTCCTCGGCCTCCATTACAACCTACAACATTAAATTATCCTTTCAGACACAACCAAAACATAGAATGACATTTCGTAAATACTAAAGATAAATAAAAATAGAATTCACAAAATGAATAATTGATTTTCAACTAAGTCGACCTTGGTTTCCTTGTTGAGCATGACATCAATGTTGGGGGATGGCTTCCATTCTCTATCTAAACTCAGACTCAATGTGGGATATGGATTTATGCGACTCTTTTACAAGAATGCGACTAAGCCAATTTTCGAGGTTTCCCTCCTCTATCACAGCCCCCGTCGATGCCATTTTCATGGACTCAGCCCAATTCAATGCAGAGCACACTACATGCAAATGTGGTTGAACTCTGAAGAACAGTGTTGATCTCTTTGATGAATGGGTGACATTTGACCGCCTTGGTACATGCATTTAATTATGTGTCTCATATAAGGATAGATGTCAAACCATTTTATCCATTGAAAAAATATTTGACCACCTTGGTTCATGCAGTTAATAACATGTCTCTATACGGAAAAATGTAAAACTATTTTATCCATTGTACAGGTGAAATTCATTTCGTGAAGTTCTACCACAACGTGTTGTTAGCCAATGAAATTGAGAGGACAACGTAGGATTCAAAATACACTATTACACTCAGGAGAAACTATTAACGTGTCCATAATTTCCCAAGAACCATGTTGGTTATAATTAATATCCATAGTCTCTCAGAGTTGTAAGGCTCACGATGCATGTTCAAAATGTTTTGTAATTCCTATTTATAGTCAACCAGAGAATTTGAAATATAATTTAGATTTTAATACCTAGTTATAGTTAAACAAAGCATTTGAAATATACTTTAGAAACATAAATTATCTATTCCCATAGTTTTGGATTAACTGATTTAAGATAAACAAATTGGATTGATTTCAACTGACTTGTAGCTCACACAACTTGGGTTGATTTCAACTAACTTATAGCTCACACGACATACATTTATGTTGCATATAATGCCCACATGATTTATGCCTCATCTTTATCAAATTAATGTCAAGGTAACTTGTTGAATAATTTTAAAACAATCATGTGGCCATATTTGAAGTAATACAATTGCTAACTTCTATTAAATCTATGCACTTTAAACCACACTTTTAACTTGTATTTCCATCACGACCAAAATCTATGAATATTGAGTAAAAAATTGATTACTAGTATTTCCATCACTACCAGAATGTATCGACTTTTATGATTAATATGATGGGATAGAAGTTATCTCATCTCGATACTTCCATCCATGAAATGAATGGCAAAAAAATATTTTTGTACTTTTCGAATAGATTCTTATCTATATAATAGAATTAATATGATCCAATTCTCTTTTGAGAAATGAATGGAATGAAGTGAATCAAAAATTAAATTCCTTCTCTTTTATTTTGAGAAAATATAGTTCAAGTTATTTCAAGTAGTGATTCCATCATTCTATAATCAATCTTTGAAATAGCTTGGACCAGTTATTGATGTCACTTATCACTTACATAAGAGAACTGGATCAAATCTGTCCTTCTTTTTCCCTCTGGGAATTCAGTCCATTTATGGTTCCAACCATCCATAGTTGTGTAACCCTATTCCTAATAGATCGACCCCCAAATAACGGATCCAAACTATAGAAAATCCTCAAGAAGCCACAATTGTCGATTCCTCACCCTGCCAACCCTTATTCATTCTAGTATGCAGATAGATTGCGAATATGGTCCAAGTAATTAATGCCCAAGTCTCTTTTGGATATAACATATGTATTATGTAATACATATGTTATCGAGTGATTAAGAGAGAGTTTTTGTCTGAGTCTTAGAGTTATATAGTGTGTCCGAGAAGTGTGTATCCTCTTCACTCACCTTCGGGAACTTGTGAATGAAAAACATTGATCTAAAGTGTACTATTCTTATTAATAGTCTATGTCATGTTAACCTGATCCTACTCTGTAAAATTGGTATCAGAGCCATGTGTCTAAGGGATATAGTTCCTCGAGTAATATAAGTGCATGCTGTCATGCATATTTTGTAATCAGTGATTCCAATGGATTAATACAAAGAGGTTCCTTCTGAAGTGATACTACTTTGATACGAGCCTTGTGTCTGGAGTATATGATTGTGAGAAGTGTAAATGCTCTGTATTGAGTGAAGTGATCTACTTGATTGTGGTCTCCAACAGTTGTTGTAGGACACGTAAGTTAGCCGTTAAAGCCGAAGAAAGGCGTGGAGTGCTACAAAGTCATTTTCCCATAGTAAGTCGGATCTTACCTCTCAATACATTTACTTACCTGCAATATATTAAGTATACTGTCAAAAGTTACAGTAGTTGATCATGGCTTCACAGAACAAAAAATCTTCTTTTCATCTATCAGCTGAAATTAAATATAAGCCTTCTAAGTGGTATAAACATTTTCTAAGCCAGTCTTCTCCATCTAAGTCTCTCTATAATACTAGATTAGTTGCTCAAGAATATGAGCCTAATATAAACTGGAGGATGCCTGAGATAGAACCCTCAAAGATTTATGACTTGCCAATGTTTAAGTTTCGAGCATCCACTCTTATTAGATATTGCTCTCATAATGTGCCTCTCTCTCTCGGTCAAACCATTTATCAAATCCCACTCATCCAAAAAGATGATATAGATTGGGGTTTAGAACATGGGTATCAATATGTCCATCTTGGACTCATACAGTTTGGAATTAATCCGTTAGTCAGACCTGGTTTAGATACATCTGTACTAAACTGCATAATTGACTCGTGACATAATACTTTCTCTGATGCATTAATATATGGATTCCAAGATCCTTTGCACAATGGCCCAGTCTGGTCGTCAGCCTTACCAAGATTTCAAGTTTCTCTGACCGACCCTTACATCTCTACTTTACTTCAAGCCTATGTACAGTTTTCTAGTTTCAATATGGTTGAAGCTTCTAATATTGCCCAACTCGATACAACTACCTGTCTTCGTTTTTTTTCTACCACAATGCTAGCACTCAATCCAAAGTTACTTCAATGTGCTACCTCCGAAAGCGTGGTGGTTGGACCAGGCAATGTTTCTCCTCTTACATTAGGTTTTGCAAAAATTTATGTTGTTGAATAATGGTCTGCAGAATACGAACCCATTTCCTCTAGAATATCGCCTCCCATGGCCCAAGAATTAAAAATTGAACAGAATTCCTCTGGAATAAATGTATTAAGGATAGGAAGATCACAGAGTACTAAAATCCAAGACTTAGAATTGTCTTCTCTATCGGCCAGTAGCTCTGACTCAAATTCAAGACGATCTTCCTTCTCTGCCAAATCTTCATCTTCTTCCTCTTTCTCTAAAGCCCCTGTATATAAACCAATTCTAAATAAATCTGCTTTAGATGACCATTTGTTGTTACATCAGAAAGGTTATGAGAATTGATATTTTTGCCAAAAGCAAATTCTAGCACAAAAACAATCTCCCAAACTTTCTGAAAATCCAAAAATATCTCATATTCCTTCTGCTCCAAAGAATTTCCGGACATTTCAATCCAAAACAGAACATACTAGCCAACATGCCAACTGTCCTGAATGTCTTGATCTAGCAATCCCTCATATCAAAATGTTGAATATCCCTTTACCTAGAAGTGACAGGGATAAGAATGCTACACTTCCTCAAAGGAATCTTGGACCAGGAAATCATACTCCTACATTCAAGAACAATATTGTAGTTGACCTAGATTTCATCCAGTATAGGAAAACAGAAGCAAAAAAATCTCAGGATATAGTGAGATTGCAAAATTATGCAAACTACCAATCAATCTGTCTTGCCCAGAATATTGATGACATAGTGCAAGATGCACTACAGACAAAAATTCATATGAATGGTTTGCATTCAGAAATAGATTCTTTGGAAAATAATCAAGAACATCTGAAGTCCCAACTAGTACAGATTCTTGAAAAATTAGATACAATTCAGAATGTTGTTCATTGTCTGAAAGATTCTTTTGAACAAGAAAAAGAAACTCCTTCTCCTATTAAATTTGATGATATTGAAATACATGCTTCTTTTAGTTGGTTTGGTAATTCAAGTTCTAAAGATGAACAAAAACATCTAACTCTTAAACAGTTAGCTAATGAGGTTCCAAATCCAGTTTTGGCAAGAATTGTTGAAGTCTTAGAAATAGCTATTGAGAAAATAGAGTTAGTTAAAAAACAATCTTCTACTTTGGAAGAAGAGATAAGAAAAGCACAACAAGCCACTATATCCCTAGTCCCATTCATAAAAGGGATAGATGAAGCAAAGAGTTCCAATAAAAATGCACCTCGTTCCTCAAATGATGAAGCAGGAGGAAATGCTTTCTAATCTGCTTGGGAGAAATGGTGCAATGCCAAATATGGTTCTTCAAAGAAAGTCCCTTTTGATCTGGCTAATTCTGTTGAACATGCCTCATTCTCCAGGGAAAACATAGAATCTGCACCTATAACAAATATCAATTGCAGATCTAAGAATGAAATGATGCTAATCTTTCAGAAATGGCAGGCATGGGCAAGAACCCAGAAAATGATATCTCAAAATAGGATAGCCTGGAATGAGTTAGCCTTAAGGTTAACTTGGGGATTTACATGAAACTTAGGAATCTGGTGGGACAGAGTTCGAGAAGAATATAAGATCAATATAATGAACCATGATAATCCTATAGAAGAGCTTATAAAAGTAGTTGTACATGAATTCTATGGCAGTGCAAGAATAGACTCAAATCATTATGCAGATCTATTCATGAATGAACAACTATGTCATATTTCCCAACTCTATGAATTCTTATGTACAATGCAAGATTTATTATATAAATCTCCAGATCCAGACAATATTTGTCTGCAATGCCTGGGAAAGTACCTGACCTTGTTAGAGATCGTCTCGAAGAATTAAATATTGATATAACACAACTATCTCTAGCAGGTTTGCATGAGCATATAGTCATGGCTCTCCAAAAAGAATGCCTTCGCAGAAAAACAAATAAATCTGTGAAGAAACAGTTAGGGTTTGACTCATCTGTCTATGATATATTCGCAGAAACTTATCATTTCGGTTGTAACAAAAAGAATGTTAAAAAGGATTCATGTAAAAAGGATTGTGGTTGTTTTAGATGTAAACCAAAATCACGAGGATTTTCTAAGAAATACCCTAAGAGGTTTACTAGAAACAGTCATTCTAAGAAGAAAGCCTATTTCAAACACAGGCCACATAATCGTCAATCAAAGCAGTCATCCTGCTTTATTTGCAAAAAGCTTGGCCACTGGGCTTCTCAGTGTCCTCTGCGGACTAAAACTAAGTTCCAATCAAAGATCATGGATCTATTCCAATCTGTTTATGATCCTTCAGAATGGGATTTGGTTGAAAGACGTTCAGATGGTGAATACCTTTCACTAACTAATGATAGTGAGTCCTATCTCCCTGAAGACAACCCAACTGATCAGGATTCTGATTATAATTCAGATTCATCACAGATAGTTGAAACAATGAACTTTCTAGACATTAAGATGATGTCTCCTTATATAGACCTTCCTTCTCTTCTTAAACAAAGGTCTGTCCTACAAGAGAAATTGACCACTCTCACTCCTGGCCAATTCCAACTCTCTCGCCGCTATGCTTCTCAACTCTCATAGCTCTCTGCTCAAATTGAAA
This sequence comes from Picea engelmannii, assembly GCA_009831015.1. NCBI lineage: Eukaryota > Viridiplantae > Streptophyta > Pinopsida > Pinales > Pinaceae > Picea > Picea engelmannii. The sequence goes on from ML782914.1 coordinate 744,050, forward strand.
AATTCCAGCAGCCAAGTGTGGTGAATATCCACAACTATACACCCACAAATGTTGATTTCATGCCATCTCAACATAAAGATAGCAGAGAAAAAGGTATTGTTAAATTCTCAGAACCAATTAAAGAAATGATGCAGAAAGAAAATCCATTAGATGAAGATTCTTTGGACAATACCATATTGCATCTTGAAGAATCTATCAGAGAAAAGGAAGCATTAGTTGCTAATTTATGGAAGAGATTGAAACTTCAAAAAGAAGAATTGAACTTTCTAAAAATGAAAAGGGATGAACAATTAGAGAAAGAAATGTTCAATAAAGAAACATAAAACGAACCATATGATTCTAAGAAAATGAATGGTCTAGACGATAGATTGGTCATTTCTGTAAGTCTTAAGGACCAAGGATATCTGCAGTATACATTAGATGCACAACTTGATACAGGTGCCATGAATTCCTGTGCAAAGCATGGAGCTATACCAGCTTACTATTGGCAACCAATTGATATCTCTTTTAGAGATTTCAATAAGTCTGAAATCAAGATTAAGTACATTGCCCCAGACTTTCCTATATTGATTCAAGAAGCCAAAGTAGCAGTTACACTCTATTTCTATGATACTGGTGCAGATATATTACTAGGACAAGATTTTGTAAATAAATGTTTGCCTTTTGTTGTAGGTAGTGACTTTGTACAACTTACAGTGTTGGGTAAAGCAATTAAGGTACCTAGCAAATCTTGTTATGAAACAAGAATGGTTGTTAAACAAACTTTCCAGCAAGTTGAAAAATCTGCTAGCAGTCTAATCCATATTCAGAAAATCATTGGTCATACTGAAAAGCATGGTAGTGAAATGATAAAGGATATTAAGGATAAAATAGAAAAGGATTGTACATTAGAATATCCCAATGCTTTTTGGACCAGAGAAAAGTATTTTGTCAGCTTGCCCTATAAAGAAAATTACACCGCAAAGCCGCAAAAAGCTTCTTCTGCAAACCACTTGTTTCCAACAGAATGTCAGTATTGCCAGAAAGAAATTACAGAGCTCCTAGAAATAAAATTGATAGAAATCAGTAGAAGCCCTTGGGCTTGTCCTTATTTTTATGTCAATAATCATAGTGAGCAAAAGCGAGGAAAACCCAGAATGGTAATCAATTACAGATCCTTGAATGATGCTCTGCTTCCAATCAGGTTTCCCTTACCATCAAAAGAATTGTTGTTTTCTAAAATTGGGAAGTGTAATGTGTTCAACAAATTTGATTTAAAAAGTGGTTTCTAGCAGATTGGTATAATTCCCAAAGACAGATACAAGACATCTTTTGTTGTCCCAAATGGACAGTACCAGTGGAAAGTGATGCCATTTGGTTTGAAAAATGCTCCATCAAAATTTCAGAAGAGAATGGATGACATCTTCAAACATCTCAATTTTGTCATTGTATATATTGATGATTTGCTTGTTTGTTCTGTAGATTGTAGATCTCATGTACAACATCTCAAAGTTGTTTATGACCTTATGTTTAAACATGGTTTGGTGCTCATTCATTCAAATCTTTGTTGGGCACAAATGAAAATTGAATACATCGGCTTGATCTTGTCTAAAGGTGAAGTGGAATTACAAGATCATGTCTTAAAAAAACTTACTGAATTCCCTGATGAAATCTTAGATCAGAAAAAACTACAGAGTTTCCTTGGTTGCTTGAACTACATCCGACAGTTTTATGAGAATCAAGCTAAGGATGTTAGAATACTTCATAAAAGATTAAGCAAAGTTCTTCCATGGAATCACAAGATGACACAAGTTGTTCAAATCATAAAGCAAAAGATCCAGAATTTACCTAGGCTACATCTTCCAGATATGGCTTTTCAACTTGTACTTGAAACTGATGCCTCAAATGACACTTGGGCAACAGTATTATTACAGAAGAATGGTCCTAAGTTAGAAGAAGTGTGTATATACACTTTAGGTTGCTTTAGTGATACATAATCAAGATACCCTTCATCACACAAAGAGATTCTTGCTGTCAAGAATGGAATTAAAAAATTCAGACTATTCTTAAAACCTGTACATTTTATAGTAAGAACAGATCTGAAACATATGAAGGGCATGTTATCTAATCAACCTCTGTTGGAACAGGGAAACAACATAATTTTGCGATGGAGTCTTTGGCTTGACGGATTTGATTTCAAGATCCATTATAAACCTGGTAAAAATAATTGTGTTGTTGATCTTCTTACCAGAGAAGCTGCTCCCCATACAAAGAAAGACAAGACCATTAAATGGATTCATCCTCCTTGAGCATAAAGGATGTTCCTCCACTTGGATTCAAATGGATCCTTGTGTGTGAAAATTGTAAATATTGTTACTGCTTTGATTGCTTAAGTTGTAGCATTAGGTCTAGTCCAACTTGTATAAATATTATGAATAAATGGGTACAGACATGTAACCATTATGTTTCCTATTTCGATTATTTTAGAATGAGCCATAATATGGAAAGGGGATCAATCACAGGAGGACCAATGCAAGGACATATATATATGTTGATTTATACACCTTGTATTACATATGAAGATTATTGCAAGATAATGTTGCAGGTGAAATATGATGGTTCCTGTTGGATAATCTTTGAATGCTCAACGTTCAAAGAATCTCAGATCTGGTGGTCTGGATGGTTATATATTTTATTCTGGACTTACTGTCCCAGAGATATTCTCTTCTTTGGAAGCAGTAAGGATGATTTCAAACACTGGTTCAGAGCAGAAATTGAAGAAGCTTCTCATTACGAAGGATGGTTCGTTTTCAACTTATCATTCCAAGGAAGTGAGCTAAATTTTGAAAGGTTCGAGCCACCTCAGCCTCAAACATATAAAGTTACCAGTGAATACTATGGCGACTTATGTGTTCCAGAAGACGAGCTTATTCCAGCCATGAAAGGATCTCCTTTTTATAAGTGCTTCAGTGGGCTACCGCCATTTTCTCATGAACATAGCTCTCCACCAAGCAGTCACTTCGATTATGGTAGTGATGGATCATTTGATTCTATTGCTGAATATAATATAATCAATCGTATGGAAGCATGATGGGCCTAGTGGTCACTATTTTTTAATAATGATGAATTGATTCTCTTCATGTCTAACGGGCCGACAGTGGTGTCCCGTCAGTTCTGTGGGTTCATGTAGAACTCCATTGTGTATTCATGTGATTCAAGTATTCGTATTATTAGATTTGCGAATATTTACTTTTTATCTGTCATTCCGTAAAAGTCGGTATGGGTCCCCATATGGCCGAGCCTCTAAGGGACGAGATAACAGCTGTAGTCCACAGCTGCCCCATCCACTTGAAAGGAATCTTGTTTTACAGGAAGTTGCCAGTTTATGTCTACCGACAACCTGTTAAACTTAGTATAAATAAGCCTCTTCATATTATGTAATACATATGTTATAATATAACATATGTATTACATAATACATATGGTATGATATAACATATGTATTACATAATACATATTTTCATTTTCCTTCAATTGCAAAACCGTATGAGTATCTAAAGCTAGATCCACTGTCATATTATCTAGAGCTTCCTTGAATGACTTCCAAGAATCATTGAAGAAAAAAAACCAGTATCTCACCTACACAAAATATGCACTCTTCGACTTATAAAATCCATGGAAGAGAAGAACCATTGTCCTACCTCCACAAAAATGCATTCTACAACTTATAGCCACGTTGCACTCATGAGCTTAAACCTTATAGGTGAAAAATCAAGTTGCACTCATTAGCGTAAGCGTTACACGTGAGTTGAAGCAACAAGCTTCTCCAAATTCACACTCTCTCCTTGTCAAAAGAATTAAAAAACCACTTGCACAAATGCACTCCGCACCTTATGAAAAATGCACTAAGCATTATAATCAGGTTGCACTCATGCGAGTGGACATCAATTGAAGCAACAACCCTCTCTAAAATCACTTGTTCCTGGTCAAAGGCTTTAAATTATACCATGACAACAACCTTATACAAAATCACCATTTCCTTGTCAAAGGCTTTAATTTTCTATTTCGATAATATTTTGGTAACATAATATATAGCTCTT
>ML782914.1:776589-790160 GCA_009831015.1 Picea engelmannii
CCTACACGTGGGAAAAACAAGCGTTTTCTCGAATCTTCTAGAAGGAGAAACTTCTATGGTGAGGTGGCATCCGAATGGTTTGGATCTTACTCGCTTTCATGATTTAGTGGGATCATCCTAACCTCCTCACCTTATCCTCTTCACCTTATAAAAGGAGAGGAGCTCTCATGGAGAAGGGGTTCTTGAGCTTAGCTTTGGTTAGCTTTGGAGCTTTTGGGATTAGCTTGGATTGGATTGAGCTTTGGAGATTTTTAGCTTGGCTAGATGAGCCACTTTGTCAAGATAGATTGTGAATATTATTAGATCTGTGCTCTCATAATTCTTGCAGTGAAAGTGTGTGGGGAACGAAGGAAAGTTGGAAGGGACCTTACGACATCAAGGCCATGGTTGTAATCTCTCTTTCACATTTAATATGATACAACAATATGATTCTTTCCTATAAAGCTTGTTGTGTTTTGTTGTATGATTCCTTGATCACATACATAGGTTTATATTGAGTTTATGTTATTTCTATCACTTTGGTTGGTTGTGTTCTTTTGCAGGTTCATCATTGTATGAGTGTTGGAACGGAGCTAGGATGGCGATGGCGAGAGGAAGCGACGTTTAAACGGTATGTACCTATCCCTCTTTAGTTAATAAATTCAATATCTAAAACTTAAGAAAAGCATCATGTTCTGGTGTGTTTTGTTCTAGATCTAGGTGGATCTAGGGAGATCAGTTAGTGTCCGCACCTACCGATTTGTCCGATAACACTAGGGTTCAAGGGTAATACTTGTTCTTTATCTGGTACAGGTGCTCTACTTTCCTGTACAGATAGGTGTCTCAAGTCCTCATGTGTCCTTTCAACTGCGACGCCCAAGTTTCTGGTTCTAAATAACTTCGAATTGTTCTCCTGTTCTTCAATCAAATGTGCGATCCTCCTAGTCATGAAATCTTTTAAGTCTTGCTTCTTCTGCTCTAAGATTTCCCCTTCTTTTCTTCTGGCTTGATCCTTTTCGATCCAAGGCTTTCCTAGAAACATAACAAATGGGGCATTGTTCTCAATAAATTTAATAACCTCAAAATCTTCTTCTGTCGAAGTTCCATGAGCACTCATAGATATCTAGGTAAGTCTTCCACACATGGTTATCAACTTTCCTCTAAATAATCATATTCCTCCTAATAAAGGAATCATAGCAGTTTTTCCTAAAGCTTCCCAAGTTATTTCTGTCATGATATTCACCTATCTTTCTTCATCCAGAACACAGTCTACATCAAAGTCTACTATTCTTGTTTCTATGCATTCTTTTTCTTTGAAGATCTCTGATAAGGTGATATTTCAGTGGTCATTAAGGGTTTCTTTTATTTGTAACAATACAGTCTCTGATTTTTTCTGGGGTTTTTCCATGAGCTTAGTGTCTTGACCTTCCTCAGGGTCTTCTTGGCTCATATTCATTCTTTCAACCTTAGCAATCATTCTATGGCAATCTAGAACTTCATGATCCATAGCTTTACAACAAAGACAACTAGGTATTCTACCAGGGCAATCCTTAGCAAGATGTCCCGGTCTTCTGCAACTGTAACAAAGAGTTAATCGTCTCTTTCTTTTAAATGATCCCCATCCCTTCATGTACTGTGCACTAGGATCATTGTAGCTAACCTGCAAAAAATTCTTTCTAGGATCCTGCATCCATTTGTTAGTCCAAACATTCTTTCTATGCATAGGTATAACATATATTTCATTATTTCTACCATATCTACTCATATCGAACCTCTTTTCATCTAGTTGTGCCCTATTTTTCAGGCTAGGACAAAAATTATCAAACATACCTAGATCCATACTCCTGAAACAAAAATGTCCACTAATCTTACTTTCAGCAAAGCACAAAGCTTCCAGATCTAAAAAAAATTCACTATTCTTACCTTTCTCAGACCACAAAGCTTCAAGATCTTACCTCTTTCTTCTGATTGGGATTCTCTTCTTAGCACAGAGCTTCGCAATCCAAGTAGAGTACTGCACACCAGGGTAACATATCTACACACAAATATTTCATAGTTTCAGGTCATATCTTTACACAAAACTTCTTCTTTCTCAGTTCCTAGCAATCATAGTTTCAGGTCCCAGCAATGGAACCATTTGTTGGCACAGGGGAAGACCCGGGGTTCAATGATACAACAATGCACCAACAAAACCCTAACTACCGACCCTTTCAGAAACACCTGCGAAGCAGATGAAGTCTCACCCGAGGTAAAGGCAAGGTTGTTTGCAGGACTCCAGTGTCCGCAAGCTAAGCTGGGACACAGATCTGTGATTGTAATACCTTAACAAAGAACTTAGCAATTATGATCTGTCAATATCCAATCTTAGTTTACAGTGCTGCTAAACCCTGATAGAAAATCGACGTAGTACTCACATAGATTCAATAGACCCAAGCACTAAGCATACCAACATAGATCAGATCTAGCATTCATACACATTATTCAACACTAATGTATCATATCATATTCATCTATCATCTAACATTGCACTAAGCATTGAATCACATACACAAAGGAACAATCAAAAGGACTAAGCATTCACAACACAGGATATACTTGGTTCACCCCCACCTTGGGGCTACGTCCACCAAATTTTCTTCTATTTATTATCTCGAGGAAATCAACTACATGCATGGAGCCTCAAAATCAACTCCGTAGAGGACAAGAGATCTGGGCACCTCGCTAGATCCTCCTTCCTTGAGTTAGAACACAAATTCTTTCACAGTCTCTTACAACTACTTTCACTTAGCTTTGTAAGCCTCACACAATATGCACAAAGCAATTACAGTTACCACTTGCACTTAGCAATTACCACTTAGCACTTAGCACAATTTGGCCCCCTTCTTACATCGCCTTGCTACTTATTTATAAATTATAAAATAGGCCTAATCATGGGTAAACCCATGGGCCGACATCCCCATACCCGTTACATAATCCCAAAACCCAAAAAGCCCTAAAAGAGGGGCTGAGATTCTGCGATCTCCACTTCATCTTGCGCTATGTCTCTGATAGCCTGTTGAAGTCCCAAAATGGTCAAAAATAACCAAGGATCTTCAAAACTTGGTCAAGGGCCAACATGAAGACATTCAATATAAACCACCCAATCTCAATAATATTAATAATGAAGACATTCATTCTAAACCACCCACTCTAAATAATATTAATAATGAGGACATACCTTATCTAATCCACTTGTAATTAATCATTGTTCTCAATATAATTTCTCAATTAAATACTTATCAGATTATTTGGGGTTAATAATGCACATGTGTTGAGCATACATAAATAGGAATGTACATTTATCCCACACATGGGCTAATGATATATAAATTAACAAATATTTAAAAAAAAGAGGCAACCGATAAGAATAGTTGTATGGCAATTCATAATGTATAATGAGAACACATGGGCTAATGATATATAAATTAACAAATATTTAGAAATAAAGAGTCAACCAACAACAATAGATGTATGGCAATTCATAATGCCTCCATGCTTTGAAGATAAATAGTGAGCATTATTAGACTCCAACTGACTCTTGTGCCTCCATGTTTTGAGGACAAATAGCGAACATTATCCCCTCACTCCTCCCAAGCCTATGCCCAATATCCATATCCACTTCTCTCTATGCTAGTGCTTGCCTTTGGGACTTCATAAGCTATTCCAATTTTATTAAGTCTTGCATCTTACAAGATTATACTTTTAATCAAATCAATAACTTATGCACCATGCTAAAAAATGAGTAAGAATAGCTAGCAGTTATCTGCAACATCAATTAATACCATATTGCTCTCCACCGTTGGCTACTATAGCATTTTTCAACCTATGGGTTAGGTTTTGAACTTATCTCCAACATCAATTAATACCATATTTCTCTCCATCCTTGGCTACTATAGAATTTTTCAACCTATGGGTTAGGTTTTGAACGAGGCCCACATGCCTGTAGGTACAACCATAATCAATACGATATAATTCACAAGTAGTCATTAATTCTCAAATAAACAACACATACATCCTTGGAGCTTGTGTCAAATACATTTATACATGATTGAAATTGCAATAACAAACCATCATCATAAGTATAAAAGAATAATGGAAACACTCCATCATCATCATAAGCATGTGTTAATGAAGCATTTAAACCATTAATATATACTCATAAGGGTTAAATAGATCATGATTAGTAAATAGTACTAGAAAATATCATGTCATGGATAACATAAGTTTACATTTCATGTAAGGTCATAATGTGGGTCATTACACTATTTTGATTTTCCCATTTAACCTTAACATTATTATGTGAAATTTAATTTTTTTTAGAGGATTCTATAATTTATTAAAAAAGAGTGAGGAGATTATATCTTAATAATCTTCTAACATTATAAGAGTTGTCACTACTTTCACATATTTAAAGACTTCTAATTCTCTAATGCAATTATAAATTTGGAAAAAATATAAAATTATGATATTCAAAAGAATTAAATTACAAATCTAAATTTTATAGTAATCACCCATCTATAAAGTATAACATATTTTTAACTGATACATAAACAAAACCAAAACTATTTTCTTAATTGTCAAATTCACATATAATTTCTTTTTAAATCATTATAAACCATCACATTGTTAAAACATTACAATAACAAAATAAAAACATCTTTACATTCTAGATATCATACTTATTTGAAAATTTTAACTATCATTAATATCATAGTAATAAAGTCCAACTTAATGTATCTTAAGATTTATTTTGCACTTTTAACATATTTTTAATTACATTAAATGTTGAATTATCCATTTAAAATTAATGCATTCATGTAAAGTTTAATACTCAAATTATCCATATAAAGTTAAAAATAATGTAGTGACAAAAAAAATAACGTTAATGTAATGTTTTAAAAAAGTCATGGTGTACATGTACGAATGGTGTACATGTACGAACACACACAGCAAAATGAAAATCAGAAATCATTCTGAGTTGGTCCTCCCTGAGAATAGTATTAAGGTTGCAAGCATAGCTCTAATTTTGCTAGAGTTTTCTTCTTTGGTTGTGATTTTAAGGGAACACAAAACATTCCCTTTCTCATGGATGGTAAATTTAAGGGACAAGTATAGAGTGAAATTCTCATGCAACGATATTAACACTTTTTATTCACATGTTAATGTGGAGATGACCATTGAGTGTATCATTAATAAAAATAAATAAAAATCTAAAACACATAATTAATGATATGATATGAATTTCAGTTTAATCATTTTAAAATGATATAAAAAAACAATTTAAAAAATAAAAATCTAAAACACATAATTAATATATGAATTTCAGTTTAATCATTTTAAAATGATATAAAAAAACAATTTATAAATGTAAGTGGAACTAGAAATACCTCACGAAAACAATTCATATTGCTGCTTCAAAATATAATAGAACTACTTCTTAGATGTTTCCTCGAAAACAAGACAATATATCATGGAAACTTAAACGAACTTCCAAACCCTTACATACAAACTATACTATCATGAAAACTTAAACCAACTTCCAAGCCCTTACATACAAACTATACTAGAACTACTTCTTAGACTCTTCCACAAAAACTAAAAAACAAGACAATTTATCCTGGAAACTTAAACAAACTTCCAAGCCCTTACATACAAACTGAAATTCTTCCCTTACATGCTTATTACAGTCTTCCTCCTAAGTCATGCTGCATATCATCTTACCTGGAAGATTAGGCAGACTCTATGGTTGCGGGATTTACCATCTGGATCTCCAAAGCAGAAGACGAAGAAGATTGGTCAGAGACAGATCGCTGTAGAGGTGCATCAACGCGGAATGGAAATGGAGGAGTGGTAATGGCAATGTCTCCTTCCAACATTTGGATGACTTTGCTCATCGGAGGACGGGAAGATGCATTGAACTGAATGCACCACAGTCCAACTAAACTTAACTGTTTGGCTATGAGTTGGTCTTCCTCTGACATGTTCATCTTTCTCAAGTTCCCAAAGTCACCCTTCTGAACCTGCTTAAAAGCCCACTCTGTATAGAAGAATTGACTTGATCTGCTCTCTTTATTGTCGAAGTCGATGTTCTTCCTTCCACCCACCATTTCCATAACCAGCATGCCAAAGCTGTAAACATCAGATCTATCTGTCACAGGGCCGTGGTTTCTTGACCACATCTCTGGTGCAGCGTACCATAGTGTTCCTCTATTAAGCACGGAGATGTGACTTTCCTCTCTCTCTGACATTTTCGCTAAACCAAAATCTGCAACTTTGGGCGAAAAATTGGCATCAAGCAGAACATTGTGGGGCTTTATATCACAATGTAAGATGCGGTTTCTGCACTCTTCGTGTAAGTATGCAATACCACGAGCTGTACCAACTGCAATTGAATGTAACTGTTGTTAAATATAAAGCCAATCCAACTCCTCGTCATGGCCTCCATGAATATACTTGTCGAGGGAACCATTAACCATGTATTCATAAACCAAAGCTCTTTTGGACCGATGGGAACAATAACCCAAGAGACGCACGAGATTAACGTGATAGGTCATTCCCACTGTAGCCACTTCAGCAATAAATTGGTGTTCACTCTGTTTCGATTCATCCAAAATCTTTACAGCGATCAGACGTCCAGTGGGAAGCTTACCTTTATAAACTGTTCCAAAACCTCCTTTGCCAATCTTGTCTGCCAAATTGTTTGTGTAGGCTCTAATTTGAGAATAAGAATATCTCTTGGGCACTTGTGATTTGTAATAGTGCAAGAAATTCTCGAGAGAAGGAGGTCTAGTGTCGAGCGGGTCCATAAACGCTCGAATCATCTGCTCCTCATCACTTGCAGTCTTCTTACCACTCCTCTTACGACGGACCACAATACAAGCCACTGCTATGCTAAATAGAACAGCAGCACATACCGGAGAAAATATCTCTGGAAATAAAGTTGAATAATTAGAATACGGAATATAAAAGATAAGCTGGATAAGGTTTAAAGATAAACAATTCACCTGCCAATTTGATAAGGTTTACAGATTCTGAAGTTGGAGACCCATTTCGATCTTGTCCTTCACGAAAGCGAATGAAAAACAACTGAGAAACTTAATTTAACGTAAATAGAGATAAGTAAAGACAGGATGGTGAAGCAAATGAGTTTTAGAGATCCTCACCATCAGAGCAACTCCATGGGTGGATACTTTGATCAGGACAAACGCAACCATAATATCCATAATATCCACCGAAACAATATCCTCTCGTGTTTTCACACTGATAGCAGTCATTGGGTATGGACCATGTAACTTGGAATCCTATTTGGCGGAGTTTTGTAAAATTTTGATCAGCGCTAATGCTGTAACTTGTGTTATTTGGAACCGCCTATAGAATACGAAGTGCAACTTTGAAAGCCAGACTGAGAGTAGAAGAAGAAATTGTTGTTGCTTTCTCTGCTATCGAGCCAACTGATATTTTGAAATTGTGGATGTTTTGGACAGTTAAGAACTGTTCCCATTATATAATCCTCAGAGAGATTGAAGAATGAGCCTTGATACGTTATCCAGTGGTACGAAAGAAAGGAACCGTTTATGTTATCTTGGGATATTTGAAGGGTTCTGTTATCGTAAGACGAATTTGTGATTTCTCCAAGCACTCTCCCAACGAACATGTGGTCAAAGAATAAGGAAATGGTCCCATTGGCTTCGCAGGAAGCTTTTAAAACGCCACATCTTCCAAAAGGATACTGGACGATGGATTTGCCACATCTAAAAGGAGCGCAGTGTTCATAAGTATGTGACCCAAAAAAACGCTGAGCATTAGCGATGATGATGAAGGAGGGGGCAGAAGTAATATAAGTAAGTAGAAGCAGCAGCATAATAATGATTAGGAGGGAGGATCTCATTTTGGGACACCCAAGCCAGCCAACCAGAGACATACAACAAACAAAAAAATTGTAAAAAGAATTAAGGAGTGATGTGCAGAAGAGCAAAAGAGGAGAAAGCATATCACAAATTCAACGGGGAAGCGGAAGGAGAATTAAGAAGCCATATGCGGAAGAGCCGAGAGGAGAAAGCACGACAAAATAAACGCGGAAGAGGAAGGAAGATGGAAAAGTCGAGGGACTGGTTGGCTTGATTTTACCAACTACCAAAGAAAGATGGGATAGCCCACCGATGGATTGCTTTGACTAAGCTTCCAATAAAAGGAGACAAAATAAACGGGGAAGAGGAAGAGGAAGGAAGATGGAAAAGTCGAGTAACTGGTTGGCTTGATTTTGCCAACTACCAAAGAAAGATGGGATAGCCTACCGATGGATTGCTTTGACTAAGCTTCCAATAAAAGAAGACAAAATAAACGGGGAAGAGGAAGAGGAAGAGGAAGGAAGATGGAAAAGTCGAGGGACTGGTTGGCTTGATTTTGCCAACTACCAAAGAAGGATGTGATAGCCCACCGATGGATTGCTTTGACTAAGCTTCCAACAAAAGGCGTGCTTATAACTAGTACAGCTGCTATTTCGCCGCTGAGAACGCCGAAAGGGGATGTTTTAATTGTAGAAAACGTGGGGACAGAAAAGGAAATCTAAATGGTAATTTGAAAGGTTAATCATTTAAACGTGGCAATCATATAGTGTTACAGTAATTTCTTAATATGATTAGGTAAATGTTAAAAAGTAAACATGGTAACGGATGCATTCAGAGATACAAGGAAGTTATGAAGAGTAAATCACATTCGTTGATTTGGGAGGACGACTAAGAATATGCCAGCATCTTCAATTGTTAACCATTAGATTAGAATTTTAGATTAAAAACTGATTAATTGTGCTCATTATCAATAGGTATACACCTTTCGGCGTAATTAATTTCTGTAAATCATAAATATGTAAATTCAATTCATCTCATTAAACTTTCTATGGGGGCAGTTCAAAAACAGTTATTGAGGGGGATAGATTGGGAAGAGACCCTAATTCCTGCGATTATTATGGGGGCAGTTCAGAGGTATTTATTTAGGGGAATAGCTAGAAAGAGAATTCTAATTACTGTGATGGGATTGGGGCAGTTCAGGAGTAGTTATGGAGAGGAGATATGAAGGTGTTAAGAAGGAAGCAATTTCACAAGCAATTAATATTTTCCTTACAACATCAAATCAAATTAATTAATTAATATAACATAATATAAATAAATATAATATCAAATTAAAATTAAAATTAAATAAATAAATAAATATAATATAATATAAATAATTAAATATAATATAAAATAAATAAATATAATATAAATATAACATAAATAAATAAAATATAAAAATAAAATAAAAGATTTTTTTTAAGACGTAATGGATCTCCGGTCCCACCTTGGTCGGCCACTTGCTAAAGAATCATTTGGGTAGGTGACAAGTGCGTGTCGTTTACACCGGACTCTGCAATCGTCTTATAGGAGTCTGCGTGTCGTGTAGAAGTCTGCAATCGTCCCAACTTTCGAAAGAGGATGGACCTGCAAAAGCGTTCTTTGCTTTTTCACGATCTAACCGAGTCGGCGGATCGGTGAGTTACTGATACGTGGAATTTTCTTTCAATGCCTCAAGGGGACCGTATACGCGTTTAAGTGGTATGTCATTTAATACATACGTGGTTTATTCTAAATGTTTTGTTTTTTTAAATTTTGTTTAAAATTTGGTGAAAAATGATTGGATTTGTAGATTTAAGTGGTTAAGTTTGTATAATCTCAGTGTTTCATTTTTTTATATAATCTATTAATAAAAAATGCAATTTAAGTAACAAAAAATAGTGATTTTATCCTAATTTACATTATGTATTCCTACCAAAAAATCCAAAAGATAAAAAATTTAATCAAACTCATTTCCATGATTTCTGAAAAAAAAGCATCTTATATTCAATTATTATTATTATACTGGATAATTTATTATTTCACATAAAAATTACCATATTATTTATTATTTCAGATAAAAATTACCATATTATTTATTATTTCAGATAATTTTTTCGATATAATCTATTTATACAAAAATACAATTTAAGTAACAAAAAATTAGTGATTTTATTCAAATTTACATTATATATTTTGACCAAAAAATAAAAAATTTAATCAAACCCATCCATCATTTCTATGATTAATGAAGAAAAAAAAAACATCTTATATTCAATTATTATTATTATACTACCTAAATACTTTAGTATGAATTTGCTCTCACTTCCACGTTACTTTTCTTTTAATTTAAAAATTCTAATTCCAATTTTATGTTCAACATCTTATGTTATGTTGAAAATGCCAAATATATTGAAAATACCACAACATTTTTTTATTTTTTTTTTCATATGATTCGTACATAAATTTAAAGTATTATCAAAATTAATTTAAACATTTTCATTCAAATATTATGTTCAACATCTTATGTTGATACCAAGAACAATTATTTTTCTATATAATAAGAAATTATATTTATCGAAATAGGATAGAAATTAATATTTCCATGCTTAAAATTAATTCCAGGCTTATATTAATAATGTTAAAAATAAATCAATTTAATTTTTTTAAGTTTTTTTTAAAGATTAAATAAAAATAAGGTAGAAATTTTTTGTAAACTTATAATTTTATTTAATTTAAAAAAAATCGGACTAAAATTGTGTTTAACCATTTTTTCGATACCGTTTCTTCTCCCTCTAACTGAACTATTTAACATAAGATATGCATTGACTAGGCTCGTATAGCGCATCAGAGGTGCATTGTCTAGGCTAGTATAGAAATATATATTAGTGTGTTTAAAAATAGAAATACCTACTAGCAAATGATCTCCACAAGTACCAATGAAAGTGGGCCCACGCTTACTTTCTAACGTCTCACTTCATCTCATATTCCCATTTCAACTCTATTCATCATTCCACTCTTCGAGCTTGAAAAAAATGTTTATATTTTCATACTATAAAAAAGGTTTGTTTTATGGTTTACGATCAAATTAGGTTTCCATGTAGTTCGAAAGTTCATTGAAACACAATTTTATATTAACAAATAAAAACATTCAAAGAAAAGAAAATAACAAGCTCAAAATGATCCAGGCTTTGTGCTCTTACGACCGTCCTATCCCGCATTCGAGGAAAATGATCCAGGCAGCAAAATCTGATGTTTTAATCACTGATCACTATAAAACTACTTTCCCTTCCTCATTAGGAAGCTCAAGTGGA
This sequence comes from Picea engelmannii, assembly GCA_009831015.1. Classification (NCBI taxonomy): domain Eukaryota; kingdom Viridiplantae; phylum Streptophyta; class Pinopsida; order Pinales; family Pinaceae; genus Picea; species Picea engelmannii. The sequence continues at coordinate 787,790 of ML782914.1, forward strand.
GGATTCAGAGTTTAGCAGATGATGAAAAATTTCATCAAAAGAGGTTTGTTTTCATAACTTTGCCCACATGTCCGTCCTCCATCTAGGAGCATATGATTTTGCCTTTTGATTGTTCCAAGGCTTGCTTTAAGAGCTCATCCGCCTCCTGGTTGAAGTCTCTATAGGTGTGTGAGAATTTGAAAGTCGAGAATTCCCTAATGAGGGCCTTTTGCTGCTCTTTCCAGAACACCAAGTCCATACCCTGAAGATCACATTTCTGATTCAGTCAGTCTATTATAATCCTTGAGTCCCCAAACACTTGGAGGTCATAGATGTGCAGACGGGTTGCCAAGGTTAACAGAGCCCAAACTCCCAATAGTTCGGCTCTAGTATTCGTGCATGGACCATAATTCAACATCCATCTATACTTTGTGTGATTATTTACCCTGATGACTCCTCATGCTCCACTAATATTTCCTCTCCTTTGTGTAGCCCCATCAAACCAGCCAATTGGTCTTCCCTCATTTAGATAAAGAGGGATTTTTGTCTTCCCGACAAATGTTTTGACACCCACCAACTTCCTAACCTGGCCAGAATCACGTGGACCACCGAGACCGTTGAAGCCTGACCTTCTTCAAAGATTACCAAGTTTCTTTCCAACCAGATTTTCCACCAAATTATCAAAGGCAACAATGTGCCACTTTGGATGCCACCCGCACCAGTCTTTGAAACACAATTGTAAATTTAAACTGGACCAAACACCAAATACATTAAGCATTTCTATTGTCACTTTCCATACCTGTTGGGTAAAGTTGCAACACATCATCAGGTGAAAGGTTGTTTCTGAGTCTTGTTTTGCAAAAACACAAAAGCTCAGGCCAAGCTTCCCTCTTTTTTGCAAGTTCTCCCAAGTGAGAATTATGTTCTCCAACAAAAGTTAGGTAAAGAGTTTAATTTTTGGCGCCAAGTTCCACTTCCAGAGGGTAAAGTGCCACCTTTTTTTGTTGTGGTTCCAAATCCTTGACGTTATGGCATCATAGGAATTTTTTGCAGTGATGTTCCCCGACACATTTTCTCCTGTCCAAATTAACTTGTCCGGGGAATCTGTCAGATAGATGTCTGCATGATCCAAGGCTCTGCAAAAGTTGTCCCATTCTGTTGCTTCTGTGCCTACCAACACCAACTTTGAATTTGATTTCCAGTGAGCCATGATTACACCTTGTCTCCGCCGATCTGACATCTGGTATAGGTAGTGGCAGCCCTTCAATCTGAGAGAATCTATGAGGCCTTGAGATAAAAAGGAACTCTTTCCCAGTGCAAGTATCGTATCTTCTCCAAGTCTTATGGTCATGCAAGATCCTGGCTTCCATGATCTCCACTGTGCCACTACTTGAAATGATTTTAGGAGGCTTCTCCATGTATTTGATACTTTTGTTGTACTCACGGAAGGACTTCTGAGCCAAGTCACCACCGAAGTTGAGGGTAAACATTTATCCTTTAACACCATATGCCATAGTCCATCCTTCATCAAACATCGCCACAAGATGTTTGTTGCCAATGCCCTATTGAATCGGTATAGGTTCTTGATATCCCAACCTCCAAAGGCTTTTGGTTTAGCAAGATCATTCCACTTACAAAGATGTACACATTTCAATAACCCACCACCCAGCCAGTGGAAATTAAACATCACCCGTCTGATTTTTTTAAGAATAGACATGGGGAAATTTGCTACAGTCAGCCAGAACACAAGCAAGCTCTCTAACACTGATTTGACAAGAATGTACCTCCCACCCAAAAATAACCAACGATGACACCAAAGTCGAATCCTTCGTTCAAACTTCTGAATAATCCATCTCCGGTCCTCTACATGATAATTTGTCAGCTTTAGATAAAACCCAGGTAACGAGCTCCACAAATTTGAAAGGAAAAATTGCCTTATAGCTGTCCAATTCATGTTCCTGCAAATCCAAGTAGTGAAAAGAAGATTTATGTGGGTTTATGACTAGTCTCGATGCTTTGCAAAAAAGAGACAGAGTGTAATCAATTTCCTTCCAATCAGATATCTGAGCTTTGGTCATAATCAGGACATCGTCCAAAAAAAGTAAGACAATAAGCTTGATAAGTCTTGAAGTCTTTATCCCGATAATTTTTCCCTTGACTTGTGCTTGATTGAGCATTAAGTTGAGTCCCTCCATAACCAAAATAAACAGTAATGGGGATAAAGGGCAGCCTTTCCATAGCCCTCGACCACTTTGGAAGAAAGGGGATGGCCCACCATTTACCAAGACCGCAAAGGAGGTTGTATTGACACAACTCATAATCCAGTTTGTAATCAAAAGTTCAAGGCCCATCCTTAATAGTATCATCCGAAGAAAGTCCTAGTTTACACAGT
>ML782914.1:901877-943295 GCA_009831015.1 Picea engelmannii
CCATCCTACTTACTCGCGATGTGGATGATGTCCTCTCAGCGATACATTGCGTAATATTTTGTGTGCTAAAAATTTCGCTTTTAGGTTAGTAAATTTACTAAAAATATTTATACCAAACCTTTCCACACCATAAAAACATGTGAAGTTGGACGCGAACATGTGAAGTTGGACGCGATGAAAAATAAAGTAAAATTTAACCCCCAACGGTGGTTTGTAATTAAATTTTGTGTCTACTCGAATCCTACACTGACGTTTTTTTTGTTTTATTTTCGAAGAGTTTTAAAATTTTCGTTCGACTTTTTTTTTGGTTTTATTTTCGAAGAATTTTAAAATTTTCATTTGGGTTTCGCTTCACCCACTACGCTCATGTTGATGTTAGGTTAAAATGTTTAATACGAATAATAACCAAAATAATCCAAAACCGTATTAAGTGTTTATAATAAAAACAAAATTCAGTTCAAAGCAAGAACCACTTTGGAAATTACACTGAAATAGCACATAATAATAAATCCATTTTAAAAATATTTTTAGAAAGTTAAAATATTTTTTTTAAACCACAAAAACAAATATTTATTTTAAATTTTTTCTTTAAACCCTTAAAAAAAATTAAAAACAATTATTGTTTTTTCTTTAAAAATACTTCTAAATTATAAAAGAAATTTCCTTACAACACTTTTCTAAACAATAAATGTGATACCGCTTCCTATTATCATGATTTGTTCATCACAAGTCCAAAGTTCGAATCGCATCGGGGACAGTGGCAGCTATGAGGTATTCCATGATAGCGAGAATTGGAGTGGAGGACTATGTTTCGATGAACGTCATCTTCGTGGATTTGTGTATTAAAGGGCTCATTTAATTTAAAGCAAATGAGCCAAGTCTTCGATAATGGTAAATAGAAGTTCATCTATGGCCCACAATGAGATTTTCAAGATTTATACATAATCGTTTGGATAAAAATTAAAATTTAAGTCCCCAACACAATCCACACTATGTCTTTTGATCCAATAGTCTATTTGCATTTTGTGTTTGTGGCGGTGTTTAATATTTACAGTGGTGACCAGTGGGGGAAATCATAAATGCCATGGAAGAATGTATAGAGGTTGTTGGATCGAGATTTGTCACTCTATTGTTATTTATTGTGATGTACTAAGTGTGAGGAAATGTAAGACATTTTCACAATAATCCTAGCAGAAGAGAAGAAGAATTTAATAAAGAAAGAAAATGACACAAGCAATCACACAGTACATCGAGATTTTACTCTAGAAACCCATAACCGGGAAAACTAACATTCCTTTGAGCGTTTTGCTCTCTTGTTGTCTTATTCATTCAGAATAAAATGTTGCATGTCTAACCTTGGTCCACACTTAAGACACAATCAACATCATACCCTCGACAAAGTTATGTACATCTAATTTACCACTGTCATGTCCAGGTTTTCCTTGGTAGCATATAGCATAGTCCTTTGTGCCACACAAATACATGAATATTCTCTTGACAGCTGTCCAATGCTCCTTTCTAGGTGTCGACATGTACCTGCTCAACACTCCCACTGCATGGGCAATGTCTGGTCGAGTGAAGACCATCACATACATTAGACTACCAACAACACTTGCATAGGGAACACATTCCATGTCCTCTATCTCTTCTTGTGTCTTTGGACACTGTTCAACAGTAAGCCTTGCTCCCACTGGAATTGACACCTTCACCGGTTTGCAATCCTGCATGTTGAATCGTTTCAGAACTGTTTCAATATACTTTGTCTGATTCAACCAGACATTTCTAGTGGCTCGATCTCTCTTAATCTCCATTCCCAGAGTGAAGTTAGCTACACCAAGATCCTTCATGTCGAACTTGGAGGATAGTTGCTTCTTTACCTCCTTTATTGCGTCCATGTTGTTTCCAATCAACAACATGTCATCGACATACAGAGCTACATATATGAAATTCCCACCTCCTTCCGTGGAATATATGAAGTGATCAACTTTGCTTCTCACAAATACCAAAGTAAGGATGTAGGTGTCAAACTTCTGGTACCACATCCTTGGCGATTTCTTTAAAACATAAAGGGATCTTTTGACTTTGCACACCAACTCTTGCTTTCCCTTTACTACAAATCCTCCAGGTTGTTTCATGTAGATTTCTTCTTCCAGGTCCCCATGTAGGAACGTTGTCTTTACATCCATATATTATATCTCCAGGTCGACTGTTGCAGCCAGAGACAATAGTAAGCTAATGGAAGTTAATTTTGCAACAGGGGAAAAAATTTCACCAAAGTCGACTCCCTCGACTTGGGAATATTCTTTCGCTACTTGTCGAGCTTTGAACTTCTCGACTTGACCTACTGCTTTCATTTTCTTCTTGAACACCCACTTTCTATCGACGAGATTTCTTCCACTAGGTAACTTGACTAAATCCCACGTCTCATTCTTGTACAAGGATTCCATCTCTTCGACCATGACGTCCTTCTAGAGTTTATCCTTTGTCGAGTCGACTGCCTCATCGATTGACTTGGGCTCATCATCGATGGAAGTTAACACAAATGTGGAATGGAAGTTGGGCGAACTGTACCTTTCAACTGGTTTTCTTATTCTCTATAACCTCCTTACCACCGGACTTAATTGTTACACCTCTTCCTCAGATTTAATTGACTCATCTGAATCATCTGAATCATTCCTCAGTTCAAACCGCGACGTATCAAGATTATTCTCGGTTTGAACAACTTCCTTAGGTTTAGATTTACTTCCAACTTCTTTGAAGACAACATCTCGACTGTACCATGTTCTCCTTGATGTAGGATTCTAGAGCTTATATGCTTTCATCCCTTATTTTTATCCGATGAGAATATATTTTACTTCCTTCTTGTCCAACTTGCTCCTCTTTTCCTTGGGAACATGCAAAAATGTAGCACAACCAAAAATTTGAGATGTGTCACCGAAGGATTCTTACCAGACAATGCCACATTTGGATTCATGTCAACTAGTTTCGATGAAGGAGACATATTCACCATATATCTTGCAGTCTCGACTCCCTCCACCCAAAATTCTTGTGTGAGCCCAGCACCACTGAGCATGCTCCTTGCCTTGTCCATCAACATTCTATTCATTTTCTCGGCAACTCCATTTTGTTGTGGGGTATATAGTGTGGTATTTTGGCATGCTATGCCACACTGCTCACATAACTGATCATATTCCTTTCCACAGAATTCACCACCATTGTTATTCCTTAGCACTTTAATCCTCTTCTCTGTCTAGTTTTCCACAAGAGATTTAAAGTCCTTAAATCTCTCGAAAACCTCTGATTTCTTCCTCATGAAATATATCCATTTCTTCTTGGAAAAATTATCTATGAAGGAGACATAATATAGGGATCCACCAAGTGAAGGAACTATAACCAGGACAAACACATCACTATGCACTAGTTCTAGAATCCCATTTTCCCTTGTAACTCCAGATTGGAACCTCACCCGACTTTGTTTCCCATATATGGAATTTTCACAAAAGTCGACTTCTAAAACAGATTCAAAATAACTTCTACCATACCTTTGTTTTACATAGATCAAAGTCCTTTTTCTCCAATGTGTCCCATCCTCTCATGCCATAACCTGGTCGGGTTGAGTTCATCATGTCGTGTCAAGTCGTAGTCGAGTCGATTTCAGGATGTTGTTAAATGGATGTTGTTGTATCCATTTGAGTCAACATTCCCTAACAACTTGTACATGGTACCAATCCAAACTCCTCTCATTAATACCATGGAACCTCTGACCATCTTGCACGAATCCTTCTGAAATAGAGTATGCACACTTGCATCACTCATCTTACTAACATATATCAGGGTTTTTTTCCAAACCTGGAATGTGTAGCATACCTGGAAGGATTCTTTTCCTCCCATCCTACAGTGTCAGTCAGACTCTTCCCCATTCGACAATTCGGGTTGTCAAGTTGTCCCCCAACAACACATCACCCCCATCATATTGTTCATATTCAGAGAACCATTCTTTATGTGTTGTTGTATGATAGTATGCTCCTGAGTCGATCAACCAAACATCTTGATCTGATAGTGTAATGGTCAAAGCCAGGTACACATCACCTCCCTTTTCTAAGGTTGTCCTTCTCTCAGTCGACTGCTTCTCGTTGGATCCTTCATTGACTTATGCTGCCTTTGACTTATAGTCCTTTTTATAATTCCCATCTTTACCACCTTTATAGCATCTTCGTGTTGACTGAACCTGAGATTTAGATCTACTCTTCGACTTGAACTTTATACCAAAGAATATGCCTTTATCTCTATCTATCGGTCGACCTCTCACTACCATAACATCTTTGGTCGATCCTTCCATGTTCTTTCTTCTCATTTATTTTGACAACAAAGAAGCAACCACATCCTCTAGCGCTAGTGTGGGTTTATTACTCCTAATAGCCACGACTAAGCTACTGAGGAGTCTGCAAAAGAACATAATAGGCTGATACACTTCTCCTCATAAGTGATATTTATATCCACAGATAATAACTTGCTTAACATGATGTTAAACACATTTAAACGCTCAGTCACCGAACTTCCATCACTCATCCTCAGAAGATACAGTTTCTTTATGAGAAACAACTTATTTACCAGAGATTTCGACTGGTATAAGCTTCCCAGCTTGTCCCACAATTTCTTGGCCGAATCTTCACCCGAGACATTCAACAACACCGAATCCACAAGACAAATTTGTATCATACTTCTTACCTTTCTTTGGTGTTTCTCTAATTCTTTCATTGACATGTCTATCGGCTGGGTACCTAGACAAAACATTGTCCATGTTTCTCGATCCACAAGAAGATATTCCATTTTAAGCTTCCAAAGCTCAAAATTTTGGTCATTGAATCCTTTTATCTCTATTTTGGCGCTGCTTGACATTCTTTACTGCGATCTTTAAAACAATTTATGACTTATGACTCTAAGACGAACAAAGTTCGCTCACATAAGAATTATCTAAAAACTTGGAATATAACAAAGTAATCCATGTAGAAATAATGCATAAAATGTGAATAGATAAGATATAAGATATAAGATGATTTACAATTGAGAATGAGGGCTCGTTTATATACCCACGCAGGGGTGTCCTTAACCAATAGTCATGTCCTTAGAGACATGCCCTTTCATTATTAATAATTATTGTTTATTAATTAGTTATTATGTTATGAATATCTATTTATATGTATATTTATGTTCATAACATTGCCTTCCCCTTAAAAATGCTTTGTCCTCAAAGCATATTTTATGGAAGACTTATCTATTGCTCTAGCTTGTAATTATTGTCTCATGCTTCTTCATTATTGACTTAGTAATCGTTGAAGACCTGAGATGATAGGATCTTTTAAGTGCTGAGCAGAACTGTCGCATTGTAAAGGAGTCTGCCCATTCTAATTCGATTTTTTGCATGGGAAGTTTATAGGGTTCTTGGAAAGAACTTGATGTATTTCGACTCCCATGATAACTTCTATTTTGAGCATCACTTGTAGCTGAAGTAATATTCTTTGACATACTGGTCATTTGTTTCTGTTGATACAAGGATTGGCTAAAGTATCGATTTTTGTGATTAGGATGTTTATAAGGCATCCTTGCAACTTGATCCTTACTTTGTATACTTATAGCTTTTTGTTGATTAAATTTTGGAATTGAGTCTTCTTGATATCTCTGGCTTGTTTGTACCTCGACATTTGAAAACTTCTTTACATCAACTGGATTTGCCTCCTTTTGAGTTGTAATGTTGATTGGGTCTGTCATTGTTTTCTTATCGACTAATGATGTTTTGCAATCTAGCTTTTTTGGTAAAGTCTTCTTATCATGCTTCAACTTTTTAATTTGTGTTAATAAATCTTGATTATGAACCCTTAGGCGTGAAAGTTCTTCTTTATCTTTTGATTTGTTGACTTTATTTATAATATTTCGATTCTCGGGCTTTTCATCTTTCATCTTTTTAATTTCTTTAAGAAAATTTTGATTAAGATTTTTCAAACGAGAAGCTTCTTCATCATTTCTTGATAATTTCTTCCTAAGATCTTGATTCTCTTGCTTCAAATCCTGGACACATTGTTTTGTATCCCTTGATTTCTTAATTTGAGTAAGTAGTTTTTCACTATGATTTTTTAAGCGAGATATTTCTTGGTTTTTATCAGCAATAACTTCATCATATTCTTTTTGCATCTTTGATAGTAAGTTCTGATTATATGGAAGGATCACCTTCGAGATATCTTTAATGTCTTTTGATGAAGGTGTTATCGATTTTGACTTCATAGTAATGTCTTTAAGAGTCATCATCTTCTTTTTATAGGGAAAAGTCACAAACTTTTTTCTCCGTGTTTAAAATGAAGGTTTCTAGTTTTGTTAACCAATGTAACCCGAGAATGATGTCAATCTCTTCTTGAAACATAGTTGTAACATTGAATTGAGATATATATTCATAATCATCAATTGTTACTTGCACGTCTTTAATTTTATATTGTCTCTTGCAAAAAATATTTGTCTTTTCACTTATGTTATGCTCCAAAATAAATAATTTTGCTCACACAAGAATTATCCAAAATACTTGGAATATAACACAGTAATCCACGTAGGAATAATGTATAAAATTTGAATAGATAAGATATAAGATATAAGATGATTTACAATTGAGAATGAGGGCTCATTTATATACCCACACAGGGGCGCCCTTAACCAATAGTCATGTCCTTAGAGACGTGCCCTTTCATTATTAATAATTATTGTTTATTAATTAGTTATTATGTTATGCATATCTATTTATTTGTATATTTATGTTCATAATAGACTCTTACTGTACTTAGGGTTTAGTTCTCAGATTCAATATTTGCAGATCAAGATCTGATATACTCGCCAAAGCATTACACCTCTCCGATAACTCACTTGTCAGGGAAAACCTAAGCTCTGATACCACATGAGAGGAAATGCAAGACACTTCCGCACTAATTCTAGCAAAAGAGAAGAATAATTTAATCAAGAAAGAAAATGACACAAGAAATCACATAGTACATTGATATTTTACCCTGGAAACCCTTAACCAGGAAAACTAACATTCCTTTGAGTTTTCTTCTCTCTTTTTTTCTTATTCATTCAGAATAAAAGGTTACATGTCTAACCTTGGTCCACACCTAAGACACAATCGACATCATACCCTTTTGCATAGGCAAAAACAAACCTGTAGCCAATTCGGCTTACATATGCATGACCAACAATCGACTCTTACAAATGCATTAACCTACAAATGTGCATTCTATGATCACCTACAACAACAAACTTTACGACCTTGCAACACACCTCTTTATATGCTTTACAATAGGAAAAACCCTAAAGATTGGAGCCCAAAAAAGGTTACAGATCCATGCATATCATTGGCTACAAATCCCACAAATCCCAGGATTCTATTACAGTGGACTCCAAGTTATGTTTACTAGTCGACTACCAGTTGGCCTTCATTCAGTCTCTAGTCAGTCGTCTCATGCCCACACTTCGACCTCTTGTCGGTTGACTTGTCGTTGATATCTTCGACTTCGACTTTACCCGGTCGACTTCCTCGAACTTCGACGTGCTATCAATCTACCTCAACTTTGACCTGTTGTCAATGTTGTCAATCTACCTTGACCTCTACCATCAGTCGTTTCACCTTGATTAGAATTTCACTGCAAAGAATATAGCAACCCAACACTAAGCACTCTGTAGTAGAATCATAAATGTCATCACAAAGTGCATCGAGGTTATTGGATCTGAAATGCCTCTAGATATAATGATTTCTATGCACTTTGGGTTGACATTTACTATTCTATTACAGTGTGTTTAGTGTCAATGTTTTGTTTTTTAACTGAAATTTCATCAATTTGACTTTTATTTTTTGTTTTTATTTTTCTGAAGAAGTTTGCACTAATTTTTTTCATATTTTCATTAAAAAAAAAAATTGTAGCCTAATTTATGATTGGAATTATACATACATTTATATTTTCTCTTAAATATACACATTTTCCATGAACACATAATATGTTTTCTTAATATTTTCACCAAATCAATTATTATGCATCCCAATTTTTTGGGAAGATTCGCTACATATGAATGATTAGTTAATAACCACTACTCTTGGGAGAACCATGCATTTTCAATTGAAGTCATGCAAATTTATATAGGAAAATAAAATGTATTTAATACTTGTATTTTTTTTTTTTTTTTACTTATGTCAACATGTATCATGATGTATATTAGTGTATTCAATTTTTACATGTATTTCTAAAAATATTGTCAATTATAATTTATGTTTGTTGTAAGTTCTCTCTAATTGATATGAATGTTTATTTTTTTCTCTAAATATTCTATTATGAATTTTTTTTTTATAATTATTGTTAATGATATACATGTGACACTAATGAAATTATGTTATTACCAAATTTTAAAAGTGATAGATAGAAATCAATTTAATATTACCTAAATTAAATAATATATTTTTTTATGAATTCAATTTGATCATCAAATAATTTGATAAATTATAACTTATGTGGTTTAAAAAATAAAATATTGTTTATCATGGTCAATTTCATTTTATATTTGATTATGATCTTAATAATTTTATTAATGAAGAATGCATGCTCATATACATCTACATATAGAATTTAAAGATGTTCTATTTTAAATAATTCTCTATGTGATTTTATCATGTCCCTACCATGTGAGCTACTCTAAACACAAATTATATTAATAGATATATTTACACAAAATTATGACAATCTTGTTATTGTTGAGAGTAATTATTTTCTTTTTGAAAATATTGTTGAGAGTAATTATTTTCTTTTTGAAAATATTGTTTTAACTAATTATTGTTGAATTCTTCTATAAATTCATATTCTTCATTTGCTTATTTATTTTTAATGCAATGAACTTTTATTCTTTGTTGCGATTATTTTGTAGTTGCTATTTTCTTGTAGGCTATTTTTATGCACTTATTATTATGCAAAGTAATTATTTTCTTTTGTAGTTGCTATTTTCTTGTAGGTTATTTTTATGCACTTATTATTATTATGCAAAGTAATTATTTTTTATTCGAGAATATTATTAGCTAGTCTATTTATTGTTGAATTCTTCAATTTGTAATTTATCTTCTTTATTCATTAATCTTTTATCAATGTAAGGAGATTTTACTCTTTACTACGATTCATTTTGTGAGCTAGCCTTATTTTTGTCAGTTAACTTTATTATTGTTTATTTATTTATTTTTTTTTTTTTAAAAGATAAGTGTTAAGTAATTTTGTTGTTAATTTTACTTGTTTTAATAATAATTTTAAATAGAAAAACAAAGTTTCACTAACTTTAAATTATCTTAGTATCTCACTCTTTATTTATGGTCTTATTCTTAGAGCTTGTTTTCTTGTACTAAGGTTTATTCTCATGGAGGTTGGGTTTTCAATGGTATCCACTGTTCAAGCATGGCCTCCATGGAGGATATTCACAACAATGGAGGTAAACCCATGTGCTGTCTTTTTTTTAATTCATTCTTATTTGTTTTCATCTTTGTTTTTATCATTTTTTCGGTTATTCGTTTATTTATTTATTAATTTTTTGTTTTGTTTGGTTTGTTATAAGTTTAATGTAGATGAATATTTCCTTTTTTTCCATAGAAATGCTTGTGAAGAAATGAAATGCATAATTGGTTTCAAATATTTATAGGGAATGTTGTTAATTTTTTTCGATGACGAATGTCAGGGCCTAGACCTTATGTGTGGCTTGGAGGTGGTGTTATATATCTCAGAGGTGGTAGTCAATTTAAGAGAGTTAGTATCTATTTTTGAGACCTTATCCATTTATCATGTCTTCAGGGAAATGAACCAACGTCTAAGGAGGGACTCACTTTGCCTCTAAGAGAAGTACATCTGGTGAAATACCACAAAGGAGAAACACATGAGCATTGAAAGAAATTTTGGACTTGGATTTGCCAATTTATGATTTTTTAATTGTTTATCTACTTGAGATAGATGTAGTTTTTATAATATTATGTAATATGTCAAGTATGGATTCTCTAGTATAAATAATCTAGATATTGTAGAAAGCATACCTAGACAATGCATAGTTTTTGTCTCCTTGCAAGTAGTTGATCCAGGTTGCATTGGTCCCACTAGACCTTAACTTGTTCAATTCCCTAATTCCTAAGCCAACAGACCTTGTGTTCCAATATAAATAATGGTTTGATCTAGATTCCTCCCTCCTCAAAAAACTATAGTCCCTCAAATTTCAACACATGGGACAAATCAGGAAGATAATGCATAAGTAAAGAAACCTGAAATACATTATGCATCTTTCTTAGATGGGTGGTAGCTTAAGCTAATAAGAAAGTGGCCCAATCCTCTCAAATATCTTAAATGGTTAGATGAACCTAGGGGATAAATTTTTTCTCTTACAATATATGAAGGAACACTTAAGGGTCTGACTCTAACAAAATCCTTATTACATTCCTTATAGATTCTATGAATTATCTTAACATACACATAATTTTTATGCCGGTCCCTAGCTTTCTTAAGCCTTTGCTTAATTGTAACCATCTATTCTTCCATTTCCTGGATCACGTTGGGTCCCAATATAACTTGATCCTATAATCTATCCTAGCTCAAAGGTGTACGATAGGGTCTTCCATATAGGAATTCATATGGGGATTGTTGAATCAAATTATGATAATTATTGTTGTATGCAAATTCGATACCTAAGTTGGGATGAGTACCCATATAATTTAGGAGGATTTTCCAAAACCTAGAAGTGAATTGTGAATTTCCTTCTGATATCATTTTTTGAGGCACTCCATGTAAGTGAACTATCTATTTTAGGAAAACCTAAGAGATGGATGGTGCATCAAATGTGATATTAACCAGAATGAAGTGGGCACTCTCGGTTATATTTTCAACGACTACCACAATGTAGTCATTCCTTTGGGAGGTCATAGGTAAGCCTCCCACAAAATCCATTGAAAAAATTTCCCATTTAGTTTTCAATATATCATGGGGTTGTGGTAGACCTGGATGGTGGTTGTATATTTTACCTCAACCTGTTAGCATTCCAAACATTGAGCTAGAAACTAATTTATATCCTTTTTCATCCGTTCCCAAAAAGAAACCTTTTCAAGTCATCATACATTTTCTTTACTCATGGGCATGTAGAAGAAGGGGCTCTATGGGATTCCTTCATTACCAATCACCTAAGAACATCATTCTTTGGAACATACATCCTACCTATAAAATGTAACAATATATCATTCTCTAAGGTGTACCCTTCCCATTTAGATATCATTGGTACATCATCTTGTAAGGTGAATATTATCTAGTGGTTACTAGTTGTCTTTTATAAGGTGGCTTAAATTTTGGTCCCTTAAGTCTACTTTTGGTATTAATACTAATTGAATTCTAGGCGTTACAACATCCAAAACCTTTTTTTGATTACCTTTGATAAAGGATATCCTGAAATGATATTCACTAAAAAAACCTCACTCCAACTTCATTGTTAGGATTTGAGGTCCTTTTGGGTAAAAATGTGCTCATGGAATTAGATAATGTCTTCATAACTTTAGGGGAATTACAATTGTAGCTAGCTTTAGATCATGAGTGGCATAATTTAATTTTCAGCCCCTAAGTTTAGGTGAAGCATAAGCAATAGCTCCCCCTTTTTGCATCAAAATTATACCTAGACCTTGCCCTAACATGTTTGGGAATTAGAATGTTCTTTCAGATTCATCGCATAGGATTTTGATATTCGACTTTCTGATCAAAACAATGGTCACAAAAGTCTTAGAACATAAATGTTTTGGAATACACAAAAGTCTTTTTCTATAGTAACCTATTAGTCCCATAAATATGCATACTTATTTATTATTTTTAGTAGTGTACCAATCAATTATAGTTTTGAATTTACTATGGTTTACCACAATACCTTTGCCATAGATGGTATGCCCTAGATATTGGATTTGGTTCTAAAAGATGAAACATTTAGATGGTTTTCCATACAACTTATGTTCTCTAAGACATTGAAGTCCCACTCTAAGGTGCTCTTGATGCTCACTCATTTTGGGAGTAAAACCCTATTAACATCTAAATCCCCTACTACCTAAACCCCCTAAACTTACTTTAAACCCTAACCCCTAATTTGGCCTTATTAACCCTTAAACCACTAAAATATTAACCCCTAACCCCTTACACCATGTAGTCATAAACCTTAAACCCATTAACCACTAAACCATACCCTAAACCCTAGTTAAAATCTACATTTTATGTCTACTTCTTCTCTTCTTAACTCACTCTCAATTTGTTCATGTGTACCTAGAATATATCCATAAAGAAAACATATAAATGTTTATAAAAACAATCTACAATATAAATAGATATAATGAATAACTTATCTTGATAAAGAAAACATATAAACTTTTATAAAAAACAATCTACATATGAATACATATAAGGGAGGATATTCATACCCAAAATGAATACATTATTTTTCTTTTACATTTAACATATAAATGTTTATAAAAACAATCTACAATATAAATACATATAATGAATAACTTACCAAGAGATAATATTTTATATGCTGATAAACTAAGATTATTTTCTTTCTTTAAAATACTCTAACTAAAATTATCTAATAACATTTTCTTTCTTTAAAATCCTCTGCATATGACAACTGCAACTGCTATAATAATCAAAGATGTCAACAATGTCTACATAATAATGAAGTACTATTTGCTTTTAAAGATGTCAACAATGTCTACATAATAATGAAGTACTATTTGTTTTTACATAATTCTTTTAACAGAAGAACATTTTCACTGCACCGAAGAACATATCACCACTTGATCTATCCTCCTAACAAAGCATTGACGCACTTTTTGTTATATGCTGATTGAGTGTATCTAAAAGTATGTCATGGCATGGAGGTAACTTAGAGAAGTGCCAATTAGCACACTCTTAAAAGAAAGGCATAGAAGACACAAAGAGCTATTAAGGGCACACAAAATTTGAAAGTATTTGTACACAAAATTTATGGGCATGAAACTTGAAAGTATTTGTAGCAGCAGCTATTGGCAGGGACTAGTTGTTCTGCAGCTATTGGCAGGGACTAGTTGTTCTGCAGCTTTCTCTTTATCTGTTTTTTCAAATTAATATTTTTTTAAAAATTCTTTTAACAAATTAGAAGGTCAAAAAAATTAAACAATACATCTAAATAACTTTGTAAATGAGAATTACTGCCCATCTCGAGCACTAGAGACCGACTCCATTAACATGGAAATGGTTTCTTTTCGCCATCGCGTGTTGCCTTCTTGCAGGCCAAAGGGATGAGTTCAAGAGTTCCATGGGAAAGTGTAGGTAGGAAGAGAGCCCAGCTATGAGACCATCCAGGGAGACCACTATCTCACAGTTTTTCCGTTAGGGTTGCACTATGTCGGCTTTGCCTCGGTCTCGCAAACCCTAAGATGTTATATGTGCACATGAATCTCCACTGGGACGTCTCGACGCCCTTTTTCTGCAATTATATTCATTGTATCTCTATTTCCACGGGCCGTGACAGCCGCATGGGCGGCCATGAAACTCGCAAGTTATGCTGTGTGTTCAGTGTGAAAGAAACCCTTGCGAAGGGCATTCAGTTCCGCTTGGACGTCGCAGTGACAAAACACCCCAGATTATTTCCAATGGGTTTAAGACCATAGGTGGCAAGGGTTTCTTCATTAAATCCACAAGTAAGAAAGGCCTTTATTGAAGATCGCTTCTGGTCCGAGAATCCAAGAATCAAGCACAAAGTTTGATGGTATTGATTAGACAACTACTTTTTAATGTGGATTGAAATTTGAGGCTACATTAGCCTCCTGTTATGAATCTAAAGTTCAAAACTATAACAAATTGAACATCGATGTATAAGTCCATGATAGTGAGAATTGAAGTGGAGGAGTGTGTTTTGATGAGTGTCTTATTCATGGATTTGTGTATTAAAGGGCTCATTTAATTTATAGTGAATGCACAAAGTATTCGATAATGGTAAACAAAATTTCATCGGTGACCCATAATGAGCTTTTCAAGATTTATACATAATGGATTTTATGAAAATAAAAATGGAGGCATGTAAGACAATCCACACAATTTTAAAACTAAATATCTCATCAAATTTGATGGTTTTGAGAGCTCCTGTATCGCGAATAAGTACTTCATAGTATTTTTGCAGGTCTTTTCTTGGATTTGAATACATGTGTTTCTTGGATGTGAATACATGTGCAATGGGGTTTTTTTTAATGGAGTAGGTTAATTTGGGAGCAATCTTTCCTTTCAAGTTCTGCTTTTTAGGTTAAAAATCGGTCGTGAATCCGGTCAGATTTACAGGGGTAGTTTGAGTTTTGCATGGATAAAAATTCCAGAATTTTACTCTAGAGGTTTTGCTCATTTTAAACCAATCTAGATGATCATAAAATTGATCAAAGTTCTGGATTGACCCGAAAATTAAAAGTTGAAAGACCTGCCGAAAAGATAACTCGGGAAAGAAGATTGCTCCCAAGTTAGTCCACTCCTTCTTTTAATAGGCCTGGAGTCTATTCGAAACTATATAGCAGTACTTATCACAGTGTACGAAAGCAAGTAGTCGAAGTGAAAAACTCACTCCTGGTGTGCTTTCCCATAATTTGTTATAATTTGTTAGAGAATAATTTATTTAGGATTTGTCTATTTTATTTTATGAAATGGGTATTTTTAATCCTAGTAATATAAATTTGCACCAAGCTATTATTTTTTGTTATTTAAAATTTATTTTTAAATATAGAAATGGTTTCAGTGTCCTGATTTTTTTTTGGAAATTTTTAATCATTTAAATCTACAAATCTAACAATTTCTCACTTAATTTAAAACAAATATTTTCAAAAATTATAATAATCATTTAGTAAAATATTTAAACTTTAAAGAGAAGATGATGCTATGTTATTTACAATAATTTATGAATTTCAAGGCGCGTCAATGTTCTTCTCATTTCTTTGGGAACATTATTTAATATTTCGATGCTATGTTATTTACAATAATTTATGATAAATTTCAGGGCGCGTCAATGTTCTTCTCATTTCTTTGGGAAAGTTATTGGAACATTATTTAATATTTCTTTTGGAAAGTTATTGGAATATTATTTAATATTAGCACGGCCCATCAATGTTCTTCTCATTTCTTTGGAAAAGTTATTGGAATATTATTTAATATTAGAGCTATAGGTTATCGCTTTCGCTACACGTCAAAGCTATTCTTGTTCCGTTAGAAAAGGTGCCTATGTACCAGGACTGATCTCCATTTTAAACAACATTTATGGTATACTTTAACAAAGTCATTCAATGAATTTTAATTTATTTAAAAACTTGCAAATACATAATTGAAAATTATATTATTTTCATAAAAAAAATTGTCATATTAAAATTGCAAATAATAGTTTAAATGTTTTTTTCTCGTAAAAATGATACTGTGTCTCATCATTCTTCCCTAAATAATTAAATACTAATGTTAAAAATGCAAGTAGATAATTAGATATGCTAGATTAATCATGTAAGCCTCATGATTCATGGTAAGCAAGTATATTTGTGATTGCATGGGTAGCTCGTGGAGGTAGACAAGACGACTTTGCTTGTGGCTACATGGATAGTGAGTGGAGGCAGGTAGGATGGCTCTCGATTATGGAAAAACTGGTGAAGAAGCCTGAAGCTCAGCAGAGAGACCAGGCATAGTTTGAGAATCTCTTAAGTTCAGAGCCAAGCTATCACATGAATGGATGCTACGCAGGTTGCCCCGTCCCTGGTGCTTTTACTCAATCATTTTTCCATATTTATAAAATCCATTCATTCTTAGTTGTTTGATTTTATCAGATGTATGTTCAAATTCATTTTCATTTTACTATTTGCATGGGAAGTAAATGATAATCTGAACTTATGAATATGAGAAAAATGAAATATAGGTTGACTGTGTGTGTTGCTCGCCGTCACTCTTGGAATCCTGTGTGTTATTGTCACACTTCATGGCATTTATTGGATATTCCCTTCCTGTCGTGCTTGCCAAATCCTGTGATATCATCAGTGTTCTTCTGGTGAGCTTTGTCATATTTGTTGGATTTTTTTGGGGGCACGACCAACCGAAATGGATTGCGTGGAATGATTACTCTTTGGAATCAAATGGGTCTGAAGGTTTTCCATAAAAATCAAATGGGTTTAAAGCCATTTTGGTTTTTGGTACTTTGGATTCTCTGGAGGTAATCCAAAAACAAATTATAAACATGGTGTGATGTTTTGCAAGAACTCATATAAGAAATTATTCAATAAGTGGGTTTAAGTTTGAGAAGTCTATTACACTAAAGGGTAGGTTCACTTTTGAGAAGTCAATTACACTGAACGCTGAAAAGAAAATCATATAGCTCTGCTAAGCATGACAATTGAAATGGTGGTATTTATCTGATTACTCACATTAAGGATTGTTTGTAACAACACTAGTAGAGTTTATATAACTCTTTCCCCAATGTCTAGAAATCATGTTACAACTAGCCTTAGAGAACTGAAGAAAACCAAAACATAACTTCTTTGAATGAATTTCTGAACAATTCTACAGAGAAAACCACAAAACAATACAGTAATTTTTCTTTCAAGAGAGTAATAACAAAAATATGGGCAAGGTGGGCGTAAGCCCCCATTCTGTTAGTCGAATGACACCGACCAGGTGCATTATTATATTCATGGTCAACTGCTTCACTGAGCATCATCGGAAAGAAAGGCTCCATGCATGTATTAGTCATGCCCACTAGGGGCGCATATTTCATATGCTTAAAATAAACCATTAAAGTTAAAGCTACGTGAGAGATATTAGGGGAGAAAGGGTGAGTTGGCTATCGTGGAACAACTAAGACAGAGACACCCAGTGTGTATTCCAGCAGGTTGGAGTGATTGTTGAGAAAGAAGCTTGGTTGCCTCAAAAAGGCCTTCCTGAACACACTATCAATGTTATCTACGCATGGTTGTTTAAACATTTCCTTGGAAAGTAAGTAGTAATCACCCTCTCAAAATGGATTTTCTTCTATAGTATATTACAATTCCAATCCATTGCAGGTGCCAATGAACTTGTTAACTAATCCCCTCACAAAAACCACTCTTCAAGTATAATTCTGATGCAAATAAGCTCATGTTGCCTAAGAAGACCGGTCTGACAAGAAATCAGGTTTGTGAGAAAAACTAAACCGTGTGGCAATTTATTTCCACTGCAATATAAATAATGTTTACACGTATAGATATATTTATAATGAAAATACAATTTATTTCCTCTTGGAATATATACATAATATTTTCCTACATGCTCATGGATTGCATAATATTTACCTGCATAGGGAACAAGAGTTACCGGAGACTACAAGAGATGCACGGAGCTAAGGCCAAAGATGCACGAAGCTAAGGCATCAGCTAAGGCCAGAGATGCACCAAGCTAGGGCGATGCGAGTTGTAGATTCATGAAGAATAATTGTTCTGGTGATTGCAATGGTAGCAGAACACAACGTCATGAATATTTAACATTGTAGATCAGACTCAATGCTTCGCTTCCACTCAAAATTTGAACGTTCGGGCCATGATGGCTCCACCAACCTTAAAGGAATGGAAGCAACCGAATCAATGGGAGTTTATTGAATCAATGGCTTGGTTAGGTACAGTTTAATCAATAGGCTCCAGTGTGCATGCAGATCACCACGGTACACACATCGACTGATGAGATTGCATTTGACTAATGAGATTTCCAAATGCAGGGTGGTGAGAAAGAATAAGGAATTAGATTTACAAAATTTAATAAATAAAAAATAAAAAATTGCTTTCATAATAAATCCAATTGATTAAAATGGAATTTCAAGGAAACTTAGATATCATGGTAGATTTATACCAAATAATGTAAAGTCATCCTAGTTTGACTACGTAACCGAATGCTAGAGTCCATCTAAAGTGAACATCAAATACCATATTGCTCTCGGTACTTGGCTACTATAGCATTTTTCAACTAATAATCAATTAAACAACAAACATCCTTGGAGCTTGTGTTAAATACATTTATACATCATTGAAATTGCATCATAGGTATAAAAGAATAATGGAAACACTCCATCATCATCATAAGCATGTTAATGAAACATTTAAACAATTAATATATACTCATAAGGGTTAAATAGGTCATGATTACTAAATAGTATTAGAAAATATAATGTTATGGATAACATAAGTCTACATTTCATCTAAAATATAATGTCAACATAAGTCTACATTTCATCTAAGGCCATAATGTGAGGCCATAATGTGGGTCATTACATTATTTTGATTTTTCCATTTAACCTTAACATTATTATGTGAAATATAAAATATTATCTATAATTTATTAAAAAAGAATGAGGAGATTATATTTTAATAATATTTTAACATTATTAGAGTTGTCACTATTTTCACATATTTAAAGACTTCTAACTCTCCAATACAATTATAAATTTGGAAAAGATAGAAAATTATGATATTCAAAATAATTAAATTACAAATCTAAAATTTATAGTAATCACCCATCTATTGTAAAGTATAACATATTTTTTAACTGATATATAGACAAAACCAGACTTTTAACTCTCCAATGCAAATATAAATTTGGAAAAGATATAAAATTACAAATCTAAAATTTATAGTAATCACTCATCTATTGTAAAGTATAACATATTTTTAACTGATATATAGAAAAAACCAAAACTATTTTCTTGATTGTCAAATTCACATATAATCTTTTTTAAACCATTATAAACCATCACCTTGCTCTATCTACAACTTGCTCTATCTTCCTAAAGATTGGTATAGGTTGGGAATGAATGAAGGAGGAGCTTCTTGTTTACATTCCAGATATCATACTTATTTGAAAATTTTAACTATCATTATTATCATAGTAACAAAGTCCAACTCAATGTATCTTAAGATATTATAAAGCATCACATTCTTAAAACATTGCAATAACAAAATAAAAACATCTTTACATTCTAGATATCATACTTATTTAAAAACTTTAACTATCATAGTAACAAAGTCCAACTCAATGTATCTTAACATTTATTTGCATTTTTAACATATTTTTAAATTACATTAAATGTTGAATTATCCATCTAAAATTAATGTAATACTCAAATTATCCATGTAAAATTAAAATAAGTTAATGTAATACTCAAATTATCCATGTAAAATTAAAATAAGTTAATGTAATGCTCAAATTATCCACGTAAAATTAAAATAAGTTAATGTAATGCTCAAATTATTCATGTAAAATTAAAATAAATTAATGTAATGTTCAAATTATCTAAATAAAATTAAAATTAATAATGTAAAATAAAAATGAATATAATACTCAAAAAAAAATTAAAATTAATGTAATACCAAAAAAAGAAGTTAATGTAGTGCTTTAAGAAAGTTATGTTGTACATGTACGTACACACAAAGAAAAATGAAAAATCAGAAATCATTCTTAGTTGGTTCTCCATAAGAATAGTAGTAAGGTTGCAAACAAAGCTCTAATTTTGCTAGAGTTTTTTTCATTGGTTGTGATGTTAAGGGAACACAAAACATTCCCTTTCTCATGGATGGGAAATTTAATGCACAAGTATAGAGTGATAGTAAATTTGTAAATCCTCATGTAATATTAATGTGGTGATGACGATTGAGTTTTGGAGTGTCGCATTAAATAAAGAAAGTAAAAATCTAAAACAAGTAATTAATGATATAAATTTCAATTTAATTATTTTAAAATGGTATAAAAAAACAATTTATAGGCGTAAG
The DNA here is from genome assembly GCA_009831015.1 of Picea engelmannii. Classification (NCBI taxonomy): domain Eukaryota; kingdom Viridiplantae; phylum Streptophyta; class Pinopsida; order Pinales; family Pinaceae; genus Picea; species Picea engelmannii. The sequence continues at coordinate 921,730 of ML782914.1, forward strand.
TGGAATTAGAAATACCTCATGAAAACAATTCATATTGCTACTTAAAAATATAATAGAACTACTTCTTAGATGTTTCCTCAAAAACTTAAAAACAAGAAAATTTATCATGGAAACTTAAACAAACTTCCAAGCCCTTACATACAAACTATACTAGAACTACTTCTTAAACTGTTCCACAAAAACTAAAAAACAATACAATTTCTCCTGGAAACTTAAACAAACTTCCAAGCTCTTACATACAAACTGAAATTCTTTCCCTACATACTTATTACAGTCTTCCTCCTAAGTCATGCTGTATATCATCTTACCTGGAAGATTAGACAGACTTTATGGTTGGGGGATTTACCATCTGGATCTCCAAAGTAGAAGACGATGGTAATGGCAATGTCTCCTTCCAACATCTGGATGACTTTGCTCATCGGAGGACGGGAGGATGCTTTGGATTCTCTGGAGGTAATCCAAAAACAAATTATAAATATGGTGTGATGTTTTGCAAGAATTCATACAAGAAATTATTCAATAAGTGGGTTTAAGTTTGAGAAGTCTATTACACTGAAGGCTAGGTTTACTTTTGAGAAGTCGATTACACCGAAGGCTGAAAAGAAAATCATATAGCTCTGCTCAACATGACAGTGGAAATGGTGGTATTTATCTGATTACTCACATTAAGGATTGTTTGTAACAACACTAGTAGAGTTTATATAACTCTTTCCCCAATGTCTAGAAATCATGTTACAACTAGCCTTAGACAACTGAAGAAAACCAAAACATAACTTCTCTAAATGAATTTCTGAACAAATCTACAGAGAAAACAACAAAACAATATAGTAATTTCTCTTTCAAGAGAGTAATAACAAAAATATGGGCAAGTTGGGCGTAAGCCCCCATTCTGTTATTCGAATGACACCGACCAGGTGCATTATTATATTCATGGTCAACTGCTTCACCGAGCATCATCGAAAAATAAAGGCTCCATGCATGTATCAGTCATGCCCACTAGGGGTGCATATTTCATATGCTTAAAATAAACCATTAAAGTTAAAGCTACGTGAGAGCTATTAGGGGAGAAAGGGTCAGTTAGCAATCGTGGCACAACCAAGGCAGAGACACCCAGTGTGTGTTCCAACAGGTTGGAGTGATTGTTGAGAAAGAAGCTTGGTTGCCTCAAAAAGGCCTTCCTGAACACACTATCAATGTTATCTAGGCATGGTTGTTTAAACATTTCCTCGGAAAGTAAGTAGTAATCACCCTCTCAAAATGGATTTTCTTCTATAGTATATTAGAATTCCAATCCATTGCAGGTGGCAATGAACTTGTTAACTAATCCCCTCACAAAAACCACTTTTCAAGTATAATTATGATGCAAATAAGCTCATGCTTCCTAGGAAGATCGGTCTGACAAGAAATCAAGTTTGTGCGAAAAACTAAACTATGTGGCAATTTATTTCCACTACAATATAAATAATATTTACACGTATAGATATATTTATAATGAAAATACAATTTATTTCCTCTTGGAATATACATAATATTTTCCTACATGCTCAGAGATTGCATAATATTTACCTGCATATGGAACAAGAGCTACCAGAGACTACAAGAGATGCACGGAGCTAAGGCTAGAGATGCACGAAGCTAAGGCATCAGCTAAGGCCAGAGATGCATGAAGCTAGGGCGATGCGAGTTGTGGATTCATGAAGAATAGTTGTTCCGGTGATGGCAATGGTAGCAGAACACAACGTCATGAATATTTAACATTGTAGATCAGACTCAATGCTTCGCCTCCACTCAGAATCTGAACGTTTGGACCATGATGGCTCCACCGACCTCAGAGGAATGGAAGCAACCGAATCAATGGGAGTTTATTGAATCAATGGCTTGGCTAGGTACAGTTTAATCAATAGGCTCCAGTGTGCATGCAGATCACCACGGTACACGCATCGACTGATGAGATTGCATTTGACTAATGATATTGCTAAATGCATTGTGGTGAGAACCTCAAATGCAGTGTGGTGAGAAAGAATAAGAAATTAGATTTACAAATTTTAATAAATAAAAAATTGTTTTCATAATAAATCCAATTGATTAAAATGGAATTTCAAGAAAACTTGGATATCATGGTAAATTTATACCAAATAATGTAAGGTCATCCTAGTTTGACTACATAACCGAATGCTAGAGTCCATCTAAAGTGAACATCAAATACCATATTGCTCTTGGTACTTGGCTACTATAGCATTTTTCAACTAATACTCAATTAAACAACAAACATCCTTGGAGCTTGTGTCAAATACATTTATACATCATTGAAATTGCAGTAACAAACCGACATCATAGGTATAAAAGAATAATGGAAACACTCCATCATGATCATAAGCATGTTAATGAAACAATTAAACAATTAGTACATGAGTAAAATACCATATTGCTCTCGGTACTTGGCTACTATAGCATTTTTCAACTAATACTCAATTAAACAACAAACATCCTTGGAGCTTGTGTCAAATACATTTATACATCATTGAAATTGCAGTAACAAACCGACATCATAGGTATAAAAGAATAATGGAAACATTCCATCATCATCATAAGCATGTTAATGAAACATTTAAACAATTAATATATGAGTAAAATACCATATTCCTCTCGGTACTTGGCTACTATAGCATTTTTAAGCTAATACTCAATTAAACAACAAACATCCTTGGAGCTTGTGTCAAATAAATTTATACATCATTGAAATTGCAGTAACAAACCGACATCATAGGTATAAAAGAATAATGGAAACACTCCATCATCATCATAAACATGTTAATGAAACATTTAAACAATTAATATATACTCATAAGGGTTAAATAGGTCAGGATTAGTAAATAGTATTAGAAAATATAATGTTATGGATAACATAAGTCTACATTTCATCTAAAATATAATGTCATGGATAACATAAGTCTACATTCCATCTAAAATATAATGTCATGGATAACATAAGTCTACATTCCATCTAAGGCCATAATGTGGGTCATTACATTATTTTGATTTTTCCATTTAACCTTGACATTATAATATGAAATATAAAATATTATCTATAATTTATTAAAAAAGAGTGAAGAGATTATATTTTAATAATATTTTAACATTATTAGAGTTGTTACTATTTTCACATATTTAAAGACTTCTAACTCTCCAATATAATTATAAATTTGAAAAAGATAGAAAATTATGATATTCAAAATAATTAAATTACAAATCTAAAATTTATAGTAATCACCCATCTATTGTAAAGTATAACATATTTTTAACTGATATATAGACAAAACCAGACTTTTAACTCTCCAATGCAATTATAAATTTGGAAAAGATATAAAATTACAAATCTAAAATTTATAGTAATCACTCATCTATTGTAAAGTATAACATATTTTTAACTGATATATAGAAAAAACCAAAACTATTTTCTTGATTGTCAAATTCACATATAATCTTTTTTAAACCATTATAAACCATCACCTTGCTCTATCTACAACTTGCTCTATCTTCCTAAAGATTGGTATAGGTTGGGAATGAATGAAGGAGGAGCTTCTTGTTTACATTCCAGATATCATACTTATTTGAAAATTTTAACTATCATTATTATCATAGTAACAAAGTCCAACTCAATGTATCTTAAGATATTATAAAGCATCACATTCTTAAAACATTGCAATAACAAAATAAAAACATCTTTACATTCTAGATATCATACTTATTTAAAAACTTTAACTATCATAGTAACAAAGTCCAACTCAATGTATCTTAACATTTATTTGCATTTTTAACATATTTTTAAATTACATTAAATGTTGAATTATCGATCTAAAATTAATGTAATGCTCAAATTATCCATGTAAAATTAAAATAAGTTAATGTAATGTTCAAATTATCCATGTAAAATTAAAATAAGTTAATGTAATGCTCAAATTATTCATGTAAAATTAAAATAAATTAATGTAATGCTCAAATTATCCAAATAAAATTAAAATTAATAATGTAAAATAAAAATGAATATAATACTAAAAAAAATTAAAATTAATGTAATACCAAAAAAAAAGTTAATGTAGTGCTTTAAAAAAGTTAAATCATTCTTAGTTGGTTCTCCATAAGAATAGTAGTAAGGTTGCAAACAAAGCTCTAATTTTGCTAGAGTTTTTTTCATTGGTTGTGATGTTAAGGGAACACAAAACATTTCTTTTCTCATGGATGGGAAATTTAATGCACAAGTATAGAGTGATACTAAATTTGTAAATCCTCATGCAATATTAATGTGGAGATGACGATTGAGTTTTGGAGTGTCTCATTAATAAAAGAAATTAAAAATCTAAAACACATAATTAATGATATAAATTTCAATTTAATTATTTTAAAATGGTATAAAAAAATAATTTATAGGGGTAAGTGGAACTAGAAATACCTAATGAAAACAATTCATATTGCTACTTAAAAATATAATAGAACTACTTCTTAGATGTTTCCTCAAAAACTTAAAAACAAGAAAATTTATCATGGAAACTTAAACAAACTTCCAAGCCCTTACATACAAACTATACTAGAACTACTTCTTAAACTGTTCCACAAAAACTAAAAAACAATACAATTTATCTTGGAAACTTAAACAAACTTCCAAGCCCTTACATACAAACTGAAATTCTTTCCCTACATACTTATTACAGTCTTCCTCCTAAGTCATGCTGTATATCATCTTACCTGGAAGATTAGACAGACTCTATGGTTGCGGGATTTACCATCGCTATGGGATCTCCAAAGCAGAAGACGAAGAAGATTGGTCAGAGACAGATCGCTGTAGAGGTACACCAACGCGGAATGGAAATGGAGGAGTGGTAATGGCAATGTCTCCTTCCAACATTTGGATGACTTTGATCATCGGAGGGCGGGAAGATGCATTGAACTGAAACTTAACTGTTTGGCTATGAGTTGGTCTTCCTCTGACATGTTCATCTTTCTCAAGTTCCCAAAGTCGCCCTTCTGAACCTGCTTAAAAGCCCACTCTGTATAGAAGAATTGACTTGATCTGCTCTCTTTATTGTCCAAGTCGATGTTCTTCCTTCCACCCACCATTTCCATAACCAGCATGCCAAAGCTGTAAACATCAGATCTATCTGTCACAGGGCCGTGGTTTCTTGACCACATCTCTGGTGCAGTGTAGCCTAGTGTTCCTCTATTAACCACGGAGATGTGACTTTCCTCTCTCTCTGACATGTGACGGAGATGTGAGTTCCCAAAGTCGCCCTTCTGTATAGAAGAATTGACTTGATCTGCTCTCTTTATTGTCCAGGTCGATGTTCTTCCTTCCACCCACATTTGGATGACTTTGCTCATCGGAGGACGAGAAGATGCATTGAACTGAATGCACCACAGTCCAACTAAACTTAACTGTTTGGCTATGAGTTGGTCTTCCTCTGACATGTTCATCTTTCTCAAGTTCCCAAAGTCGCCCTTCTGAACCTGCTTAAAAGCCCACTCTGTATAGAAGAATTGACTTGATCTGCTCTCTTTATTGTCGAAGTCGATGTTCTTTCTTCCACCCACCATTTCCATAACCAGCATGCCAAAGCTGTAAACATCAGATCTATCTGTCACAGGGCCGTGGTTTCTTGACCACATCTCTGGTGCAGCATACCCTAGTGTTCCTCTATTGACCACGGAGATGTGACTTTCCTCTCTCTCTGACATTTTAAGTATGCAATACCACGAGCTGTACCAACTGCAATTGAATGTAACTGTTGCCAATCCAACTCCTCGTCATGGGCTCCATGAATATACTTAAAATCAAATAAGACGTCTGCAACTTAATGGATCTCCGGTCCCACCTTGGTCGGCCACTTGCTAAAGGATCATTTGGGTAGATGACAGGTGCGTGTCGTTTACCCCAGACTCATCCCAACTTTCGAAAGAGGATCGACCTACAAAAGCGTTCTTTGCTTTTTCACGATCTAACCTGGAATTTTCTTTCAATGCCTCAAGGGGACCGTATACGCGTTTAAGTGGTATGTCATTTAATACATGCGTGGCTAAAAATTTCCTTGCCCACTCCTTTTGCGCTTACTACCTTCACTTCACGTGTGCCCATATTATGAGTGCAGTATCAAGAAAACCCATCACCTTTCTCTTTGGCATACCACCATGTTCATCCAACCAAGCTTTGATAATGGCTAGAGAAAACCCATCGCCTTTCTCACTGGCATGGCATACCACTATGTTCGGCCAACTCCAATCCCCTAATCATGCTATCTCAAAAGAATGAGAGCTCGGATAAATGACTGCACCAATCCCTTAATCAAGTTATGGCAGAAGAATGAGATGAGAAATCTTTGGGCAACTAAGATTTTGGTGAGCTCTGTAAAAGAAATAAGATGATTTTATCCAATGAAGGTGAGCCATTAATTGTTCAACAAAGAAAACACAAAAAAACACAGAGTTGGCATGGTTCACGCTTCTTCTTTCCCGGCACTAGATGGACAACAACAAAAAAATAGGGATTAAACCTGAATTTCTTTGTAATTTTGAAGACAACAACAATGTAGTCTATCAAAGCAACAATGTAATCTATCAAAGTAATAGTGTAATGTATCAAAGTAATAGTGTTGAAGTCCTTGTGATAATTGAGAAGCAAGATCCAGTTAGGGTGGAACCACTTTACTCACTTTATTTACAGGGTGATCTAAAAATGAAGAAGAATTGTATTCTTGAAAATATTTACAAGTTAAATTTATGTGTTAAAATGCAAATGGATCAACTTTGCAACACAACTTTAATAGAATTTACTCATTCAAGATGCATATAAACAACAACATAATCAATGAACGGAAAACACATAACACAACAAATGATAAAGGAGTTCACCCCTCTCTTGGGCTACATCTCTTGGTCCAACTTCCAATGGATCATTTGTATTATTTGCTCAAAGTGCCCAAAAATGTGCTTTACAATGCTCAAAATTCCAAATAGACTGCTCCAATGGCTTCAGAACATCCAAAAACCTCTAGCTGGGCTTTTTCGACACCTCGTTTGGCCAAAAATTGAAGTAGATAAGCTTCTTGGAAGTCCCCCCTTCAAGCTTGTTATCTCTGCATTTACAAAACGCACCTCTCTTGGCTCAACCTAGCCCACACGTATTTTAAAGTGTAAAAACTTGGCACCAAATGCAACCGCACAAACGATCCAAACTGTTGAACGGTTACGTGCCGACCTTAACTACCAAGGCCCGTGGGCACATGGTTACCACATGACCGCGCGCTATTACACAACAGGGCTTAAGTTTTAAAACCGTTGATATAACCGTAAGGTTTAAACCCGCACGCATAAACGTTGGTCACATGTCATATCAAACCGTGCACATTCAAATGGTTATAACATATGTCACGGTGGGTCTAACCGTCGTAGCACCGGTCGTATGCAATACAATATATAACCACGGGTCGGGGCTTAGCCCCGGCCCGGTTCACGCCCCAACACACATTTATACAATGTTAAATATATTACAATGCATTTATATATCAAGTAACATGTGCGGGCGCGCCGGTTGGGTGGCCTTTCCAAAGCTTTACCTTGCCCCGGAGGTCACGGGGTCGACTCCTGCCAAGTGCAAAGATTTTAACCAACAAACAGGTGACACGTGGCGGCCATTGATTGGGCCACGTGTCACCATCCCATTCATTGCCAACAAACCATGTCACATGCCAACTATCCAATAACTACCTGCCACGTGTCATACGGCCTGCCACGTCATCGCCTGTACGGACTGTACACTCAACATCCCTTTTTTTTTTGCATGTTTGCCATTTTGAATAGAATGCACTATCTCTTGCTCCCGATGTCTGTTTGAACCCAAACGAGTTGCGTTGGGTTCGTAGTGATGAGGTCTACGCTCTCGTTCGATTTGAAGAGATTCCAAGCACTTTGAATTTTTGAGCAAAATTTGATCCCCTGATCACAGGGCTTGTCTTCAAGCCTATCTGGGTTGAGATATGTTACGCAGACAAGCCTATCTACGCCCTTCCCTCCATCCATTATGACACTATAGATCCGGCTACACATATTTCCTCATCCCATGGACAGAGAACACTCTTTATGAATCCTCCTCCCATTGTTTAATGATTCTAGGAGAGAGTTCCATTTGCCAAGGTGTGGGTTTGCGCACCCTCATTGCCTAGATCATCGACCATAGATCTTGCATTGTAGTTTCCTAGATCATGCCTAGAGTTGTCGTAACCAATTCTTCCATGCTATAGAAGCTACCATTGAACCAAGGAGACAAAAGCACCTTTATATTTCAAGATGAGGAAGCGAGTTGTGTTTCACGGAGCAAGTCACTCTACCCAATTTGTGTTTCACCTTGTAAGGGGAGTGAGGGTCTCTTTTTTTGTATGGCCTAGTGTATGGTTTAAAGTGTAGACCATTTCAATCTAGCAAAGCACATGGTCTTGAGCGTTGGCACAAGTACTTGCTTGTTTCTGTGCATTGGTCATTGCTCAAGGGAAAAGACTACCAACCTAACCTCTAGTGCAACTTGGGCCCAGTACCGGTGCTCTAGTGATAACACTACCCGAGATAGGTAAAGGGGAAATGAAGTAAGCCTATTGTCTATCTCTACCAATAGACATAGCCCCTCGTCCCATCCTTTTGCTTGACTCCCACTTCTCAGCTTAGCCACCTAACTACAATACCCACCAAGCACACCAGAGAGGCAAGTAAGCCAAAGAGAAGGCCTTCCCTGTACTCGTAGCCAGATAGGCATGTTTAACTAAGACCAGATAGACATGTTTAACTAAGACTACATAACCAAAAAAAATAGGCAAGTTTGAGATTAAAGATCCCAAGTGGGTTAAACCCTCTCAAACCAACCTGCCCTATACTATTTTGATAATTATGATCAAATCCTTGTGATCCTCCTGTGCCTCCAAACCCCATATTATTTGGTTTGGATTGAAATCAGCTGCAAAACCTGTGCTGGAAACAAAATAACCAGAACTAGTACTGTAACAAAAATAACCAGAACTAGTACGGTAACAAGTACTTGGCCCACTTAAACCAAAATTGTCAATTAGAGTGGTGTCGTCACTACTCTCTAGCTGGCTTAAAATTGTAATTTTCAGCTCGCTTTCTTTTTGGTGCTCTATAGAAATCCTTAGTGCATTCACTATAATGATAAAAGAAATATAGGACAACAATTAAAACCAACAATTATGCATATGATCGTTCGATACATTATATTGTTCATAATATATGAATTTATAAAAATGCGGAAAAAACAAATGCTTTAAAGATTACAATAATCCTGCAAAAATTCAAAATGCATCCAATGGTGGCAGGTGCTTATTATGGAAATACTTTTGATCGCACTTATTTATTTTATTTATTATGATATGTAACATAACACTAAATAAAAACTTGTATGGATATTATGTATATTTCTTTTTCAAGTTATCATATTAATATTTGGAAGTATGGATGATTGAGGACTTATTGATTCTATTTGTTATTGCGAGAGTTAATAAATTAATATGGAATGGAATTAGAAATTTTATTTCAATCTATATATCCATACACTTGGACATCTTGCAATAATTTTTAAATATTGTATTGATTAAAGTAATTATTTAAATATTAAGCATAAAACAATTTTATGACAACTGATTATCTTTAACATAGGAAAAACAATTTTATGACAACTGATTATTTTTAGTGACATGTTGTTCTTATGGCAACATAAATGAATTTCACACAAAGTTTCAAACCAACATACAATTTCATTTCTAGTGCAGTTAGAAAATAGCAGCATTAATTCATGACAATTCTGATCACAATTCCAAGTTATAGCTCTGCAAGCAACCCCACACATATATTCAAATTTATTGTTCACTACCTCTTCATTTATCTAGTTCGTGGTAGTTGGTGCATTTTGATAAAGGAACCTTGGTAGTTGGTGCATTTTGATAAAGGAACCTTGAAAACTGAGAAAGTGGAATTGAAATTCCGAAAGTGGAATTGAAATACCGAGACCAGAAAACATGGAAATGAAAGCTACGAGTCAAATGTGTCAGATAATGGCCAAGAATAAAATCACATGGTTTTTAACATACTTTTTCTCTCCTCCAAACTGGGTCAGAAATCGTCACCCTCACCATTTATATGGACAAACATGAAACCCATGAAACTACCACAATATTCAATGTTAATAAGCAAGTCCCTGCCCACAATATTCAATGTTAATAAGCAAGTCCCAAAGGCATGGACTTGCTGCTCTACAACTCCTCTTGTTTATTTATGTTTTTAAATTGGAGCAAGTATATTTATAACTTATACTTTTAGTGTTTTGTTAAAGGAACATAGTATATTTTTTCATAAGAGATATGTTTTTGTGTAAAGGAGGGAGTACATATATTATTTATTAGATTGAGAATTAAAAAAAATAAAACATAAAAATATACTATTCACTCTATTATAGTTGAGAAGAGAATTTTCTTTAAAAAAATATGATCTCAAGCAGTAGTTTTGCATAGCCATAGATCCTCGTTCTTGCAGGGAAAAATTATGAAGTTTGGGAAATCAAGATGAGGACGTTATTACATTCTCAAGATGTTTGGGATATTATGGTTCATGGATATACAAAACTGGTTGATCACGTAGTTGAACGAGCTTTGACCAATGCTCAAAATGATCAGCTCAAAGATAACAGGAAGAAGGATGCAAAAGCTCTCTATCTCATTCAAAACAACTTGGATGAAAGTATATTTTCCAAGATCTCAACAACAATATTCTCAAAGATAGCGTGGGGAATCTTAGAGATCAACTATTAGGGAATTACCAAGGTGAAGATAGTCAAGTTACAAACATTAGGAATGAATTTTGAGAATATGAAGATGAAGGAGTCAAAGTCAGTAGACCAGTACATGACCCAAGTCATGAACACAATAAATCAGTTAAGGATGAACGATGAAGAGATTCCAGATAAAATAGTGGTAGAGGAGGTTCTCATAACCTTGTCTAAGAAGTTTGATGTGGTAGTTATAACCATTGAAGAGTCTAAGGACTTGACACAACTATTAGTGGATGAGCTATTGGGATCCTTGTTATCCCATGGGTTCAGGATGAACATGTATGATGATTCATTGGAAAATGCATTTAGATCTCAGGTTTTGATCTCAAGAGGCAGAGGAGGATCAAATTCAAAAGGTAGGGGCAAGAGCAACAAAATCACCAACCAAAGGGATAGTTCATAACAATAGAGGAGACTAGATCAAAATCCTCATAGCTTAAGGGGGAGCAACAACAAAATATCTTGGCCAAATGAGAGGTATGACAAATCCAAAGTTAAATGTTTGTATTGTAACAAGATGGGTCAGTATGCTTATGATTGTAGGAAGAAGAAGGTTGACCTTAGCAGAAAGGACGCAAATTATTCTAACACCATTGAGAACTATGAAGACTCATTATTCCTTTCTTGTATTGTTGCTCAAGAGAATTCTAATGATATTTGGTTGTTAGATAGTGGATGTAGAAATCGTATGACAGGAGACAAAATCTTAATCATAGATCTGGATGATTCAGTGAGGGATAAAGTCAAGTTGAGGTCAGACAATATTCTAAAAGTCATTGGAAAAAGAATGGTCAACATAAGGACCAAACAAGGTAAAAAAAGACACATACCAAATGTGTATTATGCCCAGGTTTGAAACATAATCTTATTGGTGTTGGCCAACTTACTCAAAAAGGGTATGATGTAATCTTTAAGGGAAATGATTGTCTCATATACGATAAACCTCCTATTAAGATGTTTATTTCTAGGGTGGAGATGCAAAATAATAGAATGTATCCTCTTTCCATGAATGATGATAGATTGGAGGTCTCCCTTGCCCAAAATGAAACATGTTAATAATATTTTTTTTTTTGTGGCATCTCAGATTTGGTCATTTACATTTTGGTGGTCTAAAACTATTGCAGTAGAAAAATATGGTTGAAGGTTTTCCTCCCATTCAAGATCCAGCTAGTTCATGTGAGAGATGCATTATGGAAAAGCAACACAATGATAGTTTTCCTAGAGCAGTGTCTTATAAAACAAAGGAACCATTGGGGTTGGTTCATACAAATCTATGTGATCCAATGCAGACCCAGTCACTAGGAGGAGGTTACTACTTCCCAACCTTCATCGATGATTACAATGGAAAGACTTGGGCATACTTTCTGGCAAAGAAATCATAAAATTTTGACAAGTTCATAGAATTCAAGGAAATGGTGGAGAAGTAAGGTGGTCATCATATTAAAGTGTTAATATCAGACAGAGGACGTGAATATGATTAAATTTTTTTTCATGATTTCTGCAAGCAACATGGAATTAAAAGACAGTTTACAACAAGGTATACACCTCAGCAAAATGGTGTAGATGAAAGGAAAAATAGAACCATAATGAATATGGCTAGAAGAATGTTGAAAGAAAAACAATTTTCAAATGACTTTTAGGGAGAATCAATAACTTACTCTGTTTATGTTTTGAACAGATCTCCTACCAAAAGTGTGGAAAACAAAGTTCCACAAGAAGCATGGACATGTATGAGTTGTAGTGTATCACACTTCAGAGGATTTGGTTGTGTGGCATATTCTCATGTGCCTAAAGAGTTGAGGAGGAAGCTAGATGACAAAAGTGAAAAATGCATCTTCCTTGAGTATATTGATCATTCCAAGGCATATAAATTGTATAATCCAGTGACAAAGAAGGTGATAATCAACATGGATGTTGAATTCAAATAAGATGAAGCATGGAATGGAAGCACAGATAAGACTATATATGTTGGAGCAGTAATACCTCAAGAAGAAGATGAAGAAGAGGAAAAGATTGCACAAGGTGGATAGAAAGGTTCACAAATTCAATAACCAATCAAAGATACTCCAACAAGAACTCCAAGAAATTTTGTTAAGGGTGAGTCATCTAACCAGTAGCCCACTCTACTCCTATTTCTCAGTTAAGAAGTGTGTCTAATTCTACAATTTCCTCTATAAGGTCAAGAAAGACTAGAACCTTAGGAGAAACATATGAAGATCTAGATGTGCATTTGAATTCAACCCACATGTTTTGAAGAATTGATTAAAGAAGAAAATTGGGTGCAAGCAAAGGACAAATAAATTGATTCCATAGAGAAGAATGATACATGGGATCTAGTGCAATTTCCAAAAGATAAAGATTGCATTGGTGTAAAATAGGTTTACAAAACCAAGTTTAATGAGAAAGGAGAAGTTGAAAAATAGAAGGGTAGATTGGTAACAAACATTTTTTCACAACAACCTGGAGTAGATTATGGTGAGACCTTTGCACCAGTTGTAAGGTTAGATATAGTTAGAGTTGTTTTAGTCATAACAATTCATAAAAGGTGGAATGTTTATCAAATGGATGTCAATTCAACATTCTTGAATGATATTTTGGAAGAAGAACTATATGTGGAACAACCACTAGAATATGTGATAAAAAGACATGAAGATAAAGTTTACATATTGAAGAAATCTCTCTATGGGATTAAGCAAGATCCCAAAGCTTGGTATAACAAGATTGATTCATATTTGATTAGTATAGGTTTCATGAGAAGCAAAAATGAGCCCACATTATATACAAGGGTGAATAAGCAAGGTCAAATATTGATTATTTGTTTATATGTTGATGCTATGATCTTGACAAGGAATTTTTCAGTGGACAAGTTAAAGAAACTATGAAAGAAGAATTTGAAATGACTGATTTGGGGTTAATGATATATTTCCTTGGTATTGAAGTTCTTCAATCATATTCAGGAATTTTTTCATTCTAGGCAAGGTATGCCATGGATGTGCTGAAGAGGTTCAGGATAATGAATTGTAAACCAACACCAACTCCAATTGTAATAGGGGCAAAGCTTAACAAAGAGGATATGGGATCCAATGTAGATCCAACTCTATTCAAGAGATTGGTTGGCAGACTCATGTATCTCACTGCCACTAGGCCAGACGTTATGTATGTCATCATTTTGATTTCCATTTTCATGGAATCTCCAAAAGATTCACATTGGCAAGTTGGAAAAATAATTCTGAGATATATTGCTGGAACAATAGGATATGACATATTATATTCAAGCACTAGTAATGATTTCTTGATTGGATATACCGACAAAGATTTTGCAAGTAGTCTTGATGGTAGGAAGAGTACTTCAGGATATGTCTTCCATATTGGTTCAAGTGTGATTTCATGGGCATCCAAGAAGCATCCCATTGTGACAATTTCATCAGCTGAAGTTGAGTATGTAGCAACCACAATTGCAACGTGTCAATCAGTTTGGTTATGTAGAGTATTGAGTGATCCTTTACAAGGACAAGAAGGACCAACTCCAATGTATTGTGACAACAACTCATCAATAGCTTTGTCAAAAAAACATGTTTTCCATCAAAAAAGAAAGCATATTGATACTAGATATCATTTTATTAGAGAGCTTGTAAACAATGGATAAATCTACTTGGAATCTTGTAGATCAAAAGACCAATTGGCTGACTATTTAAAAATCCATTGGAAAAATATGTGTTTGAGTTTCATAGATAGAATTTAGGTGTTGTAAATTCTAAATCATTTAGTAGTAGTAATTAAGGGGGAGTGTTAGAGTATAAGTACTCTTGCAACTATTTCTAGAAATTTTCAAGTTTAGACTCTACAAGAGTTTAAGTTAATTGTGTATTAGCTATTTTTGGAGGGTTCTAAGTTTAGAGATTTGAAGAAGACTTTCAGTTAGTTCCAGTTAGTTGAAGAAATCCCTAGAAGAGTTGAGTCCTATTATTAGTAAATTTTGTGTATTTAAGTATCTCTCAAGAATCAATAAAAGTATTAAGAGTTTTAGAACCGCAACTCTTATGTCTTTTGTGTTTCATTTTTTAATTGGGTTTATGTGTGTGTTTGTGCAAGATTTTATACAGTCGTAGCTATAAGAAACTAGCTCCTTCCTCCACATTCTTTTATGAAAAGGAATTTAAACTCTTGAAATGGAAGTTATTGTAACTTAATAGGAATGTCAACTCATTTATGAAACTCTTTTAGATTATTTCCAATGGGTTTAAGACCATAGGTGGCAAGGGTTTCTTCACTAAATCCACAAATAATAAATGCCTTTATTGAAGATCGCTTCTGGTCTGGGAAGCCAAGAATCAAGCACAAAGTTTGATGGTATTGATTAGACAACTACTTTTTAGTGTGGATTGAAATTTGAGACTACATTAGCCTCCTGTTATGAATCTAAGGTTCAAAACTATAACAAATTAAATATTGATGTACAAGTCCATGATAGTGAGAATTGAAGTGGAGGAGTGTGTTTCGATGAGTGTCTTATTCATGGATTTGTGTATTAAAGGGATCATTTAATTTATAGTGAATGCACGAAGTATTTAATAATGGTAAACAAAATTTATCGGTGACCCACAATGAGCTTTTCAAGATTTATACATAATGGATTTTATGAAAATAAAAATGGAGGCAGGTAAGACAATCCACACAATTTTAAAACTAAATATCCCATCAAATTTGATGGTTTTGAGAGTTCTCGTATTCATTTTCACAATTTCAAAAAATAATATCAAAAAATAATATTGACAAGTCGAAGGAATTTTTTACCGTATTTAATAAGAAAATTGTGTATTGAAAATCAATTTTCCCATCAAATTCCATTTCTGATCCACACTATGCCTCTTGATCCCATAATCTCATCAAATTCCATCCCTTATCCACACTATGCCTCTTGATCCCATAATCTTTTTGTACTTTGTGTGGAATTTAATACTTTACTATGGGTGTTCAACATTTGTTGTTTCATTTACCAGAGCTAAGAACCCTACTACAAAATCATAATTGTAACAACATAGTGCATGCTCATTTAATTTATAGTAAATGCATGAAGTATTCGATAATGGTAAATGACATTTCATAGAAAATCCACAATGAGATTTTTAGGATTTATACATCATGGATTTTATGAAAATAACAATTTAAGTCTCTAACACAATCCAAACTATGCCTTTTGGTCCAACATTCTCTATGTACTTTGGTGGCATTTAATATTTTATTTTAGGTGTTTAGTACTTGTCATTTCATTCACAAGAGTTAAACATTCTATGAAAAAATCACAAATGTAACAACATAGTGCATAGAGGTTGTTGGATCTAAAATTCCTTGAGACCTAACCACATCTATGAACTATGTCGTGGGATTTAATACTACGTTATGGGGTGCTTAACGCTTTCCATTTCATTAGCAAACACTAAGCACCTCACAAAAAAATCATAAATTTCATTGTAGAGTGCATATAGGTTATTGGATTTGGAATGTCTCCAAATCCAATGACCTCTATGCATTTTGAAATGACATTTAATACTTTGTTACAAAGTACACTTTGCAATGACATTTAATACTTTATTATAGGGTGTTTAATGCTCACTAATTTCATTTTATGTTTGATCATCTTTATGATTTTACTGGTGAAGGATGTGTACTCATGTGCATGTACATCAATAATTTAAAGATGTTTTATTTTAAATAATTATTTATGTGATATTATTTTGTTCCTACCACGTGAGCTACTCTAAGCATAAATTATATTAATTAGAATACTTGCATAAAATTATAATAATGTAATTGATAATATGCACTTATTATTGTGTAAAGTATTTTTCTTAGAATATTATTACTTAATCTATTTATTGTTGAATTTTTCTATTTGTAAATCATATTTTTAATCTTCTAATATATTAATATTAATAATGATAATAATATTAATCTATTTTTAAGGTCACGACCAAGCCAACTTTCTCTGTCCAACGATTTGACTGGTAAATTCTACAGAGGTATACATACCCTACTCCCCTCTGGATTTGAACTTGTGACCTATTAGGAGGAAACACATGTACTTAACCATTAGGCCCACTTAGGCTATATTCTATGTTGCGATTAATTTGTGGGTTAATTTTTATACACATTCTTATGTAGAGTAATTTTTCTTTGAGAATGTCATTAGATAATCTATTTATTGTTGAATTCTTCTATTTCTAAATCATAACCTTTATATTCTAATATATTATTAATGTAGAGAGATTATTTTATTCTATGTTGTAATTCATTTATGGGCTAGTCTTGCTACTATTTATTTTTTCAATTTTTTCTTGGGAGGTGGGTACTAATTCCACTTGTTAATCCTTGCCCTAGGCCAAGGAAGGGACTATAGCTTTCTCCTCAGAGTCAAATCCCTTTGAATTCCCATTAGTTGGTCTAGTTTGCTACAATAATCAGTGTTTTTTGGTTTACCACTTATTCATTCCTTCAAAATCTGAAGCTTAATTCATTATTTGAATTTATTTCGAAAAGCCAATACATTTTCTCTATTTTTCTAATTTTATGTATTCAATTTTTCATTGGTTAGAATTATTTTGATGTGATATAAAGTCCCTGGTGTGCACAGATTTTTGAAATTATTTTTCATAGATAAAAATTAATTTATAAAATAAATTTATATAATATGCTACTTTGATGGTTGTGCTCTATAGCATTGTAGTCTGATTGATGACTCATTGTAGTCTGGTCGATGACTCCTCCTTGACATTGTAGTCAATGTTTGGTACTGCAGAGGTTGCAGTTGATGCCTTCTCCTCTCGAAACCTACATGCATCAAAGAAATGTGGCAACCTACGATATTTATTCCTAGCTTCCACTCTATTTCCTCCTGGCTTCCACCTCTATTTCCTCATCAACTTGTGTGCTTCTCCTTTGCTATGCTCTCTATCTATAAATGAAAAATTTTATAGCTTGGATTCCTCCTCTATTTCCTCATCAACTTGTGTGTTTCTCCTTTGTTACGATCTCTATCTATAATTGCAAAAGTTTATATCTTGAATTCGAGGAGCTTCTTTGAAGAAAACTATACCTACATACTATTGAAGAAGCATTGAACGACAACAATGATGGACCATCGCAATCTACATCTCTATTATCTATTGAAGAAGCATTGAATGAAAACAATGATGGACCAACCCAAGATACATCTATGTAACCTTTGAAAAATTAGGTAGCTATAAATAATTCTAATAATTTTGGTTTAATTGGAAGTAGTGGTTAGAGTAGAAGAGAACATCTTTAACAAAAAAAAAGTCAATTCTCTACTTGGAATTTTGTTGGTGATGCTGAAGGATTATTACAATTTCTGATTTGCTCAGTCACTGAATGTGACAATAGGTCATGTGTGGATCTATGTAAATTCAACGCTCCATCCGGACAACCTTAAACTTGCACAAAAAAATAGTCAAACCTATTTATTTACATTCTATTTTTTCTAAAGTTCTATTCCTTTAATTCAAAATAAAATGAATGAAATGTTTCTACTTGCGAATGCCTTGCACTCATAACCTAGAAGAATCGTAGATTCTTGTATGGATTTACAAATCCCTTCATTTCTGATCCATCACAGTAGAATGGAGTGCCCCTAATTGAATTAAATCCCTTCATACTCTGCCATCTGAGTCATTTTGTTGGATATCTTTTAGCTTTTGTAAAGAAATCCCTATCTATGGTTGAGCCGACCCGATGAACGAGGGTTAAAGAGACAAGAAAAGACAAAAGTAGAGGTGGATTGGTTGTAGCGATATGTTTTTTATTGATTCTAGGATTATTTTCCAAGCTTCACCCTTGCCAAAGTCTCAGATTTCGTCCCTA
Source organism: Picea engelmannii (assembly GCA_009831015.1). NCBI lineage: Eukaryota > Viridiplantae > Streptophyta > Pinopsida > Pinales > Pinaceae > Picea > Picea engelmannii. Next base: position 940,484 of record ML782914.1, read on the forward strand.
CCTATGAATAGAGAAAGCTTAGATTTGCTTTACCTGGAACCAAGTAAACTCGATCTCTATTCGCCGGTGATGGGGGTGCTTTCTCATGTGTTGGCTAAGATGTTAGTGGTGGAGAAACTAGTTAAATTTTAATAGGTGCGACCTCTGCAATTACAAACACCAAAGGAAAGTAGAGCTCCTTCAAGAGCGTTACCCTAGCTACCCTAGATACCCAACAAAGAATAGACCAAATTCACCGTGGAAACCCTAGTGACCAATGTCACTAGAAATGGAAGGTATGCTAAGCAAGGTGATTCCTCTACAACTGGCCGTGGAACCAGATAAACTAATTCCATTTCCAAATGCTTATGTTCCTACAGTGCAATATATCAACCCACCTGTAAATTTCAGAGGGGTGATTGAAGCTAACCACAAAATGAGCCATAGTTGTTACCTCATCAACCTACAATTTTTACTCCGATAGTAATAACAATGTTCGTGGTTGGTCTTTCCATGCACCCTCTAGTTTCCTAGTTGTCTTTCCATTTCCATGGACCCTCCCCTCTGGGTTTTTCTCAATCTTCCTCTTTGCTTTGTTTGTTGGAAAGGTCCATTGGTAGAACAATTTGTTGTCTCTTAAATCATCCATACACTAGGCACTCTACATGGACATCCTAATGCATGTTGAGGACATGTAGTAGATCTAATGCTAAATTGACATGAAACAATTTTTTTTATGATGCCATGTACAACTAAGTCAATATCCACATATTTAAAGTTAATCGATTTAAATAAGTATGATCTTTTTTAGTATACTAAAAAACAATAATATGATACAATCTTCCACTCATAGAACTAAATAACTATAATTGCATTTGAGTCGACATCATAGCGATGGTGAATTGGTTGCACAAATCTCTAGTGCTCAATTGCTAGTCTCGGTGATTGTTAGCAGCGATCGGTCCCATGGACTGCGATTGGTACAAGAGTACGTCCTTTTTATTTGTTTCTCTCGACCTTTTATTTATTTTTCCTTGTGTTTAATCATTACAATGCAAATCACGGAAGAATGAAACCCTTTTTTCTCCCACTACACTAGTCTCTCAAGGGCTTCTAGAGCTTAATCATGCATTTGAAATAGAAGTCCCATTTTTAAACTTGCAATTTCAGCCCAACGTCGTATACGACTAGGAAGCTAATCGCAAATCATATGGTAACTGTATGCATCTTTTAACAAATGGTTGTTAATTTTCTGTACATCTTACCATGAATTTAATCTCAGACATCAGAATTTGGAAAGGAGTCATGGCTTAGGGCCAATCATGGAAAATTAGGGTTAATTTAAAAAATAATCTTAGTTCAAGCTGTTGTGTTATGGAAAATTTATGGGAAATTTCAAGAATATTGTGTCAACGCTTAAGAAGTTGCGACTTCGTACTATTGAATTTGTCTTGCAATAATTTTCCTTATCCCGTTTTCCACATACCCTCTTTCTAATCTTGCTTCTGGGATCTCTTTAGTTTGGTTATTATTCCCTAGGAGATTGTGCTTCCCTGTACTTTGGTGGTTGGCAATAATTACTTGAGGTCTTTGGATGTATCATGTGATGGGTGGCTCAGATTCACTCCTCAATGCTTAGTTTTCCACTGGGCATTGTAGAAATTTGATGCGGTGGCTCAAAAACTTAAGTGCAATTCATTTCAAAATATTAAATGTATATATATGTACATAATTGTGTAAGACTCATGTTATTTTATAGAAATATGACTCGTGTTATTTTATAGAAATATATCTCTTTGGCAGACTTCACGTCAATGTTGAAAAAATTTACACGGTGTTTGACAACAACAAACATTCAAAATATTCATATAGACGTCATATTTCAACGTAGCCATTGGGGTAGACAACGTGTGGATGATCTTGGCACCACTTTCTCACCCTTTGTCCAAATTCACAATATCATGGATATCCAAACTCCAAATTTGTAACTACTAGAGAGTCAAATTTCTCGTCCAAATACAACACGCTATAACTGATGGTGTAGGGTTGAGATTAAAATTAACATTGTAGTTAATTTTTCTCATTACCACTGGTGTATCAATGCACTCTACATAGTTAGTGCACCAGTCAACATGAAAGGAGTTGATAACTTGTTTTCCTGGACAATTTTCGAGTGAAGGCAATGTTTATGTCATCTCCAAATTTCACAAATAGCCACAAATATCTGGTTGAAATTTGCATTGCATAACTTTTCACATTTGATTAAGAATTATTAATGATATACTTATTTTCATTAGGAACTTATAATTTCATGCTTTCTTGTTGAGCATTATTAATTCTATAAATATGTATTGTCATTAGGAACTTATAATTTGATATTCAAGGGCGAGTATTGTGATTAAGTGAAAAACAATGGAGATATAGGAAGGATCCTATTCTTTGTAGCCTTGGTCATAATATAATATCAAGTAAATTGATTTCAAAACACCGCAATTGAGTTGCTTGTATGCTGGAACTTAATTTCAGCTCCGTGTATGCTAGAACTTACTATGAAAGTAGGGACTAGTTGCTTTGCAACTATTTCCCTTGTTTTAATGATCATTTGGAATGGAAAACAAATGCTTCAGTAACCCTAAATTATCTTCATATTTCACTCTTTATTTTCTCATCTCTTGTCTTATTCTTAGGGCATGTTCTCTTGTAGTCTAAAGTTTATCTCATGGAGGTTGGATTTTCAATGGTAACTAGGGTTCAAAAATGATCTCCATGAAAGATATTTGCAGCAATAGAGGTAAACTCATTTTCTATCTCTTCATTTGTATCTATTCTTATT
>ML782914.1:975319-999251 GCA_009831015.1 Picea engelmannii
TTGTTTATGGTACAGGTTGATTACAGATTGGTGCATGGTTGATGCACTTATTTATGGTACAGGTTGATTACAGGTTGATGCATGGTTCAGATTTATTGGTACAGGTTTATAGCGGTATATCTCACAGTGATAGTGTGACAGTGGTTCCATCATTCTACTTCTACTTCAGGGTGGTAGGACAGGGAAAGGACAGGTGGTTGTAGCCACCTTTCGGTTGTAGCCGGAGAACATTGGGGGTTGCATCCTCCTTCTGGTTGTAGCCAAAGATTTGGGGAGTTGGAGCTTCCCTCAGGTTGTAGCCTGATAAAATAGGGGGTTGGAGCCTCCTTCCAGTTGCAGCTGGAAAACAAAAGAAGTTGGTGCTTCCAATGAATGTAATTCTTCAAGACATAAGAAAAAACATTATGTGGTTTGCTCCCGATTTGGGTTTCCACGTAAAACATTGGTGTATTGTTTATGTGTGTGATTGTTTATTTATTACTGCTCATTATTGGATAATAATTCTACATTGATATAACATTTGAAGAAAAAAGGATTATAATTACATTATTACTGATTCACCCCCCCTCTCAGTAATCCAACAAGAAGATTCATATGAGTTGTTTCATCAGACTGTCTTCTATGTTTCAATTCTATTTTTTTTCTTGTTTAGATGTAGCATCTTTGATTTATGGATTCCTGAGGTAGTAGAGGATTTGTTGTCATCTTTCCCATGTTTCATCATTTATCACTCAAACACTTTCTATTTTTCTTCTTGTTTGGATGTATCATCTTTGATTTATGGATTCTCGAGGCAGTAGAGGATCTGCTGTCATCTTTCCCATATTTCATCGTTTATCACTCAGACACTTTCTGTTTTTCTTCTTGTCTGGATGTAGTATCTTTGATTTATGGATTCTTGAGGCGGTAGAGGATCTACTGCCATCTTGCCCATGTTTCATCGTTTATCACTCAGACACTTTCTATTTTTCTTTTTATCTGGATATAGCATCTTTGATTTATGGATTTCTGAGGTGGTAGAGGATATGCTATCATCTTGGCCATGTTTCATTGTTTATTATTCAGACATGTATATTCTCTTTGCAATGAGGATCTTTGCTTAACAAGTATTCGTTTTTATGTTATTCTCTTATCCTTCTCTTCATCACTAAGAAAATCTTTGTCTAATAGGGAACTTAATGCCTTTAATGAACATACTGTTATGGCTCCATATCCCAATGGTCCATCACTGATCTGTAGTGATATCTGTTGTCTTTTCCTTTCTTTAAAGTCTTGTTGATCCACCTACTCAAACCATTTCAATACATTTACATTTTGATGTGTATTGGGCTTATCCTCTTGCAGTCTGAGGGTGACTCTCAGTGCTAACATTAATGGCATCGTTGTCGGGGACGGAAGTGAAGATATATTCCCTGGGAGAACGACAATGAAGAGATCCAGTTTTAGATGGTGAACTGAAGCTAGACACATTATTCTAATTGCTCATCTTTCACCATGGCGACTCCATTGTTCATAAATCTATTGGAGACTCCACTGGTTTGAAATGGAGAATATTTTATCTCAAAGGTATGGTTTCTGTGATTTTCAAGGATAGTTGGTTTCCCTAATCCAGAGCCTAGTAGAGATGAATGGGAAAGTATCCTTCCTAAATTTCGAGGAGAAGAGTGGGAGGTGCCAGCTAAACATTTGCTAGATTTTCATGATTTTATTCATTAACTTCATATCATGCATGAAAATGTTTATATTAATCTTTTTAGGTATTCATTAGAGGGGATTTCTCATGATTGGTGTCGATCTCTTCCCATTGCAAGCATAATCTCTTTCATAGGTTTTCATGGAACTTTCAATTCGTTTTGTAAAGATTATTTTTCAGCTGAGTATCTTTATGAAAACTGTTGTGATGAGTTTTCTTTGCTTCATAAAAAATCTTCTAGTCACGAAAACTAGATTTGTGATGAAGCATTTATTGTGGAAGAAAGCATTTTCCATGAAGATCAAGAGGGGTTGAATGATATTCATTATGATAGAAATAACATAGAAACATTTGGCATCATATTAGATGTATTTGTTGTTTATGAAGATCAACATGTCTCTTTTGAATATTCTGATGTCAAAGAGCAAGTGTATTTTGTAGTAGATATTTCTCCTGACTATGAAGCTAATATAAATGATAAGCTAGTTAAAAAAACTAGGGAAGATTCCTCTCTGTTGTTTCCTAGATTTTCAGAATTGAAGGAAGATTTTGTTTACTTCTCTTATGAATAAAATGCAGAGGATATTTATGTTCTTGAAACAAATGTTTTTGGCAGCCCTACTTATGATGAAGAAGTTGTTTCAAATATTGGCCAAAAAGAACCAATTTTTGATGAATATTCCAATGAAGATGATGAAGAGCAAAGTTTTTTCATGGCTTCTTTGGAACCTCGTAGCATGGTTTATGTGTATGATAATGAAGGAGAAAAGGAAGAGATAAATGTGCAGCTTATCTCATGTCCAACACTTATAAATGAGAAAATATCACCCAGGGTTAGCAATCCTGCATCAATCCTTTATCCACCTGTACATGATGAGAACATCAAACAACAAGTGAGCAATGATGAAATAAAGGAGGTAACATTTTACTAGTTTAGCGTTCCTTATTATAAATTTTATGACCTTGTGGGGTTATATATGGAGTTGAGTTTTGCAAAAGCATTGGAACCTACAAAATTATTCATCATATCATCATTTCGAGGTATTGTCGGTGTTCCAAAAAATGTTTTCATTCTACAATGATACTTCCCTTACCTTTTATTGATCATTTGCAGTGAAAAAAATAATTATGTTACCAAACAGTTTGAGTAGCTATGGTGCAAGTTTGTTTTCACCTGAGTATTGTAAAGGTTAGTTAGAGTAGGGTCTTGTATATAAATAAGAATGTGTGTTGGATTTTTAGTTTTTAGTTTTCTCTTGGTATTTGAATAAGTGACCCCATAGCCCTAGGATAAGACATTGAAGCTACTTGTTCTTGGGAACTCACAGGGAGCATCCCATCCCCTGTGGAGCCAATTTTAACACATAAAGTTGTCATGGGTCATATGTAGTTATTGTTAAGACCTAGGTCCACACCTCCACCGAGTCTCTCTTTTTTGCATGCCTTCTTATAATTTTTTCCTCTTTTGGTTGATAAAGTCAAGCCGATCAAGTATGTTGTATGCATAGGGAAAAAATATGAGAAAAACGTAGCATTCAAAGAAGTCCATTTTGGGCTTGAAATACAAGAAAACAAGTAGGTTCAATTTTCAATGGTGGAGATCCCATGTGCAGTTCAAATTAGCGGCCCTCGAACAGTCAAAATTTAAAAGTCATGCAAGGATTAATGACTAAACAGAAGCCTCGAAGTCCCGAAGTCCTGAAGTTACTTCGGGAGATTTCCATCCAAACATCCTGAAGTCCCGAAGTAAATTTGAGCCATTGAAGACTGAGGAAACGTGTTGACATATCTCACACTTCATAAATTTGGCACTTCGGAGGATTGCGCGAGAAAGCAAAAGAAAAAATCCCGAATCTTGAACTCTCAAAGTGAATCTTGGCCGTCCAAATCAAGAGGCCACATAGCACTAGATGTAACACTTTGGAAAATTCGACACTTTGGAGGATTGCGTGAGAAAGTAGAAGAAAAAATACCAAAGCTCGAACTCCCGAAGTGAATCTTGACCATCCAAATCAAGAGGCCACATGGTGCCAGATCTAACACTTCAAAAATATGACACTTTGGAGGATTGCACGAGCAAGCAAGAGAAAAAATCCCGAAGCTCGAACTCCCAAAGTGAATCTCGACCGTCTAAAACAAGAGGACTCATGGAGGCAGATCTCTCACTTCGGAGATATGACACTCTGAAGGATTGTAAGAGCTATTCATTGAAAAGGCTAGAAGCTCAAACTTCTGAAGTAATTGCGATCCATTGATCTTTGCAGTAGGAAGCAGGGTCCATCCAAGAGTAGTGCATGGTAGCAAAAGCAGGGCTTTCCCAGATCACATATTTCACCATATCGACGACCACACTTCATTGCGGGCACAGAACATGATCAAACGATAAATTTCTACAGCGGTCCCGCAATCGAAACTGTGGTATGGAGAAAGGGCTATGTGGTGGAATGTGGTGAATTACGGGCTCAAAAGAGGTGTGGATCCAAACCACCTTTGACGGCCCTGCAATCACATGATTATTCAATGTAAAACCTGAGAGAATCACGTAGCAACCCCCTAGACATTCAACCTCATCCCTATATCAAGGAGAAATCAATTAATGAAAGAAGGAACTGGTAGCTAAAACCTTGATTCACTCCATAAATAGAAAGCATGGAGGTTCTAGCCATGGAGACAGAATACAATCAGCTCGAGGTACCACGAGGGGCATTTGTCCCGCAGGCCCATGTTGATCCGAGTTTTCTTCTGAAAAAATGAACAAGACAACTGAAGGACCTTCCAGGAAGGGGATAAAAGACATGCAAATTGGATACACACAAAGAAAAAGACAGACAAGAGGAGGGGGGTTTAGACCAAGACTGAAGGAAGTTTTGAGAAATGTTTATGATTGTATATTTCAGTTTGTAAGTTGGAGGGGCATGTAGCTGTAAATTGTATTGTTAATGAAGATTCATATGAGTTGATTCATCAGACTGTCTTTTATGTTTCAATTCTGATTTTCTTCTTTTCTAGATGTAGCATCTTTGATTTATAGATTCTTGAGGTGGTAGAGGATCTACTGTCATCTTGCCAATGTTTCATCGTTTATCACTCAGACATTTTCTGTTTTTCTTCTTGTTTGGATGTAGCATCTTTGATTTATGGATTCCTGAGGCAGTAGAGGATCTTCTGTCATCTTTTCCATGTTTCATCGTTTATCACTCATACACTTTCTATTTTTCTTCTTGTCTGGATGTAGCATCTTTGATTTATGGATTCCTGAGGTGGTAGAATATATGTTGTCATCTTGCCCATGTTTCATCGTTTATCACCCAAACAATTTCTATTTTTCTTCTTGTCAAGATGTAGCATCTTTTATTTATGGATTCCTGAGGCAGTATAGGATCTACTGTCATCTTGCCCATGTTTCATTGTTTATTATTTAGACACGTCTATTCTCTTTGCATGGATGATCTTTTCTTAGTGAGTATTTGTCTTTATTTTATTCTCTTATCCTTCTCTTCATCATTAAGAAAATCTTTGTCTGATAGGGAGCTTAAATTCCTACAATGAGCACACTATTATGGATCCATATCCCAATGGTCCATCACTGATATGCAGTGATATCTGTTGTCTTTTCCTTTCTTTAAAGTCTTGTTGATCCACCTACTCAAACCATTTCAATACATTTACATTTTTATGGGTATTGGGCTTATCCTCTTACAGTCTGAGGGTGACTCTTAGTGCTAAAATTAATGGCGTCGTTTTCAGGGACGAAAGTGAAGATATCTTCCCTGGGAGAATGACAATGAAGATATCCAGTTTTAGATGGTGAACTGAAGTTGGACACATTATTCCGACTGCTCATATTTCACCATGGCGACTCCAATATTTAGAAATCTATTGGAGACTACACTAGTTTGAAATGGAGAAGATTTTAGCTCAGAGGTATGATTTCTGTGATTTTTCAAGGATAGTTGCTTTCCCTAATCCAAAGCCTAGTAGAGATGAATGGGAAAGTATCCTTCCTAAATTTCGAGGAGAAGAGTGGAAGGTGCCAACTGAAGATTTGTTGGATTTTCATGATTTTATTCATCAACTTCATATCGTGCATGAAGATGTTCAGATTAAGCTTTTCAGGTATTCATTAGAGGGGATTGCTCGAGATTGGTGTCGATCTCTTCCCATTGCAAGCATCATCACTTTGAAAGGTTTTCATGTAGCTTTCAATTCGTTTTGTAAAGATTATTTTTCAACTAAGTATCTTTATGAAAACTGTTGTGATGAGTTTCCTTTGCTTCATAAAAAATTTTCTAGTCACGAAAACCAGATTTGTGATGAAGCATTTATTGTGGAAGAAAGCATTTGCCATGAAGATCAAGAGGTGTTGAATTATATTCAATATGATAGAAATATTATAGAAACATTTGACATCATATAAGATGTATCTATTGTTTATGAAAATCAACATGTCTCTTTTGAATATTTTGATGTCGAAGAGCAAGTGTATTCTGCAGTAGATATTTCTCCTGACTATGAAGTTGAGATAAATGATAGGCTAGTTAAGAAAACTAGGGAAGATTCCTCTATGTTTTTTCCTAGCTTTTCAGAATTGAAGGAAGATTTTGTTTGCTTCTCTTATGAGGAAAATGTAGAGGATATTTCTATTCTTGAAATAGATGTTTTTGTCATCCCTACTTATGATGAAGAAGCTGTTTCAAATACTGACAAAAAAAACCAATTTTTTTATGAATATCCCAGCGAAGATGATGAAGATCAGAGATTTTTCATGTCTTCTTTGGAACCTCATAGCATGGTTCCTGTGTATGATAATGGAGGAGAAAAGGAAGAGATAAATGTGCAACTTATCTCATGTCCAACACTTATAAATGAGAAAATATCACCTGGGATTAGCAAGCCTGCATCAATCCTTTATCCACCTGTACATGTTGAGAACATCAAACAATAGGTGAGCAATGATGAAATAAAGGAGGTAAATTTTTACCAGTTTAGCATGCCTTATTATAAATTTTATGATCCTATGGGGTTATATATGGAGTTGATTTTTCCAAAAGCATTGGAGCCTGCAAAATTATTCATCGTATCATCATTTTGAGGTATTTTCAGTGTTCCAAAACATGTTTTCATTCTACAGTCATACTTCCCTTACCTTTTATGGATCATTTGTAGTGAAAAGAAGAATAATGTTACCAAACTGTTTGGGTGGCTATGGTGGAAGTTTGTTTTCACTTGAGCATTGTAAAGGTCAGTTAGAGTAGGGTTTTGTATATAAATAAGAAAGTGTGCCATCTTTTTAGTTTTTACTTTTCTCTTAGTATTTGAATAAGTGACCCCATAGCCCTAGGATAAGACATTGACACTTCTTGTTCTTGGAAGCTCACAGGTAGCATGCCATCCCCTGTGGAGCCAATGTTAGCACATAAAGTTGTCATGGGTTAGATGTAGTTATTGTTAAGACCTAGGTCCACACCTCTGTCGAGTCTCTCATTTTTTCATGCCTTCCTATAAGTTTTTCCTCTTCTGGTTGATAAAGTCAGGCCAATCAAGTATGTTGTATGCACAGGGAAAAACTATGAGAAAAACATAGCATTAAGAGCAGTCCATTTCAGGCTTGAGATACAAGCAAACAAGCAGGTTCTATTTTCAACGATGGATATCCCATGTGTAGTTCATATTAGCGGCCCTTGGATAGTTGGAATTTAAAATCCACGAAAGGATTAATGACTAGACAAAATCCCTAGAGTCTCGAAGTCCCGAACTGGCGAGATGCTGCCACGTCAACCAGGAGAAAGTTACTTCGGGAGATTTCCATCCAAACATCCCGAATTTTCAAAGTAAATTTGAGCCATTGAAGGCTGAGGACATGCATCTATAGATCTCACACTTCAGAAATTCAGCACTTCAGAGGATTGCGTGAGAAAGAAAAATAAAAAATCCCTAAGACCGAACTCCTGAAGTGAATCTCGACCGTCCAAATCAAGAGGCCACGCAGTGCCATATCTAACACTTCGGAGGATTGCGCGAGCAAGAAGAAGAAAAACGCCCGAAGCCCGAACTCCCGAAAGTGAATCTCAGTCGTCCAAATCAAGAGGCCATGCGATGCAATATATAACACTTCAAAAATACGACACTTCAGAGGATTACGTGAGAAAGCAGAAGAAAAACTCTTGAATCCTGAACTCCCAAAGTGAATCTTGGCCGTCCAAAACAAGAGGACATGTTGAGGCATATCTCTCACTTTAGGATCTCTCTAGAAATTACAGAAGCCTCAGAGTCTCGAAGTCTCGAAGTGATGAGAGGTTTCCACGCCAACCAAGAGAAAGTTACTTCGAGAGATTACCATCCAAACTTCCCGAAGTCCCAAAGTAAATCTGAGCCATTGAAGGTTGAGGACACGCATCGATAGATCTCACACTTTGGAAATTCGACACTTTAGAGGATTGCGCGAGCAAGAAGAAGAAAAACTCTCGAAGCCTTAACTCTTGAATTGAATCTCGACTGTCCAAATCAAGAGGCCATGCTACTCTCTGACCAATCTCAAAAATTGGGGTTTCCCTCCATTTGGTTTGATTCTCAACAATCATCCTCTTCTCACACCTTGGACTGATTCTCTATCCAATTGGCCACTTCCTCATACCTGAAGCTTACAATTAAATTACAAAAGTTCTGAAGCCATAATTGGTTTGGATCTTAACAATCCTCCCTAAATTAACATCTAGGATACTTAGATCCACAAAAGCCTCACAACAACCCCTAGGATCTCTCTAGATTCTCAAAATCCTCATGAGACCTAAATCTCATCCAAAACTTTCGAGAACAAACCCAATTACATATTCAACTTATGCAAGATTTCTAGAATTCTTTCAAACATAGGAATTTTTAACAGCTAAATATTTAAATCAAGACCCCCCATAGGTCTAGTCAAACCAAGTTGTTTTTGGAGGCAGTATGATCCTGCATCAAAATGAATGAAAGGCATATAATGGGATGGCTAGCTTATTTTCATTCTTTATAAAAATGGGTTTCGTTTGAATTTTTTAAATGAACTTCTGGGAATAGCTAGTACTTCAATTTGACGGGTCTATGAAACGCCTTGATCCTAGAATATTTTAAGCAAGGAAATAAACATTTTGACATATAAAATCTAGAAAATGTTTGTATGAAAATAAGTATTATAAAACGATGAACATTGCATTAGAAATTGCCAACAATCCAATTTCATGTTCATCCTACTTCAATAAAGAATCTATCCAATTAATAAAACACATCATAACACATTTAAGCATGTATTGTATAATTGCATGAATAATAGAACTTAAAAACAAATTGTGATACTTAATTCCAAATAGGATACTTTCATCTCATGATTGGCATCATGGGGAATTGAAAGACATGCCACTAAACTTTGACTAAAACTAGTTATTGCATTTAAGGAACTACTAAGGTTTGTAACAAAAAAAATGTAGATATCCAATGTTGTTATATTGTCCAAAATGATTTCATACCAAATTAAATTTAAAAGTTGACCAAAACTTATTAAGAACAAGTTAAAATTGTTTTTTGATTTGGTTATTGTTAGTGATTTCATGCTTAATAGAAACTATGAAATTAAAAAGAAATGCTTATATCCTTATTCTTGACACTATTTTTAGTGTTGGAACTTTGAATATATTGCATGGAAAACCAATTCATTGTGGTGAAATGTGTAAATATTAACAAAATTGATATTTACATTGTCCCAATTAGTAATAGCAAATGCAAATTTAGCATGGCCTTGGCTAAAACATTTCATTCTTCTTGGGAAAGTGATATCCTTTGTATAACATATCACTAAAACCAGTAATTTCATGACAACAAGGATTTGTGATAAGAAGAACCTACATAGCTAATGTTGTTAAATTGTCCAAAATAATTCCATTCGAAATCAAAAGTTGAGAAAACATTATTAAGGAGATGTTGAATTTTGTTTGTTTGTTTTTGTTTATTACCAGTCGACGTCAACTCATCACTTGATAGAAGAATAACTGTAGAAGATTTCCATTTCCAAATGTAAACATCTTATTCACTCTTATATGAATAGATATGGATCATGGAGAACCTCTATATTTTAATCGAGAAACTAGCACACGATAGAACAAGGCAACAACCCTTGACAGTAGAATAATTATGGCTGTGTAGTATTTCCAAAAGTAAATATCTAATGTGTGCCCAAACAAATCGAGCCAGAACATGAATCTGCAACAAAAACTTCTTCCATCATTGTTAAGTTAATCCCATTATTCTGGCATGCATCAACACTGAAATAAAGTGGGGTAAAGAATCAAATTTTTGAAAATTTTAAGTGAAATTGTAATATATTTATCAAAGAATTTATTAGAACCAAGTCCAAAGCTCAATCTCTCTTTTTCATGTGACTATACGAGGGCCAAGGACAAGCCCCAATAGTTTGTCTTTTTACGGTGCAATGTGTGGTGTTTTTCTCATCTTCTTTTTCGTGTGGTGCATGATATTCTTTGGCGCATAATTTTTTTTCTTTAAGCAAGAATTCACAATGTCCAAATTGATAAATTTGTTTTTCAAGTCTGATAAACTTGAAGGCTCCAAAAACTGCAAATCATTTAAATGTCATTTATAATGAGCTACGAAAAGACATATGTAATGGCGATGTAAAACCAAATAAAGCCGTTGACGCAGGACCACTAGCTTAATGGGAGCTAAAAGATGAAAAGACATTACCATTGACTAAATCATATGTAAATGAATAAATGTATGTTCACATTGAAAATGGATCTGATTCCTGGTCTGCATGGAAAAAATTCAAACCTATGTTGGATACTCAACCTGAAACAAAAAAGGGTTGACCTTCAATTGAAACTTTTTCAACAGAAATTGACCGAAGGTGGAGATGTACTTGAGTACATTCCTAGACTATATTACATCGGATAGGATATATCTGAGGAAGGATTTATTGTTGTAGATGACAGTTTGATGACAACGATATTGATTGAAGGATTTCCATTCTCCTATGAACACTTCTTGGAAACCTTGCAGTTGACAAGAAAGTTAGAAAAGATCACATTTGATTAGTTGACTGAATTGTCAGCTCAACATGATACAAATTTTTGGAAGAAGAAACAAGTCGATGAAGATGTCTTCTTTTCAAAAGTTAGTACTAGTAAGCCTTCGACTCAAAGTTCAAAATGAAGAGGAGCTCAATTCAATAATAGAGGACATGGTAATCAAGATCAGTCAGTTTATAGAGAACAAGGTCGTGAACAAAGCCAAGGAAGAGGAAGAGGCAACAATCAAGGAAGAGGAAGAGGAAATGATCAAGGAAGAGGAAGTGGTCAAGGAAGAGGAAATATAAATTATCAATGAGGATCAAACAAGTTCAAAAGAATTCAATTAGAAAGACCTCAAAATTGTAATAATCATTATGGTAGAGGATGAGACTTAAGACAAGTTGTGTGTATACATTGCAACAAGTTTGGTCATTATGTAGAATATTGTCACACTCCAATAAAAAAAATACCAAAGTTTAAGCAAAAATCAACTTCGAGATAGTATGGTAATGATCAGGAGGGGGATGCTTCAAAATATGTATTCATTACATTTCTAAACTCTGAATCAACATCCTTACAAGTCGTAAATTATTCTCTTAAAAGTGACTATGAAGATGCTTGGATCTTAGATACTGGAACTACTTAACATGTAAGTTTCTAATGTGAATTCTTTTGGACATTTCAAGAATGTCAACTAAATTTGATATTTTTGGTTGATGATACAACACACACCTTATGGAAAAGGTTCGATGAAAGTTTCTCTTCCTAGAATTGGAGAGAAAATGATCTCGAATGTTGGGTATGTACCAACATTCAAAAATAATGTGTTGTCCTTAGTTATGATTCAATAAGAAGGACATCAAATCATTATAGAAGATGGTTTGGTGAAAATAAATTCGAAAAAACAAAATTTGAAGATAGCAATGACAATATATGAAGATGACAAGCTTCTTATTATGAAAGGAAAAGTGATTCCTCAAAAGCAATATTTTGTAGGAGCAATAGATTCAACGATTTTACCAATAAGGTTATGGCATGTCCAATATGGACATTTGAATTTTGAAAGTACCTCACAATTTCAAAAATAGGGAATGGTTAGGGGACTTCCCACTTTTAAGAAGGATAATGAAATATCTAATGCTTGCCTTTACGAGAAACAAAATAAAGAGACATTTCCAACAGGTTCATGGCATGCAGACAAATGTTTTCAACTTTTTCATATGATCTTTGTGAACCCCTAGAGACTTCTCTAGGTGGCTATAAATATTTTTTACTCTTCATTGATGATTATAGTAGAATGGCTTGGTTTTATTTTTTAAAATCAAAGTCAAAAACCTTTGAAAAATTCAAGGTTTTTTGACATCTTGTTGAAAATGAAACTAAGAAAAATATTCACACATTACAAATAGATAATGGAGGGGAATTCACTTCCAATGAATTCCAAACATTCTGCAATGAAAAGGGAATAATAAGTCAATTTAAAAATGTATAATGTCACATCCTCATCCCTCAAACCTCTGTCAGGCAACACTACCTAACGAATGTAACTTTTCTTTTCTACTTTGATAACATTTTCTGTAACATCCCCGTCCACCAACGATCGGGCCATGTTACTCATTGAAACAAAAATTATCATATGCATATGCATATAAACATAAACATACAACATATTTTGTTCATACATAGATTAATGTGGAAATAATTGTAATCCTACACATGCATCATAAACATGCATTACTCATCAATTATAACACATGTACAAATACACAACATGTAAATGAACACAAAAGTGGTACTTATCTTTTAATAGATTACCACCAACTACGTGCAAACCTTCCACGAACCTCCAATCCATAGACCATGCTGCTCAT
Source organism: Picea engelmannii (assembly GCA_009831015.1). Lineage (NCBI taxonomy): Eukaryota > Viridiplantae > Streptophyta > Pinopsida > Pinales > Pinaceae > Picea > Picea engelmannii. Next base: position 987,943 of record ML782914.1, read on the forward strand.
CACTCTCAGCAGTGAGTCACCCCCAAGATGGGACTAAACTTCACCTAGGTGAAGGGATTCCTAGGCTCGACTGAGGCTACGGGAACTGCACAGTATAGTAGGAAGGATTTCCTCCAAGGAGTTGCTTATGCCCACAACTCACAGACTCTCATTCCCCACATGCCTACCCACCCCCAAGAGTGTACACCTTCACTTTCCAACAGTCCATCGGCTGCTACACCTCCCTTTCATTGGGCTTCACTAACAGGCTAGATCAAGAATTCTCAGAGCTCTGTAGATGCTACTAGACTCGCTCTAGGAGAGCTCACTTCCCCAAGAAAACTCTCTCACCTGGAGAGAGTTTCTCACAGGTCTAACAACCTGTTTATTCAATCACATCAAACTCTCTCTCACCTAGAGAGAGTAGCGCACATGCCTGACAACCTGCTTCTTCAAACCATCTCTAATAAAATACAACAACAACATTCGGCTAACACACAGGTGATGGTAACAATCGAAAATATGTAAGGACATAGAATATGGCAGCAAGCCATGCTCATCCAAGGAACTACGTTGGAAACAATAGCCAACCGCTAAGACACAACACGAGCTCAGGAAAATACATATGCACTCGAATTCACAGGAACTACACATGATATCTCAATGACTGCAGGGCTCATAGGTGTGTTCCTATTTAAAGGTTGATAATGGAGGTCATGGCTAAGTGTGTGAGTGTGTACGTGTCTGGGAAGAATGTTTAGAAGATCCCAAAACAATAAGAATTCCCACTTATAATTTCATGTGCCTAAGCTGACACATGGCGCTCATGAAGCACATTCCTCTCCCCTTGGAGTTCGTTCCTCTCCCCAAAGTAACTTAGGGTAATTGGGTTTATTTCCCAAACCTTATTCTTTTAAGGAATTAATAATATAATATTATTCCCTTAGAGGCAAGCCCTCTAGCTTAGCCCTTTTTTCCTATCCTCTTAGCCCCTTCCCTTTCCCTACCCAGTGGAGCTTAGTCCCCCATTGTCTTTTATCGTGGTTGTTCTACACGCAGTGATGTATTTATATTAAATATATGAGTATTTACATATATACAATAATAGGCTCACTGGGTTTTTAATCTAGGCTCTTTGGCCTAATCATCACATAATCCTCCTAGCTCTTTATAACTCATCTCACCAGCCTATTAAATATGTTTACAATTCATAATTACGACTGGGGCTATGTCTGGGGATATTACAATCCCCTCCCCTTATTTTTTCACTGTCCTCAGTGCAACTTTTTTACATAATACCAACAAGATTTTCAAAAATCTTCAAAAAGATGCGAGTATTCTTCCCGCATAGCATCTTCATGCTCCCATGTGGCATCCTCAGGACCGTACTAGGTCCATTGGATCTTTACAAACCCTATGGATCGATTCCGGAGATGTTTGATTTTTCGGTCCAGAATGCGTACCAGATGCACTTGAAAATTGCTTTCTTTCTCCATCTCATTGAAATCACTGATTAGATGTAGATCTACGACATTCCACGTAGCCTTAGATATCATTGTTGATAAACTCTCAGTAGCGTATAACCCTCGAGCAGGGGCTATGAATCCATCATGGAAATGACTTCCCAAGATAACCACGGTCCAAAATCAATATCAACATGGTCTAGGCCAAGGTACCAACCTCAAAAACACTCCAACCAACGGTCTCTCTTCCCCACATGCCTATACAACCCAAGGTAGTATTCACCTTCACTATCCAACAATTCATTGGCTACTCAACTTCCTTTCCAGATCTCCATCACAGGCCGGACAAGAAGTCTCAGAGAACCGTGGCTCCAGGAGTTCCAACTGTCCTCAGAGGTCTCCAAGTACCCTTTAGGCCTCCTACCGGGGAACCTATCCCCGCACTTCTCCCTCTAGGGATCCATCCTTCTCCAAGGCAACCCAAGGAGAAGTGTACACACACTCAGATCCACCAAGGATCCACAGGGTAAGATCTGCTGTCTCCAATCAACATCTTCCTTGAGCTACTCTTTGTAGTCAACATTCCAACTTTAATCAACATCATCTCATCTGCATCACCCACATGCAGTTATCATGAGAGAACATAAAATAATTCATTTCGGAACTCAAACTTAGTTCAAAAGGGAATTCAAATTTTCCCCAAAAGATGAAATTCTATTTCATAATTCTTCTTGGCTGTTGCCATATTAGGATTGCAACCTTCCTTGTGGTTTTCCACAAGCACCAAACTGCATACCATTTTCCTGCAAGGCTTCATCTTGCATATTGCCAACAAATTGTCAGTATTTCCTGTACATCATAATTCAATTGAAATATGTACAAAACCTTATGCTGTGATCTTAGAATTTCCTGCACCTAACAATTTAATCACAATTACCCAACAATTTAATAAAATATAATGACTCATCATTCTATGCATATGCCTATTCTTAATTAATATATGTAAGTTCATTAATTCATTTTCTGAACAAGAAATTTTCTATAGTCAGTATTCATGTGACTACTTGACTTGCAAGTTTCCCGTTGCAATGTCTAACAACTCCTGAAATGTCCTCAACTTCATGAGCTAACAACATTTCAGTTGTTAGTAACAATTATTTCCATGCAATAATATATATGCATGTACTTACAAAACACATTCAACAATTTCATTTAGTATACAATTCTATAACTTACTACGAATGAGTGCAATTATCAATGCATACTTATTCAATGCACCTTGCATTGAATTACATAATGATCTTTATCTCAGTTATGTATGTTGTTATCACACAGTTTGTAGTAAGGATAAAAGGCTAGAGATTGAAGATGCAAACTGGCATAACTAGAACCAATCCCACCCAAGGTCACCTCAATGGAATGGTTCTTTCTGTTTAGGGAGGTAAGGCCCAGGGGAGACATCCCGGTAACTTGGGGTTTTGAGAAGGAAAAGGATTAAAGGATAAAAGATAAATACCCCCCGTCACAAGTCACAACCGTGCAGATAGTCCGACTAACAACCAATACTAAAGTATAACCAAAAAAAGAGAGATGTACCTACCTGAGACAAAGCAACAAGAAAATGATATATGCAAGCTTTCTCAATTGGTTAGTACTTCATACAGAATATCCGATACACATATAAGCAATTGGATAATAAATATTGACGAAGTCAATGTTTATAAAATAGCAATGAAATATAATGTCACTTCTTCAATAAATGCTAAGAAAATGTGGCATTCAATGCAACAATCAACACTTCATTCAATTAATGCCTTTAAACCACCATTCAATTTCTTATAAGAAAAATGTTAGGTGCACAAATGATATTATAGCAAGGGATGACGACAACAATAAGTTAGTAGGGTTAGTTTATAAGCTAGTGTTAGTAGTTAGGGTTTGATTCAAATTTTTTCTGAGAGTAGTTGTGACTAAGTTCACTCAAGACAAGAGGTCTTAGATCAGTGCCTTAGGTTTAATGGAGTCAAAAGTAGAGGACGGAAGAGATAAAGGATCAAAATATAGTATGGCTAAGGACTAGAAGGTAAAACTTTGAGGTGTTGCTAGGGAAAGGCCTCAAACTCAAAACCATAGGGGAGAGAGGCTCAACTTGGTGTAGGGGAACTAGGTCTCGGTGTTCTCTCCTCCTTCCTCAACTCAATGGCAATGATGAATATCTAATAAAATAACATAAAACTAAGACAAGAGGGTTTGAAAAGAAAAGTGTTGCTACAACAAGGCTCTACCAACAAACCCTAGAAAAATTGGCCCATCAAAGTGTAGAAGAACTAGGCTCTGATGCGTCTCCTTCTTCTTAGCTTGAAAAATAGAAATGGCTAGCAAAATAAAGGGAAAAGAAGAGTGTAGCAATGGCTAGGCTATTCCCTCTTCAAACAATGGCTGAAAATTCTCTTAATGGGGACATGAGACAAGGACCTACTATGTGTGCTTGTCATCTAGGTTTTATTCAACAAATTATAACAACATATGCGAGAAATGGAAATACAACCATTCATTCAAGAAGTTTTGCAGAAATTCACTCACATATCACTAAGAAAAGCATCGCAAACCCTAGTTGTAACACCTTCCATCAAGAGAAATTCAAAAATATGCCAAGAAAGTCTTCCTTCAACAAGTGTGCCTCACAATTTCAGCCAAATAAACCAAGTCTAGAACAAATTTCAGACCTCACGAATGAGTGAGTGAGAGATGATGATAAAATGAGAGTGAAAACCCTCAATATATAATGTACCATGACCTAATTTTACATTTTAGGTCATGAAAAGGCCGACAAGGCCAAAATACTAAAAATCATATTGTTTTACATTAAATTGAATTAAACCCCAATCAAGCTAAAGAGAGATGTCATGCCCCTTTCAGGGAGACGTTAGGCCCTTCTAGGGAAAATGGGGCATTTTGGAGCAAAACGTTAGCCCTCCTTGGGCTTCTTGAACCTGCCATAGGTGCCAACACTGCCAAATATACTTCCCAAGACATCCGTAAGGATGGATGACATCATGATCATCATGGGTGATGTCCTAGGCCTTCCAAGGCCAACGTTCCACTGAAAAAGGGGCCAATCCCCCTAGGTCAAGCTCTACCAAGGTGCCCTTGGTGGAATGTCCTCCTCTACTCCGATGCAAATCCCTTAATCCATATATGTCCTATCTCTGCCCCCTGATGGCGTCTCAACATCCACCTGATGGGATCTTTAGCCCCATGGAGGTCCGAACTAATCATCTCCTCATGTGTACCAGTCCAGATGGTACATGTCAGTCGGGCATGATCCTACACATCAATAGCTACGCCCTCCATGGGCTCACCAGTCACAGGGATCATAGAAATGTCAATCACATATCATCATCAATATTATCAAACACATGCATAAAATCCCTAAAACATCAGTCAAATGCTCAAAGAAATTACAAAAACCTCCAATACAAGTTTGGAGAAAATGACAAGGCATCCTATTGGGCTAGTGTCCACTGGAAGAGTAAAGTTTCTGGAAGAGACCTCATCCAAGCCATGTAAGTGGGTGATGTGGTCAAGGGATGTCCAATTAGGTGGGTGCAGTGAGGGAAGAAGATGAATAGATTTACCTATGGGTGCCTTTGTAGAAGGTGAGCTGCACCTGTCCTGGATGCAAATTTTTCCAAGCCCATTCATGCCATTTATTATTATTTTTTATTCTTTTATTTTTATATTGCTTTTTTCTTCAAGAGGCTGATCACGAGACACTACCCTGGCATGGTGACCAGTGGTGACAACGTTACCCACAAGTAATTTCATAGAAATGAGAAGGTTGGCTCGTGATGAGACCCCCTTTCCCTTGGCCATGCAACCAAGAGTCACTACCCTGGCATGGTAACCAGCTGGTGGTAATGTCATACTTCTAGGTACCCATGGACCTAATAGAATGGCTCGTGATGATATCCCATATCCTATGATCATGTCTTGTTTTATTATTTTTACAGGTCCCTCTTGTTTCTTGCTAAGAATCATTTTATTTCTTTCTCAGGGATCCTTGGGCGAAGCATCTCAAGGTTTTATTCTTAGGATTTTATCTTTTACCATGTTTATTTTACCTTCTGGGCCTTCAGCCCCTTCTTCCCATGAGATAAGGTGCAATCATGAAAATAGGTCAACCTAGTGCTCGAACAAGTGGAATGGGATAGGTGAGCGGGAAGCAAGATGAAAAATTGGTGTTGTGAAGGGAGCAGACAATGGATTTTTAGAAATCCCCCCCAATGGAAAACCAAAACCTAAGGACACAGGCTTACTAGGGCTTCCTGTCAATCCCCCCAGACATGGTCAAGTGGGCAAGTGTAATATCCAAGCATTCGTTAGAAACAAAAGGAATCAAATGCAAATATTCAAGGGTTTTGATGATCAAAGTGACACATACCATGATACCTAGACTAATTACCTCATGGAGCAAGAACCATCTCTGACACAAGACCAAGCCGATGGTGATGGATGTTGTTGTTGCTGATAAGATAAAGGTGTTGGAAGAAATAAAAGGTGGGCCCTCTAGGGCTATGCTAAATTCAATCCTTCTCTTGGTACTCCATGTCTAGGACCTGTGGGCCTCGAGACATGTTCTCCTAGTTATCCCTAAAAGTGGGGGATAACATCTGGGTCCAACTTGGGGACATGTGCTCACTGTAGAGAACATGAGAACCTCAACATCTCTAGCATAACCTGTTTAACTACTCGATCTCAATAGCAATATCAGTAACCAATTGGGGTGGTAATGACACCCCAACATATATATATATATATATATATATATATATATATAAATTGAAATAAAGAAATCATAAATGTAAATATAAAGCAAACTACTTACTTGTACTTACCTGTTGGCTGGATGTTGGGTGTAGTCAAATAACCAGTAAAGCATATCCAACAACGTCCCACGATACCTTCCTTTGTGCTTCATCATAAACCAAAATAATGATAAGTCAATCACAAAAATGACATGGTTTAGAACATATATCATATCATTGAAAGTCACAAAGTCTAACTCATGGAGGCGGGTGGGAGGGATAAAATCATGCCACGTCAATCTCTGATGAAAGTTCTCAATCAACTTCAGGAAGGGGTCATGAAGAGTCCAAGGTTCAACATACCGACTCAATAGGTCTACAATCTGGCTACCCAGGACGTCCTCACACTCTGAAGGGACTGACAAGGATCTGGCATATGACTGACAAACTTTTAAGGGAAAGTTGAAACACTGAGATGATAATCTTGAACTTGTAGTTTTCAACCAACCCTTGGATTCTAGGGTTTGCTTCATAGGAGACTCAACACAAAATATATACCTCCCAACTACACCCTTAATGATACAACAAGGTAAGGTAATAAGAGGTGGCTAGAGAAAAAGGTCATGAGAATCCTTCTTTAGGCAAACGACACTCTTACTCCTAGAAAGACTTGAGCACGACGGTAGTTTATAGTCATGTTAATAGGATGAATCCAAGTTCTCGAAGGAGTACTCATCAAAGTCCTCAAGGTAAGACCAAAAATTGTCAGGAAAACATGATACCAGGTCAACCTTGGGTGTTTGGGGAGCATCGATAAATATATCATCCCTATGTTGCCACAAATCAAAGGTAATCTGTCTTGATAACTGTGAAGGCAACAATTGGGAATGATTCTCAATGTCGTAAATGGGGTCCATATCAAAACCAACTATATCCCATTTACGTCTTCCAACATGTATGAACCCATCAATGTCAACTACGTTAATATCAATATCATAACGTGGATGATCCAAAAAATTCAAAAGATCACCCAACTGCTCCTCTTTTCCCTCATCATAAAGTAGACAATCATCAAAATCTTGGAGAGGAGGGTAACTTAATTTTTCTTCTTGTGCAGGAGCTTCAAGGACTTGGGTATCTTCAACATGCATTACTGTCTTATCCTCATGATTTGCCCCTTCATCTTTGATTGTATAGCAAGAATATCCTCTTCGTTTGGGGATTCATTTCTGCTTTACTCTCTGAATCATGGGACAAGGTATCATCAAAATCATGAAAAGGAAAGAAACTAACCTCATCATCTTGTTGTTGTGAAGGTGGAGAAGGCTTGTGGATCGCTTCATTAGGAGGAGGAGGGCATGTTGATACTTCATCATTGGGTTCCGTATCTTCAACTGTGTCTTCAACAATCCCTTATTTATCTGTGGTTTGTTCCCCTTCTTCTTGGAAATCAACAATGAAGTTCTCAAGGGAAAACAAACCTTCCCTACTAAGAGTACCTGAGGTAAAGAGGCATCTTATCTCAGACAAGGAGAAGCTCTCCTCGATCCTGGCAGCCATGTTGTAGGCTTCATCGAGCATCCTTGGGGCCCTCTTATTAAGGGGAAAACTTAGATATCCCAAAAGTGTACGAGTAAAGAGGTGGACAAGGTATCTCTCCTCAGGGTGATGACTTTCAGGAATTTGATACATCATGTTCTCAAATCTATCCTGGAAGTCTCTGACAGTTTCATTTTCAGCTTGCTTTATATGATCGAGTTCTTCTAAAAGTATTGGGATGTCTTCCAACTGGATACCCCATCTCTCGAGAAATGTTTCCTCAAATCGCTCCATAGTTGGGATGATGGCATCATGTAGGTTTTCATACCATTCTTTAGCATTGCAACAAAGAGTGGAAGATAAAAGTTTCATTACCACGTCTTTAACATAATCATCGATAGGGTAGGATAAGAAGAAATTTCATAAATTTCTCATGTGATAGTCAACTCTCTCTCTATCACCACCAGTGAATCCATGGAGAAAATTTATGTATTCAAAGGGAATTTTTTGAGGGTACCCTGAGATGTTACTCATGTCCAAAGGCTTGTAGTTTCCTGGGTCCCAGTGTGAATTCATAGTTGGCTTCGTCATCAGCGTAGTCACCAAATAATTTTATTAAAACTATCAAAAGATAAGGGAAAACACCCTAAGTGGAGTCATCAGTTAAGCTTTTAAGATAATGCTTCTATGAGCAAGGCTTACCAAAAATTTGTCGTCTTTAAGGAAGGTTTGAATCAGTGTTCCCCGACAACGACGCCAAAATGTTATCGCACAGTTTGTAGCAAGGATAAAAGGCTAGATATTGAAGAGGCAAATTGGCATAATTGGAACCAATCCCACCCAATTTCACCTCAATGGAATGGTTCTTTATGTTTAGGGAGGTAAGGCCCAGGGGAACCCTTCCGCGCACCCCTTGCGCTCATTCATCAACTCTAGAACTTACAAGGTTCTCGGTCTCTACTCGTCTCGCAAAGATCCTATGCATACATGCACTATCTCTCCTGATCTTAGCAAATCCTTTCTCCAGGAGACTCAAAACGACAGGGAGTGTCGACATGCACATGTGAAGATATGCCCAAGGTCGATGAACTCATAGTTTGTTTATTTTAACTTAAGCCACCACAGGGCACGGACATTTATGTGTACAAATTAGACAATTCCATACTTGATTTAAATACACAATTTAAATAAGAATAAAGAGATAAAGTATAACCATTAAGAAAACATGCACATTCCTGAATCATTCACAGGATATCCAACTTTATCACACAACTACAACTCAATTACACAGGGTATGAGAATACTTATCTATTACAAGTTGCAACTAACTAACTGACTGTGGATGTGTGCCTTTCCACCCAACCATAGGCTCAGAGGCATTCATTCTTAACACTTTGACCACCCCCGTGCCAAGCCATGATATCACTAGGGAATTTACGCTGTCTCTCAGAGAGTATCTTTGTCACAACAACCCTACGAGGTTTATCAGATGCTTCCTTAGCATCAAGCTCACATTATGGTTCTTCAGTTCATGTTATCTTCACTTCCTTTTGGTTTGCGCATCTCTTTTCGAGCTTGCGCTCTCGTCTAGTCTCTCTTCTCTTGTCATCTCCGTGTATGTATCTTACCTTCCTTCTTTAGGAATTTTTTTCGACCTATCATGTTCCTTCTGTCAGAAGGAAGCTCGAGTCTACTGGTCTTTGTGGTACTTCAAGCTAACATCCCATGGTTCCATTCATGGGGGTGGTTGATTTTTCAACCACTAGTCCTTTCATTCATTAACTGATTCTTTCCTCTAGATATATCATGGCTCGTACTTCAAGTATTCACCCACCAACAGTCATTTATGGGAAATTTAATAATAATACATTTACATCGTCCACATGCCTTAGCATGGTAATCCTAATTTTATGATTAATTACAAGTTGGGGGAAACATGGGTGTTACAGAAAGAAGTTCACAAAGGTTCATATTCAACAATTGTTTCCACATCTCTCGAGGGATATTGGTGCAATGGGAACCATTTCTTCCTAAGTGGGAAGGACTCATCCAAGTGGATCTCAGTGGCCATGCACCTTTTCCACTGAATCAACATTTTCAAGATTGTGGTTTTGAACCATGATATTTATTATTTTGATGGGGAATGTAATGTAATTCCATCTCCATTTGTTAATTACATCCATCATGTAATGATTTCTTAGTGGTCTTATTTATATGCCTACAATGTTAATGAAACAGATCACATTAGAACTCCACAGTTAAGTGATTTTAGGCTAGAGTAGTACTAGAATGGGTGACCTCTTAGGAATTCCTAGTGTTTTACATGCCTATGGCATTTGTAAACTTAGACCAATTTATCCCACATGCATCATGGGAATTATTCTCCTCTCACTCTCTCATTATAATCAAGGTGAAGGAGGTCCATTGAGCATGCAATGGAGTGTGATGTAAATCTTGTTTTGAATAAAGTGTAGCCAACATCTCTTTCTCTTCATAGATAAGCTACCACCATTCTAGCCAATTTGTGTCTACAATATTCTGCTATTTTAATACATTGATAGAAGTTGGGCTTCATTTTATTTCTATGTTCTCTTCTATCATTTTGTTTGTATCTCATTTCTTTCTCAACATAATCCAGATCAACATGACCCTTCTTCTATCTTTCCATTGATAGAATACTAAGCTCCCTGTTGATGAGAATACTAAGTTCCCCTTTGACGAGAATACTATGATCCTCATTAAGGAGAATATTAATCTATAATATGGGTTGGTTGACCCTTCTCCTAGGTTTCCTCTAAACAACAATATTGATCGAAATGAAGGGTCAACTGAACCTTCCCCAACCTAGTATAGTATAGGAATATTAATTCTACATTGATGAGATATCCAAAATATTCAATAAGGGTCAAATGAACCTTCCACCAGATAATATATATTAGGAATATTAATTCTAATTTGATGGGAAACCTATGATATTGAGGAAGAGTTAGCCAACCCTTCCCTAGGATGATATAGATTAGGAATATCAATTCCACATTGATGGAAAACCTATGATCTTGAGGAGGGACTATATTACCTTTCCCTAATATCTTATTCAATAATAATACTAATATTAAGGAAGGGTCCTTCGACGGTTTCTTAATATCCCCGTCAATAAGAATGAAAATCTCAAGGAAGGCTTAGTCGATCATTATTCATGGCCATATGTTCTTTGAGATACCCATCTACATGAATACTAGGTTTGAGGAAATGTTTGTTATCACTTATCTAGGCTCCCCATTGATGTGAGTATTATGCTTTGAGCAGTGTCAACTAAAATTCCCCCTAGATCACTCTATACATGAATACTAAGCTTGAGAAAATTTGGTTGAACCTTCCCTGAGATCCCCATGCTGTGAAAACATTGAAAGAGGAAGGATTGACCAACCTTGTATATGGATTCTCCTTGATGAGAATAATATTCTCAAGGATGGTTTATCCAACCCTTCCTTATGTTCTTCATGGACATACCTTCTTTGAG
>ML782914.1:1008330-1019179 GCA_009831015.1 Picea engelmannii
GTCTCAGTGATACGGTATTCACCAAAGTTGCACATTGTAAATCTGCTAAAGATATTTGGGACAAGCTTCGAAATATTTATGAAGGAGATTCAAAAGTTAAAGCAACAAAGATTCAAACTTACAGAGGTCATTTCGAACAACTAAAAATGAAGGAAGATGAAGATATCCCAGACTACTTCTTACGAGTTGATGAAACAGTGAATGCAATCATAGGATTGGGAGAAGAAATCAAAGTATTTGTAATTGTTCAAAAGGTACTAAGATCTCTTCCTATGAGATTCAACCCTAAGATATCAACACTAGAAGAAAGATCGGATCTAAACTCAATAAGCATGGACAAATTGCATGAAATCTTCACACCATATGAGATGCAAACTAAACAGGAAAATCCAGATGTAAAAGAAGCAGCCTTCAAAGCATCCAAAAGATCAAAGAAAAAGAAAAAGGAACAAGAAGAATATAGCAACAGTAGCGACGTCTCGGAAGATGATGAAGAAGTGGCCAACTTCATCAAAAGACTGAACAAGGGAACCAACGGTAGGTACAGAGGTAAGCTTCCTTTAATTTATTTTAATTGTGATGGTATTGGTTATTTTGCTAACAAATGTCCTCATAAGAAAAATAGAAATGATGAAGGTTACTCAAAAGGCAGACAAACATATAAAGGTAAAATAACTACAAAGAAGGTTTTCAAGAAAAAAATTTGCACCAAAGAAGACATCTCATCATCAGATGAAGATGAAGGCAGTGATAATGAAACAGGGAGTTCTATTCATGGCAGTAGAAGACTCTGATAAAGAAGACTCCGAAGATGAATATGAAAAAGCATATGAAGAAGAAATTGAAGAGGAAAAAGTTGACTTCCGAGAAGAATTAATGAGTGCTATAGAAGTTATCAGAAGAGAAAAGAAGAATAACAAGAAACTACAAGCAGAACTAGATAAGAAAAACGACACTCAAGAACTAGAACAAATGATCACAAAATTGAAGGTTCAAATAGACGAAGATAAAATAATTGAAGAATCACTCAAAGAACAACTAGAAGGAAAGGACATGATCATTGGAAACCTGGAAGTAGAGATTGTCACACTAAGAAAGGATATTCAAAATAAAAACATGCAGAATAGCTCAAAATTTATGGATGACATTATCAGCAGTAAAAAATCTTCTCTTGACAAGTCCGGACTTGGATACAATCAGATAGAAAAGGGATCAAGCTCAAAAACAACATAGCAAGAAACAAATCCAAAAATTTATGGAGAAACAATCAAAGGGGATAAAAAGATATACAAGGAAGATTACAGGGACACTCCTCCACCGAGAAGATTCAGATTTCAGAATCAACAATAGATAGATAGGCCTCAAGAAGAAGAAGGATTCATAAGAGCACCTCCTTTCATAAGATCTTCAAATACCAGGCATCAAACTATATTTTTTGGTTTATGTTATGCATGTTATAATTTTGGACATAAAGATGTAAATTGCAGAGCTAACAACATGAACAATAACTACTTTGAGAGCCATACACAAAGGGGTTATTCAAGAAGACCTAGTGAAACACAGAGAATAAGTTACAACAGATTTGAATCTTTGAGCACTGAAGTGGAATGTTACAAATGTAACAATTTTGGACACATGGCCAAAAATTGCAGAATGACATTCCCTCCTAAAGAACCTCAACAGAGTCACAAACAAGAACCTCAGAAAATGACATGGATAAGAAAGAAAGATTAGTATAGCAATGAAAAATGCACAGTCGCTCCACAAGCTAAACAGAAGAAACGTGGTTGGTATGTTGACAGTGGATGTTCAAAACACGTGATAGGCGATAGAGACAAGTTTCTTACAATATGAAAGGAAAGAGATGGATCAGTCTCCTTTGGAAATGATGATTCATCCAAAATCATTGGAAAATGCACAATCCGAATTGGGAACAAGAATGAAAAGGAAGAAAATGTTCTACTAGTAGAAGATGTGAAACATAATCTTTTAACTGTGAGTCAAATGTGTGACCAAGGTCATAAATTTACTTTCGATTCACAAAAGTCTGAGATAAGTAAAGAAGGTTCAGGAAAATTGGTCGCTACAACTGCAATAACTTCAAGCAACATATATGTGTTAAGCGAAATTGGAAATGAAAAGTGTTGTCTAGGAAAGGAAGATGAAAGTTGGCTATGGCACATAAGAATGGGTCACATGAATTTTGATAATATTGTCAAAGTCAACAAAAGAGAAGCATTCAGAGAAATGCCCCATATCACGAAACCAACCAACACTTTATGCAAGCATTGCCAACAAGGAAAGCAAACAAAGACCAGCTTCAAATCAAAGGAATATAAAACAACAAAAACACTGGAAATTGTGCATACTGATCTAGTTGGACAAACTACAACAAAAGGCTTAAAAGGTGAGAGATACTTTATGTTATTAGTTGATGATTATATAATAATGACTGTAGTTTGCTTTCTCAAGAACAAATCAAAATCTTTTGAAAATTTCAAGATCTACAAGGAAATGGTTGAAAATGAGATGGATTCAAGAATCAAATACTTAAGATCAGATAATGGAGGAGAATTCACTTCAAAGGAATTTATGGACTACTGCAACAATCATGGAATAAAAAGACAATTCTCAGTCACTAGGACACCTCAACAGAATGGAGTTGTTGAAAGAAAGAAGAGGACAATACAAGAAATGGCTTGGACAATGATACTGGATACAAAGTTGATAGATATTTTTTGGACACAGGCAATGCATACAACAGTTCACATTCAAAATAGAGTAATGCTCAGAAACAACACTGATAAAACGCCTTACGAGCTATGGAAAGGAAGACCAACAAATGTGAAGCACTTCAGAGTTTTTGGAAGCAAATGCTACATCAAAAGAGAAGATGGCAGAATGAGAAAGTTTGACTCTCGTGTGGACAAAGGAATACTTGTTGGTTACTCATGTACAAGGAAAGCATACAAGTGTTACAATCTAAGATTAAACAAAGTTGTGGAAAGACTCAACGTAACAATTGATGAAACAGGCATACCAAAATCAAAGAAAGAAGAAAACAAATCAATGGAACAACTTTTTGAAGAAGAAGATGAAAAAGAAGAATTAGAGGAAGATGAAGATGAACATGAAGAGAATCTGAAAGAAGTAGAAAAACAAGTTCAACAAGTACCTCCAAAGACCCCTAGCAAACGAGTACAAAAGAATCATCCTTCAGATAAGATTATTGGAAACAAAGATGTAGGAGTTGAGACTAGAAGAAAAATCCGTTCACCAGAACAAACACACCTAACACTCTTATCTACAATTGAACCAAACTGTCTTGAAGAAGCCAGCAAGGATGAATTTTGGAATAAGGCCATGGATGAAGAATTGGATCAAATAGAGAAAAATGACACTTGGGAATTGGTTTCAATGCCAAAGAATAAGAATGTGATTGGCACAAAATGGGTTTTCAAGAATAAATTGAATGGAGATGGACAAGTTACAACGAACAAAGCTAGATTGGTATGTAAAGGATATGCACAGATTGAAGGAATTGACTTTGAAGAGACATTTGCTCCAGTTGCCAGAATGGAAGCAATCTGTTTGCTTTTAGCTTATGCATGCTCCAAGAATGTTAAAGTATATCAGATGGATGTAAAATCATCGTTTCTGAATAGGGAACTTGAACAAGAAGTCTACATTGAACAACCAGAAGGATTTCAGTTGACAGAGAATACAGACTACGCGTATAAATTAAAGAAGGCCTTGTATGGTCTAAAACAGGCTCTTGGAGCATGGTAGTCCAGATTGGATAAGTATCTGCAGCAGGCAGGGTTCAGAAAAGGAAGTGCAGATATCAACCTCTACATCAAGGTAAGTCAAGGTAATATTTTATTAATTGAAGTTTATGTTGATGATATTATTTTTGGTAGTGATGATGACAGGTTAAGCCAGAAATTTGCAAAAGACATGTAGAATGAATTTGAAATGTCATCACTTGGAGAACTATCCTTCTTTCTGGGACTTCAGGTATGTCAAAGAAACTAAGGAATTTTTATTTCTCAAACCAAGTATATCAGAGAAATGCTAAAGTGGTTTGGAATGGAAGATTGCAAACCAGTTATCACTCCCATACAAACCAGTTGTAAGTTGAGCAAAGATGATGATTCAAAGTCTACAAATCAGAGGCAATATAGGTCAATGATTGGTAGCCTACTATATGTGACAACATCCAAACCAGATGTAATGCAGGCAGTTGGACAGGTTGCACAATTTCAAGTAGCATCAAAGGAATCACATGTATTAGCAGTAAAGAGGATCTTCATATATCTCAAAGGAACATAAGAGTTTGGATTATGGTATCCAAAAGGAAAAGATCTATCACTTATTGACTACATAGATGTAGATTGGGCAGGCTGTATTGATGACCGATGAAGCACCAGTGGAGCAATGTTCTACTTAGGTGAGTGTTTGGTATCATGACTAAGCAAGAAACAATCATCGATATCTCTATCTACAACCGAGGTAGAGTATATTGCAGCAACAACATGTTGTACACAAGTTCTTTGGATGAAACAAACTTTGACAGATATACTGGTTGAGTATGATGAGCCCATTCAAATATATTGTGATAATACAAGTGCCATCAATATCTCAAAAACCCCGGTGATGCACTCCAAGACGAAGCACATTCCAATCAAGTATCACTTTCTACGGGAACAGGGTGCAGAAAAGAACATCGGAGTCGAGTATGTGGGCACAAAAGAACAAGTGGTAGACATCTTTACAAAACCACTTCCATGGGAAGCCTTTGAATATCTTCGCCAAAGACTTGGAGTTATTTCTACTCCAAAAATGAATGATTTTTGAATGCTTATCTTATTTGTCTTAGATGTACACGAGGAAGCACCATAAGAGGACAGTCTGTCAGGGGGAGCATCCCCGGATGGAAATATACCTTTGCCATTGATGACAATGAGGGAGAGATTTATCAGATGCAGAGGACAGAGGCATGGTTCCAGGGGGAGAAGATTTATCAGATGTAGAGGATAGAGGCATGGTTCCAAGGGGAGTAGATTTATTAGATGCATAAGACAAAGGCATGGTTCCAGGGGGATCATGAGTGATATGATTTTAGTATTGCATCAGAGTGTTGCCATCAATTCCAAAGGGGGAGATTGTTGATTAAGGTTGGTTGTCATTGATGTCAACCCTTGAAGAAATCCCCATAGCACAAAGGTTTGGGTAATGGACACAATATTGTTTGATGTAAATATGACTCATTATTGTTTTTTCATGGTTGATAAGAAGTAAATATGGATGAACTCCAAAGTGGTCCCCTTATGTTGAAAGCCCTTACGGGAAGACGCTTTGTGGACTAAGAGAACCCATGCTTAATTGTGGAATAACGAGATGAAGGAAAGTGAATTTTTTAGGGAAAATATCCTAGATGGATAGTGCTTTTCATGTCATTTCCGGTGGTATGTGGAACATCACATAATTCCTCACGGTTAGAGAGTTATGGCCATGAGAAGTTGGAGACCCCAGGTTTGTGTAATGGACCCAAGTTTGTTTGATGGGTAACGGTATGAGTTATGATATATTTTTAGATAATACTATTCTATATGTATAGTACATGTCATGTCATTTTGGGTGGTATGTAGAACATCACATAACTCCTCACGGTTTGAGAGTTATGGCCTTACGAAGTTGGAGGACCCTCATATGTCATCTAGAAGGCCCAAAAGGTCAAAGTAATCAAAGTGGTTTAAGAGATTTTAAAAGGTAAATAAAAAAGTAAAGTGATGAGTGTATTATAATTCAAAGTGGACGCAACCCTAAAATAAGGAAAGTGGGCCAAGTGACCTAGAAGATGTTTTTAAGGAAGCTACTTGGAGAGTATAAATAAGAGGCAAGTCTCTCTCATTTTAAAAACACTTGAGAATATTGAATATTTGTAGGTGTATGAGGTAAAAAAATGATATTTAAGCCGAAATTCTGAGGAAAGTGAAGAAAAGAAGGCCGAAATGCAAGGAAGGATAAATTCTTTTGATGGTGCTTTCTAAGGTATGTTATTTACAGGTCATCTCACCATTTTCGCTATAAATTATTTTATATAATGATTCATATCCTGAAATTGCTATTCCAGTGAGAAAAAATATCCAAGTATATTTGGTAAAAAATTCATCTTGCGGGTTGTTTTATTTTGGGAGTTACACTTTGTGGAAAATAGGGTTTGTGGCCAGTCCTGAAACTAGTCAAAATCAGGTGTTCCGGGTAAAAACGTCATAACTGCTTCATAACAGATCCAAATTCAGTGAGACCAAATGTGTTGGTTAGGGAACACTATGTAGTATGATGTGTAACATTTTTAGTTTGATTCAACAAACATTTTGTGCAGGGAACGCTCTACAAGGTCGCTCTCTAGAATAAGACAGAATTCAACAAGGTATGCCATTTTTGTTATAACTCCTTTTTTGAGAGGTTCCAAGTAGTGAAACTTGGAGGAATTGTATAAAACACACTGGAGAAAATTGTGTATTATTTTCATATATTTATACATTACAGGTTCAAAGTTATGATTTCTTCAAGTTAAGGTTGTTGACTAATCCAAAACTAGGCATGTGAGACTAAAGAAAAGTTTGATGAAAATGCTAGTCTCTTGTTTTTAAAGTTACAGAAGGTTTGCATGAATGTGATCATATACACGAGGTCTAATACAGAGCTACACATTAGAGTTGGATGATGAAATTGATGAGGGATTTGGGTTGTGGTACATGTTGAGTACATGGTTGAGACAAGTAGTTGATGAGTTGGCGCACATACATGAGGTGTATAGTTGATGACGTTGGTACATATTGATGAGTCATAGTTGACACATGATTGGTACATACTTTTTACATGGTTGGATGCACTTGTTTATGGTACAAGATGATTACAGGTTGGTGCATGGTTGATGCACTTGTTTATGGTACAGGTTGATTAGAGGTTGAGGTACAGGTTGATGCATGGTTGATGCATGGTTCAGATTTATTGGTACAGGTTTACAATGGTATATCTCACAGTGATAGTGTGACAGTGGTTCCATCATTCTACTTCTACTTTAGGGTGGCAGGACGGGGCAAGGACATGTGGTTGTAGCCACCTTCCGGTTGTAGCTGGAGAACATTAGGGATTGTAGCCTCCTTCTGGTTGTAGCCAGAGAATTGGGGAGTTGGAGCCTCCCTCAGGTTGTAGTCTAAGAAACTAGGGGGTTGGAGCCTCCTTCCAGTTGCAGCTGAAAAACAAAGGAAGTTGGTGCTTCCAATGAATGTAATTCTTCAAGACATATAAGAAAAAACATTCCGTGGTTTTCTCCCGATTTGGGTTTCCACGTAAAACACTGGTGTACTGAGTATGTGTTTGATTGTTTATTTATTACTGCTCATTATTGGATAATAATTCTACATTGATATAACATTTGAAGAAAAAGGATTATAATTAGTCTATTACTGATTCACCCCCGCTCTCAGTAATCCAACAACAGGTTCAAAGTTATTATTACTTCAAGTTAGGGTTGTTGACTAATCCAAAAATAGGCATGTGAGACTAAAGAAAAGTTTGATGAAAATGCTAGTCTCTTATTTTTAAAGTTAAGGAAGGTTTGCAGGAATGTGATCATATACACCAGGTCTATTATAGAGCTACAAATCAGATTTGGATTATTAAATTGATGAGGGCTTTTGGTTGTGGTACATGTTGAGTACATGGTTGAGACAAGTAGTTGATGAGTTGCGACACATACATGAGGTGTATAATTGATGATGTTGATACATATTGATGAATCATAGTTGATGAGTAATTGACACATGATTGGTACATATTTGGTACACGGTTGGATGCACTTGTTTATGGGATAGATTGATTACAGGTTGGTGCATGGTTGATGCACTTGTTTATGGTACAGGTTGAGGTACAGGTTCATGCATGGTTCAGATTTATTGGTATAGGTTTACAGCGGTATATCTCATAGTGATATTGTGACAGTGGTTCCGTCATTCTACTTCTACTTCAGGGTGGCAGGACGGGGCAAGGACAGGTGGCTACATTGGGGGTTGTAGCCTCCTTTTGGTTGTAGCCAGAGAATTGGGGAGTTGGAGCTTCCCCCATGTTGTAGCCTTAGAAACTAGGGGGTTGGAAAGGTCAAGGGCTAGGCCCTTGACCACCCCTTTTTTTTCCAAACCATTTCTAACCATATTTTTGATCATTTTAACCCATTTATAACCATTTTTGACGAAACTTCCCTTGCTCATATCTTTTTCACCTGGAGGCCCCTTTTCCTGAAACGAACATCACTGGAAAGTTGTTTATGAGTTATTCCACTTTGTAAGATTTACTTTGCATTTTGAATACTTTAACTCTATCGAATCTTGAGATGATCCACCTGGATCAAACCTTCCCATTGGAAAGCTTTTTGGCCACAAAAAGTATGAAATCATTCAGAAAATAAGTGAGGGTATAATTCCCTCACTCTTCTGATCTCTATCCATCTTCTCAAGTATATAGGAGGATTGCATAGTTATTTATGTCATATGATATTGATGTTTAATCCGACTAACCTTGATGAGGTGTGTGTTCAAGCAACTCACATAGAGACAAAGGGGAAGAATACCAAAGAGAGATTTTCCAAGAAATCTTTCAAGCCCGATGAAAAAATGTTTAAAGGTAAATGGAAAAGTAAACACACAGCTACTTTGAAGAAATAAGGAGATAATCCTACATGTACTAATTTCCAAAAGAAGGGTCATGATTCTTCCAAATGTTGGAAACTTCTTTCAAAGCTCAAGCCATAAAAGTTTCAGAAGAAAGAAGACAAAAAGACTATTGCAGCAGTAATCCAACATGATTTGGGATCAGACTCTGGGGATGAAACTAAGGTGATTGCTACAAGCATCCAAGGTAATATTCCTTCTTGTTCCATTTCAAGAAATGAACCTGTTATTGATGAAAGAAAGAGAAGTGAGTTATTTCATATTAGAGTTATCTCTAAGCATACAAAAATTGAAACTCTTTTTGATAGTGGATCACAAGCAAACCTCATTTCAGAAGAAATTGTTAAAAAATTACAATTGGAAACTAAGTTACACCCTAAGCCATATCCACTTGGATGGGTATGTGATAATGCATGATTACAAGTTACAAAACATTGTAGACTTAGGTTTTCCATCACTTCCGGATTTGTGGATGAGGTAGATCTAGATGCGGTTCCACTGGATATCTGTGGTATTGTGTTGGGTAGTCCATATCTGTATGATAGGAAGGATATCTTTTACAGGGAAGATAACAGGTATCAACTCACTAAGGATGGTGTTGAATATATTGTTCCTGCACGTCGCATGAAAACTAATCTTTCTTTAGTTTCTGCAAATCAAATGAAGAGGTTAATAAATGCAAGTAAGAACTTTGTGCTTATGATAGTCAAAGCAAAAGATGTTGAACAAATTGAATCCTTTAAAGGTTGTGATCCTAAACTTAAAAAGGACTTGATAAAGGTGGTATCTGATTATGATATTTTGTTTCAAGAACCTGAAGGTTTACCTCCTAAAAGGGAAATTAAACATGAAATACATTTGCAGTAGGATGCACCTCTTCCTATTGTTGGTATGTACAGGTCTTCTATTATTGAGAATATAGAGATAAAGAAACAGGTTCAGGAGTTAATTGAAAAAGAGGCCATTCGTCCAAGTTCCTCGCCATGTGGTTCACCAATTGTTTTGGTACCAAAGAAAGATGGCACATGGCATATGTGTGTTGATTACAGGGCATTAAACAAAATAACAATAAAGAACAGGTATCCTCTTCCTCGAATTGATGATCTTTTAGATCAATTAAAGAATGCAATCTTTTTCACTCAGTTAGACTTAAGAAGTGGTTATCATCAAATCCGTATTCATGACAATGATATTTGGAAAACAACTTTTAAAACCAAACAAGGATTGTATGAATGGATGGTAATGCCATTCGAGCTATGTAATGCACCCGCGACATTTATGAGGGTGATGAATGATGTGTTTAGACCCTTCATTGATGATTTTGTCATAGTCTACATAGATGATATTTTGATTTTCAGTCAAACTTGGGAAGAGCATGTCAAGCATGTTAAATAGGCATTGGATGTACTTGTAAGGGAAAAATTGTATTTAAAGATGTCTAAATGTGAATTTGGAAAGACTTCTTTAGTATATCTAGGTTACATTGTAGGGGGAGGTGAATTGAAGATTGATCGCTCTAAAGTTGAGGTCATTGTAAATTGGCCTAAGCCAAATAATGTAACAGATGTAAGAAGCTTTTTGGGAGAAGCCCAATATTGGAGGAAGTTCATTGTGAACTTCTCCTTCATAGCTTCTCCCTTACATGCTTTGACAAGTTTGAACAAAGTATTTCAGTGGGAAGGAAAGGCACAAAAAGCCTTAAACACACTAAAAGAAAAGATCATCACAGCTCCAGTACTTGCACTACTAGATCTACAACAACAATTTGAGATAGAAACTGATGCTAGTGGTTATGCAATGGGGGGAGTCTTAATGCAACATAAAAAACCAATATGCTATCATTCTGAAACTTTCTCTAAAACAATAATCAACTATCCAACCTATGACAAAGAGTTGTATGCATTAGTACAAAGTGTTAAAAAGTGGAAACATTACCTAATGGGTAAATAAATAATCATACATACTGATCATCAACCACTACAATATTTACAATCACAAACTAAGCTACAACAATCAAGGCATTTCATATGGATGGGATTTTTACAACAATTTCATTTGGTTATTAAGTATAAGAAAGGAATTCAGAACAAAGTTGCAGATATGTTATCTAG
>ML782914.1:1028742-1063146 GCA_009831015.1 Picea engelmannii
TAAATTATTTCAATAATAAATTTAATGGAGAAATTAGAAGTGGACCCAACCCTAAAATAAGGAAAGTGGGCCAAGTGACTTAGAAGATGTTTTTAAGGAAGCTACTTGGAGAGTATAAATAAGAGGCAAGGCTCTCTCATTTGGATTAAACTTGAGCATATTGAATATCTATATGTGTTTGAGGTAACCAAGGATATCTAAACTGGAATTTTGAGTGAAGGTGAAGAAAAGAAGGCCGAAATGCAAGGAAGGAAAAATTCTTTTGATGGTGCTTTCTAAGGTATGTTATTTACAGGTCATCTCACCATTTTCGCTATAATGTTTTTTTTATAATGATCCAGACTATGAAATTACTATGAAAGTGAGAAAACATATCCAAGTATCTGTGGTAAAAAAATCAGCTTGTGGGTAATTTTATTTTTGGAGTTACACTCCGTGGAAAATAGGGTTTGTGGCTAGTCCTGAAACTAGTCAAAATCAGGTGTTTCAGGTAAAAGCGTCATAACTTATTCATAAAAGATCCAAAATCAGTGAGACCAAATGTGTTGGTTAGGGGACAGTCTATAGTATGTTGTGTAATAGTTTAAGATCAATTCATAAAATATTTTTTGCAGGGCACGCTCTACAAGGTCGCTCTCTAGAATAAGTCAGAATTAAGAAAGGTATGCCATTTTTCTATAACTCATTTTCTGAGAGGTTCCAAGTAGTAAAACTTGGAGGAATTGCATAAAACACACTGAATAACATTGTGTATCAGTTTCAGATCTTTATACATTACAGGTTCAAAGTTATGATTACTTCAAGTTAGAGTTGTTGACTAATCCAAAACTAGGCATGTGAGACTGAAGAAAAGTTTGATGAAAATGCTAGTCTCTTGTTTTTAAAGTTAAGGAAGGTTTGCAGGAATGTGATCATAATCACCAAATCTATTATAGAGCTACAAATCAAATTTGGATGATGAAATTGATGAGGGCTTTTGGTTGTGGTACATGTTGAGTACATGGTTGAGACAAGTAGTTGATGAGTTGGTGCACATACATGAGGTGTATAGTTGATGATGTTGGTACATATTGATGAGTCATAGTTGATGAGTAGTTGACACATGATTGGTACATACTTGGTACATGGTTGGATGCACTTTTTTATAGTACAGGTTGATTATAGGTTGGTGCATGGTTGATGCACTTGTTTATGGTACAGGTTGATTACAGGTTGAGGTACAGGTTGATGCATGGTTGATGCAAGGTTCATATTTATTGGTACAGGTTTACAATGGTATATCTCACAGTGATAGTGTGACAGTGGTTCCATCATTCTACTTCTACTTCAGGGTGGCAGGACGGGGCAAGGATAGGTGGCTACATTGGGGGTTGTAGCCTCCTTCTGGTTGTAGCCAGAGAATTGGGGAGTTGGAGCTTCCCTCAGGTTGTAGCCTGAGAAACTAGGGGGTTGGAGCCTCCTTCTAGTTGCTGATGGAAAAAAAACAAAGTTGGTGCTTCCAATGAATGCAATTCTTCAAGACTAATAAGAAAAAACATTCTGTGGTTTTCTCCCGATTTGGGTTTCCACGTAAAACACTGGTGTACTGTGTATATGTGTGATTGTTTATTTATTACTGCTCATTATTGGATAATAATTCTACATTGATATAACATTTGAAGAAAAAGGATTATAATTACGCTATTACTTATTCACTCCCCCTCTTAGTAATCCAACAGATACCATCCTCGATTCATATTTTTTTTTGAAGAGTTTGCAGTTAATGGGTCTATCTCAAGCTTTAGCTTTGGATATTTAGTCCTTGTTTTGGTTTCATTCTTTGTGGATAATGCATTATTTCCAAATGAATTTTATTCATCATTGGTAGAGTTATCCCTTCAAGTGAGCCCTCTTTCAATTTTGTCCCCTGTCAAGATCGAATTGGGGACTTATGAGCAAGGGAGGAATTTTCTTTGTTCTCTAGGTGGTTAGTTTTTTCTTGGTCTCCTTTGTTCTTGTACTAATTTCAATAGTATATTCTTTTTCACCACCTTGGAGTCATGTTCTCAATGATTATCTGGGTGATGCTTCCTTCGATTGCTTGAATCAAGCCTGCATTTCTTTCGGTATTTGATGGTCCTAATAGTGGATCAAACGGGAGGATTTTTTTATAGTTTTGAGCTTTTAAATTTACATTGGGACTTACACTGTCTCTCTTTTTAGATGGAGTACAGGGAGCTTCAAGAGATAAGACATGCATTACAGAGCCACAAGCATGTTATTCAGAGTAACATAAGCTCAATCCTTACGAACAAAACAAAAATTCATGAGCAAGATCATCAAGTCACCACCCAAACTTCAACAATTATGGGAACCCTAGTGTAACATAAATGTTAGATCAATGTTCTGGAGGCATACTACAACATGTTCCATAATGTGGTAGTTAATTTGACCAAGGGTGAGCAGTCTAGAGCATCCAATCAAGTGCAATCAGTCAATTCAAATTGCGGGAGACCAAGGGAAGAAGAAACAATGCATCAACTCCTTGAGGATGTGGAAGGTGTCAAATAAGACTCCAATCCAACCAAGGAAACATTGAAAGAAGCAACTAGCCATCATTCCTTTTATTAAGTCTATATGTTTTACAAAGTGATCATGTTTTTAGGTTTATTTTGTAGAATCTATACCACTAAACTA
This sequence comes from Picea engelmannii, assembly GCA_009831015.1. Classification (NCBI taxonomy): domain Eukaryota; kingdom Viridiplantae; phylum Streptophyta; class Pinopsida; order Pinales; family Pinaceae; genus Picea; species Picea engelmannii. The sequence goes on from ML782914.1 coordinate 1,031,419, forward strand.
TTCTAGGATGTGTTTTCTACTGAACTAATTATAATGTATAGATATATAATGGAAGATAACTCTCTTTTTCACTTTTATTCTAAAAATTTTAAACCAAACTTTTGATGCACTTTATATATATATATATATATATATATATATATATATATATAATTTAATAATCCATTCCTTTTGAATCACTTTATTCAATTAATTAAGTCCCTTTAACTCGAACTCTTTTCCTCATATTCTTCATACAAAAATATATATAAATGCAACGCTCTTCCCAAATTAATATCAAACCCTTATTTGTTCCTCCTAACCTAGGGTCATCTAATACCACCCCAACATTATCTATTAAAATTATTCCGGTCCAACCTATCACTTTCATTAATTCATTATATTACATTTTTCACTTAGTCATTGTATTGAGTTCACTATCAATATAGTTTCTACCACCACAACATTATCTATTAGAATTATTCTTATCCAACATATCATTTTCATTCGTTCATTATATTACATTTTTCAGTTAGTCAACTATCAATATGGTTTCTTAAGAAGGGGATAGGTGTAAATAAAATGAACTCCACTAGGACAAAGTCTAAGCAATTAACATAGGAAATGCATTTGTTTCTCGATGCAGTAATGGATGCACAAACAATTGTTTATAAAATGAATTTTGACAAGGTAGTGTTTAATTTTACGAATTCCAATTCCAATTCACTTGGTTTAATAAACTTATTATTATAAGTATTTACATCTAAGGTCACTTAAATGGTGGTCATTTTTATTATTATCAATTTGTTTATATTGTTAATTTTATTTTACAAATTTTTGGATTTTTTTAGTTTCTTATTCATATAAATTATTAATGATATTTAAAAATCTAATTTGAGTGGGTCTAATCGTTAAGAATACATGTTTCCTTTTAAAAGGTCACAAATTCAAATTCAGAGCAGGATAGGGTATGTATATCTTTTTAGACTTTCATAATCAAATCACTATGAAAAAAGATTCTTGTCACAAACAAAAAAAATTTATACACCAATTTGATGTCTCACTTAACCATGACCTTAAAATTATATATATAACTCTTATCTCACAAACTAAAAAATTTCATACACTAATTTGATGTCTCACTTAACTATTACTTTAAAATTATATATATATATATATATTGGTTTAAGAATTTATGTTCTTCTAAAATATTGAAAGGTTTGTATATAAACCTTTAATATTTTAGAAGAACATAAATTCTTAAAGCACCCCTTTGTGGTTCTACTAATTAGACCATCCAAATGAGTTGAACAAATGTCTTTTTTTCATGTTGAAATCTGGTTCAATCATGCCATCCTACTTACTCGCGATGTGGATGATGTCCTCTCAGCGATACATTGCGTAATATTTTGTGTGCTAAAAATTTCGCTTTTAGGTTAGTAAATTTACTAAAAATATTTATACCAAACCTTTCCACACCATAAAAACATGTGACGTTGGACGCTCTGAAATATAAAGTAAAATTTAACTTTGATTATGTCCACAAGAAATACGAAACCCACCCCAACGGTGGTTTGTAATTAAATTTTGTGTCTACTCGAATCCTACACTGACTTTTTTTTTTTGTTTTATTTTCGAAGAGTTTTAAAATTTTCGTTCGACTTTTTTTTTGGTTTTATTTTCGAAGAGTTTTAAAATTTTCATTTGGGTTTCACTTCACCCACTACGCTCATGTTGATGATAGGTTAAAATGTTTAATACGAATAATAACCAAAATAATCTAAAACCGTATTAAGTGTTTATAATAAAAACAAAATTCAGTTCAAAGCAAGAACCACTTTGGAAATTACACTGAAATATCACATAATAATAAATCCATTTTAAAAATATTTTTAGAAAGATAAAATATTTTTTTTTAAACCACAAAAAAAAATATTTATTTTAAATTTCATGTCCAGGTTTTCCTTGGTAGCATATAGCATAGTCCTTTGTGCCACAAAAATACATGAATATTCTCTTGACAACTGTCCAATGCTCATTTCTAGGTGTCGACATGTACCTGCTCAACACTCCCACTACATGGGCAATGTCCAGTCGAGTGAAGACCATCGCATACATTAGACTTCCAACAACACTTGCATAGGGAACACGTTCCATGTCCTCTATCTCTTCCCGTGTCTTTGGACACTGTTCAACAGTAAGCCTTGCTCCCACTGGAATTGACACCTTCACCGGTTTGCAATCTTGCATGTTGAATCGTTTCAGAACTGTTTCAATATACTTCGTTTGATTCAACCAGACATTTCTAGTGACTCTATCTCTCTTAATCTCCATTCCTAGAGTGAAGTTAGCTACACCAAGATCCTCCATGTCGAACTTGGAGGATAGTTGCTTCTTTACCTCCTTTATTGCGTCCATGTTGTTTCCAATCAAGAACATGTCATCGACATACAGAGCTACATATATCAAATTCCCACCTCCTTCCTTGGAATATATGAAGTGATCAACTTTGCTTCTCACAAATACCAAACTAAGGATGTAGGTGTCAAACTTCTGGTACCACATCCTTGGTTATTTCTTTAAAACATAAAGGGATATTTTGACTTTGCACACCAACTCTTGCTTTCCCTTTACTACAAATCCTTCAGGTTGTTTCATGTAGATTTCTTCTTCTAGGTCCCCATGTAGGAACGTTGTCTTTACATCCATCTATTATATCTCGAGGTCGACTGTTGCAGCCAGAGACAATAGTAAGCTAATGGAAGTTAATTTTTCAACAGGGGAAAAATTTTCACCAAAGTCAAATCCCTCGACTTGGGAATATCCTTTCGCTACTTGTCAAGCTTTGAACTTCTCGACTTGACCTACTGCATTCATTTTCTTCTTGAACACCCACTTTCTATCGACGAGATTTCTTCCACTAGGTAACTTGACTAAATCCCACGTCTCATTCTTGTACAAGGATTCTATCTCTTTGACCATGGTGTCCTTCTAGAGTTTATCCTCTGTCGACTCGACTGCCTCATCGACCGAGTTGGGCTCATCGTCGATGGAAGTTAACACAAATGTGGAATGGAAGCTGGGTGAACTGTACCTTTCAACTAGTTTTCTTATTCTTTATGACCTCCTTACCACTGGACTTAATTGTTCCAAGTCTTCCTCAGATTCAATCGAATCATCTGAATCATCTTCTTCATTCCTCAGTTCAAACCACGACGTATCAAGATTATTCTCGATTTGAACAACTTCCTCAGGTTCAGATTTACTTCCAACTTCTTTGAAGACAACATCTTGACTATACAATGTTCTCCTTGATGTAGGATCCTAGAGCTTATATGCTTTCATCCCTTATTTTTAGATGAGAATATATTTTACTTCCTTCTTATCCAACTTGCTCCTCTTTTCCTTGGGAACATGCAAAAATGTAGCACAACCAAAACTTTGAGATGTGTCACTGAAGGATTCTTACCAGACAATGCCACATTTGGATTCGTGTTGACTAGTTTCGATGAAGGAGACATATTCACCAGATATCTTGCAGTCTCAACTGCCTCCACCCAAAATTCTTGTGTGATCCCAGCACCACTGAGCATGCTCCTTGCCTTGTCCATCAACGTTCTATTCATTTTCTTGGCAACTCCATTTTGTTGTGGGGTATATGGTGTGGTATTTTGGCATGCTATGCCACACTGCTCACATAATTGATCAAATTCCTTTCCACAAAATTCACCACCATTGTCAGTCCTTAGCACTTTAACCCTCTTCTCTCTCTAGTTTTCCACAAGATATTTAAAGTCCTTAAATCTCGAAAACCTCTGATTTCTTCCTCATGAAATATATCCATTTCTTCTTGGAAAAATTATCTATGAAGGAGACATAATATAGGGATCCACCAAGTGAAGGAACTATAACCGAGACAATCACATCACTATGCACCAGTTCTAGAATCCCATTTTCCCTTGTAACTCCAGATTGGAACCTCACCCAACTTTATTTCCCATATATGGAATTTTCACAAAAGTCAACTTCTAAAACAGATTCAAAATAACTTCTACCATACCTTTGTTTTACATAGATCGAAGTCCTTTTTCTCCAATGTGTCCCATCCTCTCGTGCCATATCCTAGTCGAGTTGAGTTCATCATGTCGTGTCGATTCGGTTTGAACCGACTTGGCTCGAGTTGAGTCGAGTTGAGTCTATTTCAGGGGAAATGATGTTGTTGCATCCATTTGAGTCAACATTCCCTAACAAATTGTACATGGTACCAATCCAAACTCCTCTCATTAATACCATGGAACCTCTAACCATCTTGCATGAATCCTTCTGAAATAGAGTATGCACACTTGCATCACTCATCTTACTGACATATATCAGGGTTTTTTCCCAAACCTAGAATGTGTAGCACACCTGGAAGGATTCTTTTCCTCCAATCCTACAGTGTCAGTCAGACTCTTCCCCATCCGACAATTCTGGTTGTCAAGTTGTCCCCCAAGAACACATCACCCCCATCATATAGTTCATATTCAGAGAACCATTCTTTATGTGTTGTTGTATGATAGTATGCTCCTGAGTCGATCAACCAAACATCTTGATCTGATAGTGTACTGGTCAAAGCCAGGTACACATAACCTCCCTTTTTTAAGGTTGTCTTTCTCTCAGTCGACTGCTTCTCGTTGGATCCGTCATTGACTTATGCTGCCTTCGACTTATAGTCCATTTTATAATTCCCATCTTTACCACCTTTATAGCATCTTCATGTTGACTGAACCTGCGATTTAGATCTACCCTTCGACTTGAACTTTATATTGGAGAATATTCCTTTATCTCTATCTATCGGTTTACCTCTCACTACCATAACATCTTTGGTCGATCCTTCCATGTTCTTTCTTCTCATTTATTTTGACAACAGAGAAGCAACCACATCCTCTAGTGCTAGTGTGGGTTTATTACTCCTAATAGCCATGACTAAGCTACTAAGGAGTCTGCAAAAGAACATAATAGGCTGATACACTTCTCCTCATAAGTGATATTTATATCCATAGACAATAACTGGCTTAACACGATGTTAAACACATTTAAACGCTCAGTCACCGAACTTCCATCACTCATCCTCAGAAGATACAATTTCTTTATGAGAAACAACTTATTTACTAGAGAGTTCGATTGGTATAAGCTTTCCATCTTGTCCCACAGTTTCTTGGCCAAATCTTCACCCAAGACATTCAACAACATCGAATCCACAAAAAAAAATTGTATCATACTTCTTACCTTTCTTTGGTGTTTCTCCAATTCTTTTATTGACATGTCTATCGGCTGGGTACCTGGATAGAACATTGTCCATGTTTCTCGATCCACAAGAAGATATTCCATTTTAAGCTTCCAAAGCTCAAAAATTTGGCCATTGAATCTTTTTATCTCTATTTTGGCGCTGCTTGACATTCTTTACCACGATCTTTAAAACAATTTATGACTTATGACTCTTACTGTACTTATTGTTTAGTTCTCAGATTCAATATTTGCAGATCAAGATCTGATACACTCACCAAAGCATTACGCCTCTTTGATAACTCACTTGTCAGGGAAAACCTAAGCTCTGATACCACATGAGAGGAAATGCAAGACACTTCCACACTAATCCTAGCAAAAGAGAAGAATAATTTAATCAAGAAAGAAAATGACACAAGAAATCACATAGTACATTGATATTTTACTCTGGAAACCCTTAACCGGTAAAACTAACATTCCTTTGAATTTTTTTCTCTTTTTTTTTCTTATTCATTCAGAATAAAAGGTTACATGTCTAACCTTGGTCCACACCTAAGACACAATCAACATCATACCCTCTTGCATAGGCAAAAACAAACCTATAGCCAATTCACCTTACATATGCATGACCAAAAACCCACTCTTACAAATGCATTAACCTACAAAAGTGCATTCTATGATCACCTACAACAACAACCTTTAAAACCTTACAACACACCTCTTTATATGCTTTACAATAGGAAAAACCCTAAAGATTGGAGCCCAAAAAAGGTTACAGATCCATGCATATCATTGCCTACAAATCCCACAAAACCTGGGATTCTATTACAGTCGACTCCAAGTCATGTTTACTAGTCGACTACTAGTCGGCATTCATTCAGTCTCTAGTCAGTCATCTCATGCCTGCACTTTGACCTCTTGTCGGTTGACTTGTCATTGATATCTTTGACTTCGATTTTACCTGGTCAACTTCCTCGAACTTCGACATGCTGCCAATCTACCTCGACTTCGACCTGTTGTCGATGTTGTCGATCTACCTTGACCTCTACCGTCAGTCGATTCACCTCGATTAGAATTTCACTACAAAGAATATAACAACCCAACACTAAGCACTCTGTAGTAGAATCATAAATGTCATCACAAAGTGCATCGAGGTTATTGGATCTGAAATGCCTCTAGATCTAATGATTTCTATGCACTTTGGGTTGACATTTACTATTCTATTACGGTGTGTTTAGTGTCAATGTTTTGTTTTAAGTGAAATTTCATCAATTTGACTTTTATTTTTTATTTTTATTTTTCTGAAGAAGTTTGCACTAATTTTTTTCATATTTTCATTAAAAAAAAAAATTGTAGCCTAATTTATGATTACAATTATACATACATTTATATTTTCTCTTAAATATACACATTTTCCATGAACACATAATATGTTTTCCAAATATTTTCACCAAATCAATGATTATGCATCCCAATTTTTTGGGAAGATTCACTACATATGAATGATTAGTTAATAACCACTACTCTTGGGAGAACCATGCATTTTCAATTGAAGTCATGCAAATTTATATAGGAAAAGAAAATGTATTTAATACTGGTATTTTTTTTTTATTTTTTTTACTTATGTCAACACCTATCATGTTGTATATTAGTGTTCTCTCTAATTGATATGGACGTTTATTTTTTTTTCTAAATATTCTATTATGATTTTTTTTTTTTTTAATTATTGTCAATGATGCACATGTGACACTAATGAAATTGTGTTGCTGCCAAATTTTAAAAGTGATAAATAGAAATCAATTTAATATTGCCTAAATTAAATAATATTTTTTTTTATGAATTCGATTTGATCATCAAATAGTTTGATAAGTTATAACTTATGTGGTTTAAAAAAAAATATTGTTTAGCCCTTGTCAATTTCATTTTATATTTGATTATGATCTTAATAATTTTATTAATAAAGAATGCATGCTCATATACATCTACATCTAGAATTTAAAGATGTTCTATTTTAAATAATTCTCTATGTGATTTTATCATGTCCCTACCATGTGAGCTACTTTATACACAAATTATATTAATAGACATATTTACATAAAATTATGACAATCTTATTATTGTTGAGAATAATTTTTTTTTTTTTTAAATATTATTAACTAATCTATTTATTGTTGAATTCTTCTATAAATTCATATTCTTCATTTGCTTATTTATTTTTAATGCAATGAATTTTTATTCTATGCTTGTGTAGTTGCTATTTTCTTGCATGCTATTTTTTATGCACTTATTATTATGCAAAGCAATTTTTTTTTTTTGTAGTTGCTATTTTCTTGTAGGCTATTTTTTATGCACTTACTATTATGCAAAGTAATTATTTTCTATTTGAGAATACTATTAGCTAGTCTATTTACTCTATTTATTGTTGAATTCTTTAATTTGTAATTTATCTTCTTTATTCATTAATCTTTTATCAATGTAAGGAGATTTTACTCTTTATTACGATTTATTTGTGAGCTAGTCTTATTTTTGTGAGCTAATAACTTTATTATTGTTTATTTTTTAAATCTTTTCTTAAAAGATAAGTGTTAAGTAATTTTTTTTTGTTAATTTCACTTGTTTTAATAATAATTTTAAATGGAAAAGCAAAATTTCACTAACTTTAAATTATTTAAGTATCTCATTCTTTATTTATGGTCTTATTCTTAGAATTTGTTTTCTTGTACTAGGGTTTATTCTCATGAAGGTTGGGTTTTCAATGGTATCCACTGTTCAATCATGGCCTCCATGAAGGATATTCACAACAATGGAGGTAAACCCATGTGCTATCTTTTTTTTAATTCATTCTTATTTGTTTTCATCTTTGTTTTTATCATTTTTTTGGTTATTCATTTATTTATTTATTAATTTTTTGTTTTGTTAGGTTTGTTATAAGTTTATTGTAGTTGAATATTTTACTTTCTTTTTATGGAAATGCTTGTGAAGGAATGAAATGCATAATTGTTTTCTTACTTATTAATTTTTTTGTTTTGTTTGTTATAAGTTTAATGTAGATGAATATTTCCCTTTCTTTTCATGGAAATGCTTGTGAAGGAATGAAATGCATAATTGGTTTCAAATATTTATAGGGAATGTTGTTAATTTTTTTCGACGACGAATGTCAAGGCCTAGACCTTATGTGTGGCTTGAAGGTGGTGTTATATATCTCAGAGGTGGTAGTCAATTTAAGAGAGTTAGTATCTATTTTTGAGACCTTATCCATTTATCATGTCTTCAGGGAAATGAACCAACGTCTAAGGAGGGACTCACTTTGCCTCTAGGAGAAGTACATCTGGTGAAATACCGCAAAGGAGAAACACATGAGCATCGAAAGAAATTTTGGACTTGGATTTGTCAATTTATGATTTTTTATTTATGTATCTACTTGAGATAGATGTAGTTTTTATAATATTATGTAATATGTCAAGTATGGATTGTCTAGTATAAATAATCTAGATATTGTCGAAAGCATAACTAGACAATGCATAGTTTTTGTCTCCTTCCAAGTAGTTGATCCAGGTTGCATTGGTCCCACTGGACCTTAACTTGTTCAATTTCCTAATTCCTAAGCCAACAGACCTTGTGTTCCAATATAAATAATGGTTCAATCTAGATTCCTCCCTCCTCAAAAAACTATAGTCCCTCAAATTTCAACATGGGACAAATCAAGAAGATAATGTATAAGCAAAGAAACCCAAAATACATTATGCATCTTTCTTAGATGAGTGGTAGCTCAAGCTAATAAGCAAGTGGCCCAATCCTCTCAAATATCTTAAATGGTTAGATGAACCTAGGGGATAAAGTTTTTCTCTTACAAAATATGAAGGAACACTTAAGGGTCCGACTCTAACAAAATCGTTATTACATTCCTTATAGATTCTATGAATTATCTTAACATACACATAATTTTATGTTGGTCCCTAGCTTCCTTAAGCCTTTGCTTAATTGTAACCCTGGATCACGTTGGGTCTCAATATAACTTGATCCTATAATCTATCCTAGCTCAAAGGTGTACGATAGGGTCTTCCATATAGGAATTCATATGGGGATTCTTGAATGAAATTATGATAATTATTGTTGTATGCAAATTCGATACCAAAGTTGGGATGAGTAACCATATAATTTAGGAGGATTTTCCAAAACCTAGAAGTGAATTGTGAATCTCCTTCTCATATCATTTTTCGAGGCACTCCATGTAAGTGAACTATCTATTTTAGGAAAACCTAAGTGATGGATGGTGCATCAAAGGTGATATTAACCAGAATGAAGTGGGAACTCTCGGTTATATTTTCAACGACTACCACAATGTAGTAATTCCTTTGGGAGGTCATAGGTAAGCCTCCGACAAAATCCATTGAAAAAATTTCCCATTTAGTTTTCAATATATCATGGGGTTGTGGTAGACCTGCATGGTGGTTGTATATTTTACCTCAACCTGTTAGCATTCCAAACATTGAGCTATAAACTAATTTATATCCTTTTTCATCCCTTCCCAAAAAACAACCTTTTCAAGTCATCATACATTTTCTTTACTCATGGGCATGTAGAAGAAGGGGCTCTATGGGATTCCTCCATTACCAATCACCTAAGAACATCATTCTTTGGAACATACATCCTACCTATAAAATGTAACAATATATCATTCTCTAAGGTGTACCCTTCCCATTTAGATATCATTGGTACATCATCTTGTAAGGTGAATATTATCTAGTGGTTACTAGTTGTCTTTTATAAGGTGGATTAAATTTTGGTCCCTTAAGTCTACTTTTGGTATTAATACTGATTGAATTCTAGGCCTTAGAGCATCCGGAAACTTTTTTTGAATACCTTTGATAAAGGATATCCTGAAATGATATTCACTAAAAAAAACTCACTCCAACTTCATTGCTAGGATTTGAGGTCCTTTTGGTTGAAAATGAGCTCATGGATCTTGTGATTGATTTTTAGTTCAAACTGACACCCCATTAGATAATGTCTTCATAACTTTAGGGGGATTACAGTTGTAGCTAGCTTTAGATCATGAGTGGCATAATTTAATTTTCAGCCCCTAAGTTTAGGTGAAGCATAAGCAATAGCTCCCCCTTTTTACATCAAAATTATACTTAGACCTTGTCCTAACATGTTTGGGAATACACAAAAGTCTTTTTCTATAGTAACCTATTAGTCCCATAAATATGCATACTTCTTTATTATTTTTAGTAGTGTACCAATCAATTATAGTTTTGAATTTACTATGGTTTACCACAATACCTTCACCATAGATGGTATGCCCTAGATATTGGATTTGTTTTTAAAAGATGAAACATTTAGATGGTTTTCCATACAACTTATGTTCTCTAAGACATTGAAGTCCCACTCTAAGGTGCTCTTGATGCTCTCACTCATTTTGAGAGTAAAACCCCATTACCATCTAAATCCCCTACTACCTAAACCCCCTAAACCTACTTTAAACCCTAACCCCTAATTTGGCCTTATTAACCCTTAAACCACTAAAATATTAACCCCTAACCCCTTACACCATGTACCCGTAAACCTTAAACCCATTAACCACTAAACCATACCCTAAACCCTAGTTAAAATCTACATTTTATGTCTACTTCTTCTCTTTTTAACTCACTCTTAATTTGTTCATGTGTACCTAGAATATATCCATAAAGAAAACATATAAATGTTTATAAAAACAATCTACAATATAAATACATATAATGAATAACTTACCTTGATAAATAAAACATATAAACCTTTATAAAAACAATCTACATATGAATACATATAAGGGAGAATATTCATGCTCAAAATAAATACATTATTTTTCTTCTACATTTAACATATAAATATTTATAAAAACAATCTATAATATAAATACATATAATGAATAACTAATGCATAACTTACCAAGGAACAATATTTTATATAATGAATAACTTACTAAGATTATTTTCTTTCTTTAAAATACTTTAACTAAGATTATCTAATAACATTTTCTTTCTTTAAAATCCTCTACATATGACAACTGCTATAATAATCAATGACAACTACAACTGCTATATAATAAACAAAAATGTCAACAATGTCTACATAATAATGAAGTACTATTTGCTTTTAAAGATGTCAACAATGTCTACATAATAGTGAAGTACTATTTGTTTTTACATAATTCTTTTAACAGAAGAACATTTTCACTGCACCGAAGAACATATCACCACTTGATCTATCCTCCTAACAAAGCATTGACGCACTTTTTGTTATATGCTGATTGAGTGTATCTAAAAGTATGTCATGGCATGGAGGTAACTTAGAGAAGTGCCAATTAGCACACTCTTAAAAGAAAGGCATAGAAGACACACAGAGCTATTAAGGGCACACAAAATTTGAAAGTATTTGTACACAAAATTTATGGGCATGAAACTTGAAAGTATTTGTAGCAGCTATTGGCAGGGACACAAAATTTGAAACTATTGGCAGGGACTAGTTGTTCAGCAGCTTTCTCTTTTATCTGTTTTTTCAAATTAATATTTTTTTAAAATTCTTTTAACAAATTGGAAGGTCAAAAAAAATTAAACAATACATCCAAATAACTTTGTAAATGAGAATTACTGCCCATCTCGAGCACTAGAGACCGACTCCATTAACATGGAAATGGTTTCTTTTCGCCATCGCGTGTTGTCTTCTTGCCGGCCAAAGGGATGAGTTCAAGAGTTCCATGGGAAAGTGTAGGTAGGAAGAGAGCCCAGCTATGAGACCATCCAGGGAGACCACTATCTCACAGTTTTTCCGTTAGGGTTGCACTATGTCGGCTTTGCCTCGGTCTCGCAAACCCTAAGATTTTATATGTGCACATGAATCTCCACTGGGACGTCTCGACGCCCTTTTTCTGCAATTGTATTCATTTTATCTCTATTTCCACGGGCCGTGACAGCCGCATGGGCGGCCATGAAACTCGCAAGTTATGCTGTGTGTTCAGTGTGAAAGAAACCCTTGCGAAGGGCATTCAGTTCCGCTTGGACGTCGCAGTGACCAAAAAACCCTTGCGAAGGGCATTCAGTTCCGCTTGGACGTCGTAGTGACAGTAAGTAGTCCACATGAAAAAGTCCTTGTTTTGGTGTATGAAACAATAACAAAGCACAAATGCCTCATGGACGATGAGTCCCAAATGATTTAGTGAGTCAGTGATGGAATGCTCTCTAGAGCATGTATTTAGAATTTTATAATATTTCCCGAGGCTTTCTAAATTAATTATACATAACTCCAGACAAGAATTGAAAGCAATAGCTGACACAGAATTGGCACTTAAACATCAACAATTTATTCATGTCCTTCCTCTTGATTTACAAAAACAGAAATGCATAACAATTTCTCGAAAAGGTTCAACAGCCCTACATCGATAGGGAACGAAAAAACGAAAAACAGAACACTAGCTAAAGCAGAAGGAGGCTGAGTTACTTTCTGAAGGCCTGGAGTATCTGCACCCATCCCGTTATAAATATCCCGCTCACGAATAAAAAATGTGTGATATGGTGGAGCTGTTCGAGTCGGTCCAATCGCTTCTCGATATCCAACTGACCTGCTGTGCGGTCCAATTGCTTCTCGGTATCCAACTGACCTGCTATGCCTGGAGTTTCATTTATGGCCTCATTAAACAACCACTCCATAAGAGCCACCCCTCTAGCTAAGGCATTAAATTCCGGATTCCCCCGTCGCTGACGACGGGGTGAATCAATTACCCCCGGTGTGTTTACGTTCTCATCACCACGCGCTTCTGTCGTATCGTTATCCATCTCAAGTGATAGTGTTGCTCTTCTTCGAGATAACTATATCCATCTACATTTCATATTGGCATTTTTAGTGATGTGTTAGACTTCGAGTTGATTCACTTCTCTTGATTCACTCTCATTAGAATTCACCCTAGTGAACAAATTACAAGCATTCTAGTTCACATGTTTCCATATTGGAATTTTCCATATTTTATGAGTTTCAACATCCATAGTTGGTGTTTTTTCAATAAGTTCTTCATTGAGCTTCAACCTGGGAGTTTCATCAGGAATACTTGGATATGTACTTGCTTATGCACCTTCCTTTCTAGTATAATTGTTTGGAATTATGATTGAGGGGGGAAGGAATACTTGGATATGTACTTGCTTATGCACCTTCCTTTCTAGTATAATTGTTTGGAATTATGATTGAGGGGGGGAATGTTATCTTGTGACACCCTATACAATTATTAGGTCATACACCACCTTTTCATATTTCACATTATGGGATATAGGTTTTATCCTAAGTGTGTTCTAGATCCTACTTTTCCTCCCCCTTGTACTATCTCTTGATGAGGTTCTAGTGTGAGAGAAAAGCAATATCAATAGGTGATTTCATTCATGTACTATATATTTGTATCATTGTAATTAATACAAAGTGTAGAATATGTATTAAATCCTTTTTCGCCAAGTTTTTGTGCCCCGTATTATGTTATATTTCTTATCACTTTGAGCTACCCCTCTATATGAATACTAGGCTGGAGGAAAGGTCTTTTATCCCTTCTATATGATCCACCTTGATGCGAGTACTATGATTCAAGAAGGGTCAACTAAACTTCTTCCTAGATCACTCCATACATGAATACTAAGCTTGATAAAATTTGGTTGAACGATCCTTGAGATCCCCATGATGGGAGTACATTGCAATAGGAAGGATTGCCAGCATTTTATAAATATTCTCCTTGACGAGTATATTGTTCGCAAGGATGGGTTAGCCAACCCTTCCTTATGCTCCCCATTGATGAGAACACTATTCTTGATAAAGGTTAATTGACCCTTCCATAGTATCCTAATTGGCGAGGATAATATGCTCATAGAAGGGTCAATCACCCGTCCTTGGGATCCCACTCTAACTAAATATTATGCTCCAAGAAGGGTTATTCATCCATTCTCTCGAATATGCTTGAGATGAATACTATGCTTAAGGAAGGGTTAGTCGAACCTTCCCTGGGCTCATCCTCGATGAGAGAACTATAATTAAAAAAGGGAAAGCTTATCCTTTGATGAGATGCCCCTAACAAAAATACTATGTTTAGGAAGGGACCATTTAATCTTACTCTAGATCCCCCATGAAATGAAAATTGAGATCAAGGAAGGGTTAATAGATTTTGGAGAACAAAGGTATTGTTCTGTTGAACTGTTGTTATGACAAAAGGACCTGCCCAGAGAGCATCAAATTTGTCGTGTTTCCCCTTCTGTTGCCTTGCTACATCCCATTTTAAGACCAGTTCCCCTGTTTTGAAAATATTTGTTTTGACTTTCTTGTCGAAAATCTCCTTCATATTTTCTTGGTGTAATTCTGTCTTTTCCAGAAGCTTCTCTCTATCTTGCTGCAACTCTACCAGATTATGGATCCTTCGAGTTAAATCACTTGGTTCAGAGTCAATTTCTTGTAAAAACTTTGCAATTGGCAGTGAAAGTTGAACAAGAAATATGGCTTCAGTACGATATACCAACTTGAAGGGGGATGTACCAATTGACTTTTTATTTGTAACCTTGTCAGCCCACAAAGAAAATTTTAGCTTGGAATCCCAGCCTCTGGTATTTTGTTCAAGCAGCTTCTTTATAATTCTGACTAAACTCTTATTCGATGACTCAACTAAGCCATTTCCTTATGGATAGTAAGCAGTGGAATGTACTAGCTGAACTCCCAGCTCTTCACATAGTTTTACCAAGTGTTTGTCTTTGAATGCAACAACGTTATCAGTGACTATTCTCTTAGGGAAACCAAATATGGTGAATATGTTTTCTTGCAGAAAATTAATAATGACAGTATGATTGGCGTTTTTGGTAGGAATGGCCTCAATCCACTTTGTAAAATAATCGGTGGCAACAAGGATCCATCTGTACTGACTGCTAGAAGGCGGGTGAATCTCACCTATGAAGTCCAGACCCCATTGCTGGAAGGGACCTGTGACCACTATAGGTCTGAGGGGAAGAGATTTCAGTTGTTGTTTGCCTGCAAACCTTTGGCACTTGTCACATGTTCTCACAAACTCACACACATCTAAAAATAAGGATGGTCAGTAATAACCAGCTCTTAATATTTTATGTGCGGTAGTCTTCCAATAGTGATGTCCTCCGCATTCACTATTATGGAACTCAGTCATGACCTTAGCTGCTTCTTCTTAGTTTATGCACCTCAATAATAAACCTATTGGATTTTTCCAGAACAATAAGTTTCTATTTGTTGGGTATGTGTTATATTCTTTGCACGAGTAGTAGTGTCTGAGCGTCTGCGCAGGGGGGTTAGAGGGGGGTGGAGCCCCTCGCGCGGGGGTTCGGGGGCAGCACCCCCGATTTTTTTTTTCAAGACGACATATTTTCGGGATGACATATTTCCGGGACAAAATATTTCCGGGACGACATATTACCGGGACAACATATTTCCGGGACCACATGATATTAGGTGGTTTTTCGGCACATGGTTTTTTGCCGATGGTTTTCTATTTCCGGTTAAGGAATTAGGGTTTTGGACTAATCCAGCTCATTGGGTTAGGGTTTTGGATGCCACTGTCTCCTATATGTATATTGTATTGTAAACACTGTAACACAATGTATGAATATAATATATGCTGGTTTTCCCGGTTTGGGTTTCCAGGTGAAAAATCTCTGTGTAATGTTTGTATTTGCCATTGTATCTTTTCTGTTCTTTTCTGAATATCAGTTTGCAGTAGATATTGTACAAGGTTAGAATTTACACTATTGATGCAGAAATTCATGGCTTTGAGCTTTAAAGCCCTTCCTTGTGTTTTTGTCAAATCTGAAGGGACTGATAAAGTTTGCAGAAAATGAATAATGTGGTTGTACCATTTGCAATTAGCTAGGTGAGATGAGACCTGCATTTCCTCACTTCCTTTATCCTCTGAAGACTGAACATTATTTGCATTTACACTTACCAAATTTATCTCAAGCGGTTTACAATTTTCTTCTGCAGGGAGTTTGGCAAGGCCTTGACCTTTCACAAGTTTTGTCGGTTTAATTTCAACATCAAATTCAATTAACTTTGTTATCCACTTACTCCTTTTCCCATCTATGTCGGGTTGTATAAGCACATCTTTAACTAAACTGGAACGTACGTAAGCTATTACCTTGGCTTGAAGGATGTAAACTCTGAAAGCTTTTAATGACTTGATGAGTGCATATGCTTGTTTCTCCAATAATTCATACTTCACCTCTGCATCCCTCAAGACTTTACTAAAGAAGGCAATTGGCTGCTCCTGATCATCGACATTTCTCTGCAATAGTACTGCTGCAATTGTATCTTTTGAAGCAAATGAAAAGATATAAAACTCTTTGGCGAAGTCGGGGCTGATTGAAACAGGGGCTGTCATAATGGCTTCCTTGATAGCATTGAATGAGTGTTTAGCTTCTTCAGTCCATTTTACTTCGGAGTTATTTCTTAACATAGAAGTGATATGCTTTGTGAGTTCTGCAAAGTTTGCTATAAACCTCCTGATAAAGTTTATAGTCCCAAGGAAAGACTAAATATTCTTCTTTGATCTAGGAAAAAACAAAATTTTAATAGCTTCTACTCTTTTTGGGTCGATATTCACTCCATTTGCTGAAACAATATGTCCAAGTAATTTCCCTTCCTTAAGTGCAAAATTTGATTTTTTTGGATGAAGAGAAATGCCATACCTTCGACATTTTAGGAATGTTTTTTTCAAGTGCTGCAAATGTTGTTCATGGCTATTCTAAAAAATAGTAATGTCATCAAGATATATCAAGACAAATTTGTCTTTCTCCCCAATGAAAGCAATGTCCATCGCCCTTTGGAATGTCGCTCCTGCATTCATCAATCCGAAAGGCATCTTTTCGTACATAAACGTACCCCATGGAGTAGTAAAGGCATTATTTTATCTATCATCTGGATGAACAACGATCTGGTTGTATCCAGAAAACCCATCAATAAAAGACATCACCTTTGATCTTGACACCTTCTACAAAATATGTTCCATTTTGAGCAGCGGGTAGTTGTCCTTCCTAGAGCACTTATTCAAATTTCTGAAATCCATGCAGAGTCTAATCTCTCCATTCTTCTTTCTGGCTAGAACAAGATTTTCAATCCATTATGAGTATCTGAGAGGTATGATAATGCAGGCATCCAATAGTTTCTTGATTTCCCTTTCCATTGTAGGCAACAACATAGGATTAAAAGATCTAAGTTTCTGCCTAAATGGTTTGGTATCTTTGTTCAAGGGGATCTTGTGCTGAATTACCTCCGTGTCGAAAGTATTCAAGTCATCATATTGCCAAGCAAAGATGTCGGCAAACTCCTTTAAAAATTCACCATAATCAGCCTTTTGTTTTTTAGTCAAATGTGAAGCTAAGTTGACATATTTAGGATCCTGTTCGTTGGCTACATTATACTGCAAAACTTCTTAATATTTTTCCCCCTTTTCCAATTTGACAGCTACATCATTGTTATCAAAAAGATTTTCTAAAGGGACCAAACCTTTAGGAATTTTGTTGGTGGACAACTGTACTATTTCATGTGCTGCAATTTTGCTTTTGAATTTTGTCTTCTCGGCTTTATCGTCATGTTCATTCTCCTGATCAATTTGCAAATCTCCAAACTCATCTATTACTGCAAGAAATCTAGTGAGTTCAACATCGTCTTTGAAAACCTTCCAGAATTTTACATTGTCAGGGAGGGATGGCCTATACTTAACTTGAATTTCGTAATTCAATTTATGAGGTAGAGGAGGTATAAAAACACAGGCGGACACAGCTAATGAATCAACCAATTCATTCATTGCTCTGGGTACTTATGAAATTTTGAAATCTGCAAAAGTATGAATTGCCCTCAAAACTTCATCTCTATATGCTTTCAGCTTGACATGTTTTTCTTGAAAGGACTTATTTACTTGCTGAATGATTAAATTTGCGTCTCCGAATACATGTAATCTTTTAATCTCCATCTCTTTGGCTGCATTTAACCCCAGGAGCAGTGCCTCATACTTTGCAATATTGTTAGTCACTTTAAAATCAATATTAAAGGACAAATGAGAAGTTTTCTTTGAAGGAGAAATCAATACCACCCCTGCTCCTGTTGATTCTTTGGTACAAGCACCATCAAAGAACATGGTCCAAAGATCGTCCTCTGCTGCTTCTGTGGACTGAACTGCAGGATTTCTAAGAAGCAATGCATCTAGTGATGAATCATCAATTTGTAAAATGCAAGATCCCATACCTGTGTCGACAGAATAGATAGGATGGTTGGATGGATTTTGTTCGTCACTGATTACATATGCCAGCTGTGATTCCCTATATAACCTTCTATTTACCCCTCCAAAAATAGGGATAGTAGCATAGGAGAGATCCATTTGAAGAGTGCCACCTAGCCTCTTCATCCACGATCTTGATAACAAACATCCAA
Source organism: Picea engelmannii (assembly GCA_009831015.1). NCBI lineage: Eukaryota > Viridiplantae > Streptophyta > Pinopsida > Pinales > Pinaceae > Picea > Picea engelmannii. The sequence continues at coordinate 1,050,112 of ML782914.1, forward strand.
ATTTAGGTGGGATATCTGCCACTACTATATACATAACCATAGTTTTCATGGATGCTTGGGTTAAAGTTACAGCCAAGTCCTTGATCATTCCGAGACATTTGAATTTCCGAGAGTCAAAAGAGAAAAGATCGTGGTAAGACTTAGTGATCTCTAGCCCAAGCTCATCCATGACCGCCTTTGGCATTAAGTTGTGAGAAGCACTGGAGTCCAACAAACAGTTATGTAATGTTTTCTCATGAATATTTAGAGAGATGTAAAAAGGAGGACAACTTTCATCTCTATCTTCTATCATTTGGCCCAGAGTAATGGTTGTCTTTTCATCATATATATTGAGAATATAAATAGAAGGGGATATAGATTTGGGATCCAGAGTTTTGAGGATATCTTTCTTGAATGTTTCATTTTTCATTAAATCAACTAGAGGAATGGGAATTTTAATTTTCTGTATTTCAACCTCAAAATTAAAAGAATATGAGACTTTATCAAAGACTTTTACCTCATTTAAAGGAGCTTTCTGAATGCTTTGTTGTTCAGTAGGGGTTTGAATTTTCTGAATTTGTTGCTTGACAGGGACAACAGTCTTCTTGGGAGGAGCTGATGCTTTTACTTTTGAAGGATCTGTTTGCTGATTCTCGGATGTCTAATCTTTTTTCTTAATAGGGGCTATGCTATTTTTGGGAGAGGCTGGTGAGTTCTGTTGGGCAGTATCAGACTTAGATCGGAGGTTATATCTATTCTTATCTTCCGTTGAAAAAATGCCATCATCAGCAGAATTATCCTCTGTCTGTTTAGTCATCAATGCCTCTTCATAGTCATGTTGTGTTAGATAAGATTTCCCTGTTTCTTCTCCAACACAGTGAATATTATCTTCTCCATCTTCTTGATAATCACATTCATCTTCATCCATCATGACATTCTGAAGAGGAGCCTTTATTCTCTGATCCTCAGTAGGACTCATTTCTCTTTGCAAAATCTGCATTGGATGATTATTTCTTTTGAAGTTGTTAGGATTTTGATTTGGGTTTCTACCTGCATAATCATAAGTGTCCCTTCCCTTTACAAGCTTCTTATTTTCAATTTTGAGCTTAGATATCTTAGAGGTTAGAGACTCTAACATCTTATGCATTTTATCTAACTTTGGGTCAACACTTGATGAAGCAAAAGCTTTATTTGCTGGCCTTCTCCTATCAAAGTTTCCCTTTAGCTTTTGAGCAGCCAAAATATTTGATTCCACCTCAAGGGAAACATCTTGCATCAGAGATAGTGTAGGTGACCTCCTTTCTCTCAACAATAAACAGAACTTTGAGTCAAAAGAATCAGAATATGTGATTTTGGCAGAAGCATCTGAAGGTTTTATCTCTGCTGGTATGTTACTATACATTCGGTTAAACATTTTAGTGAAATCAGAGACTGACTCACCATTTTGTTTCCTTAAATTTCCAAATTCTGTGATATAGTATAGAAAATCTCTTCTATCACCCCAGTGTTTCAAGAAGGTATCATCCGATTGCTCAATCCCAGCTATGGAACCAACAGGGAGTTCTTTGAACCATTTCCTAGCATGGCCATCTAAGCTTTGGACAAAAACTCGTGTCCAAACATCTTCCTCCTCAATATTAAGGTTTTCAGCGTAACTATAGAAAGCCTCAATATGTTCTTCAGGAGACATATCACCCTCACCTATGAATTTGGGCATATACTTCTGATAGTCTCCTGTCGGCATAGCTGACACTGGTTTTGGCAATATAAGTGGCGCATACCTAGCAGCTAGGATTTGTTGCATCTTAGTCAAAGGAGGTGGTGCAGCCATAATGATCAGGGGTGAGAGAGGTGATAGTTTCCTCTTTGATTCCTCAACACTGGGGGAATGTGAAGGAGGTGAATCTTCTAATGGGAAAGAGGTCTGATATGAGGCTCTGTAAAAATTTGCAAGTTGTTCAGCTAAGTTTTCTTCACCTTTAGCATACAGCTCTTGAAGAAGATGTTCAACAACAAGGAGGCTAGTATAGATGTTTAAATGATCTTCTTTCTACTATGAATGAAAATAATCAAGAGAGGAAGAACTATGATTTCTTTCTAAAGTCTTAGATGATTTTTCAACCAATTTTGAATCTGTCAATTCATCATCATTGTTATTTTCCTGTTGATAAAAAGTACTTTGCTCTTCTACAGTAGTTACAGTTGTTTTTTCATTAGCACTCTTGGAAAACAATTCAAATTTTTCTGTAGTAGATTTTCCAGAATTAAAGAGAGGATTACCTTCTGTATCTGATTTTGAAGCTTGACCTTGAATTGTTTTTCCTCTTCTGAGAATTAGTTCTAGATTGGGCACTGGTGTGACAGGTGATTCTTGTGGATTCGCCCTAGTACTGATCCTCTTAGGAGCCAGAATGAACTTGTGGAGTCGCCAGTTAGATAGTTACAACCAATAAAATGTCTAATCTTTGTCTATCATCAAATATCAGCTCTGTGTCGTATCCCAGGAAACCAGAGCTTAAATTTCGTTTTCCCCGGCAACGACGCCAATTTTTTATCACTCCAAGAAACCCTTTGTGTTTGTAGATCAAAGGTGCTTGGTAACTTAAGAATACGATATGTAGGTATGCTTGGAACAATGGGATCACTCAATGATTAATGTAATAGACAACTCATCATACATTCAAATAAAACAATGCTTTTAGAAAACAATAATCAAACCAGATATTTAAAAAAAAGGGGATGAAGAATACTAATCTTGATTGCCAAATACAACTAGGTGTAGGGCTTAATACAAGGTAGTAAGAAATCCTTCACTTCAAGTTTATGAGCTTAATAAAGAGATGGCAGTCTTTAAAAGCTAAGATAAACGAAAATAAAGTATAGAAACATGATGCATGAGCAATTCTGATATTGAAAGCAAAAGGATACTGTAAATCTATTAGCCAATAAGAGTCTATACAGTAGCCAAAATGTATTCCCAGTTTGAACCCTTATCTCTTAGAAAAGATAGGCATTTAGAGCCTTTTACAATCGGTTTTTAAGATCTTGAAAACTTGGATCTGTATCTAAAAATAGAAAATAAAACTAACTAAATGTGTTTGATAAACAAAGACTAGTCCCTAGAACTCGAACTGTCTTCTATATCAATCTTGACATCTAGACTTCATTAGCTTTAGGACTCTGTTGTGTTGTGGAAAGGTAAAGGCACCTGTCTTCTATAGCTGGACTCCTTTAATTAACCATAATCGAAACTTTAGTTGACCAATTTAGCATTTGGTCTTCAAAATCTCCACGAATCTCTGATGCCGGGTGTTTCTTGATTAAGTGGTTAATCCTTTGATGCTCTCAAACCCCTTTTAAATACTTGAAAATTGCCTTGCTGCAGCTTAGCTTTCAAAAATTTATTTTTGTGCTTTCACCAGCTAATTTACCTTATGGTCTGCTGGTTAGCTGGTGAAAGTTCTGCCTTTCACCAGCTAACTGGTTGTAAATTTACCCTTTGCGCTGGTGAAAGTTATGTCTTGGCCAAAAAGGAACCTTCCACCTCCAAAACTGTTGTTTTACCAAAAACTTAGTGTGTCTTTGATTTATCTCCCTGCATATTCACAACAACCTGGGCCAGTACCTGTAGATCTGGATGCGACTTATGCTTCTGCTTCAATTTCTTAATTTTCCTCTTAAGGCGTTTTGCTAACCACCATAAACTGTTATAGTCCTTGGTGATTTTCTTCTTTCTCTTTTTGTCTTTGACACTCTCACGAGCCAACTTCTCAAATGCTGCATTTGTCTCTGCAAAATTTTCAGACAGGGATTTGTATCTTTCCTTGATTACTCTTTCCAAAACCTCCTGTTGAGCAATCACCTCTTTCAGTTGCTTAATTTTTTGTGATTTCTTTGACTTTTTTCTCTTTGATGTTTCACCTTCATCAATGGGAGTAGAAGCCTCACAGTCTTGTGCAATTTCCATGGAGTGTTTAGGGATTTTAATGGATGGACTTTCATCTTCTTTCTCTGGCTCTGTTTCCGAGTCTGTGTATGGTAGATTGAGAATATTTGTCTTCTTTACTGTGGGCTGCTCTGAATTGGTTTCAAAATCTATTTTTTTCTTTTCTCTTTGAGACTTTATGCCGAAAATCCTATCCTCCGGTGGTCCTGGAAGAGCTCTCCTCCTCCTTGAGCTACTTTGAGGAGTTAATTGCTTTTTCCCAGCTTTCTTCTGCTCATTCATGGGCTGAGTTTGGGTCTCAAAGCCTTCCCAAAAAAGAAAATGTTTCCAAGTCCTTCCTCTTTGTCTTAGTTTTTCTAGGATTATCAATTTGATCAAGCCGAAATGACAAAGAGTGTTTTTCATACTTAGAGGTTCAGCCCTAATCTTTTTACATACTTTGGTTAGGCTTTTGTGAAAGAAGAAAGGTAAATTCAGGAGAGTCTTCCCTGTGAAATGATCTAAGAGTTTGAAATGATATAGCATCAGCTTATCATACCTGCCTTCTGAAGTTATATAGAGTTGAATGCCTTTGAATAGGTCCTGCCATTCGTCCTCCAGATGAGAAACTGGCATGCTTTTCTTCCAGGTGATATTTCTGAATTCTGCCTTAAGGTGTGATCTGAAATTCAGATTCTTGGTTACTGTTGTCTTAAACCAACTCTGGCCTGATCTAGGTAAGATGGTTGTTGTGGCAATGGCGGCTTCATCGACTATCATTTCTATAGAACCCACACTAGCTCTGTTTCCATCATATGATTTAGCAAATGCTTCAGTTGTTGTTTGGTGGCAACCATTTTGTAACCTTTCAACATAACCCATGCAACCTGCATCTGAGAAACGTTTTTGCACATCTGGATGTGACTGTAAGAAATACAGGCTGTCCAATTATTTCCTCAGTAATAAACCACTTCATTTCCTTGCCATCTGTAACTCGAACCTCGGGCAATTTGCAAACAATGTCACGGTAGTTTTCTGATTGAGCCAAGGTTTGGCACTGGTGAAAACTCTCGATGTTGCCAATTCAAATATGGAATCATAACATATTTCCTGTGAACGGTGCGTGTTCAAAATATGAAGTGTCAATTTGATGTCGTCGGCTGAGTAGTACTGCTCCTTTACCTGTGATGATGAATGTGAATTCGTCATCTCCAACGCCATAATTGTTGAAGCATCCATTCACGAACACGATCCGCCATAATATCCGATTTAGACGTGCATAACAGAATCCTCATCATCATTCGCTTCCACCAGCGCCTCATAATAATTATGTGATGTGTGTCGAACGTGTCATCTTTTTAATTTCTGAAATTGTGGAAGAAAAACACGTGTTTCGTGCTTTCACTAACTAACTGTCTGTGGGAAAGTACTCCTTAACAGTCGAAACTCGACGCTTTCACCAGCTAACATCAACCTTGCAACACACGTTAGCTGTTGAAAATCTTTTCATGAAATTTTATAGAAACAACCTTTATGGATCAACTTGTTTCTAAGGCATGAATTTAAAACCTAAGTTTTGACACTAGAAGAAATTAAAAACAAATAGAGAAACCTACAGATGACCATGCTATCACCTACAAAATGAAACCAAGTGACTGATTCATTTTGGGAGCTAACACCTTCTCTAGGTGTTATGCACCAAAAGACAAAAATAACAGAGAGAGAGAGAGAGAGAGAGAGAGAGAGAGAGAGAGAGAGAGAGAGAGAGAGAGAGAGAAGTAACCCCACGCCTTGATAAATAGAGAAGAATGAATGTGAAGCCTCTTTGAGGGGGAAACCTCCTCTTACAATAGAGAAAATGTACAAGATGGAATGATCCTAAAACTAGGTCTCCTTTATATATATATATATATATATATATATATATAGGATACCAAGGGTATAATTACAATTAAAATTTCTAGTCAACAATACTAATATAACAATAGAAATACAACAACTCAATAATTGGGGCTTTACACGGGGCTTTATCCTTAACATGGGGATTTGTCTAGGGGATTATCTTTCCCCTCCCCTTCAAACAAGTGTTGTCCTCAATACTTTATTAGATATAGATGTTTTTTCATAAAGAACTCATCTTCCCATGTCACTTCATCTGTTGGTAGGTTCTTCTAGTTGATGAGGTACTCAATAATTACTATATTTCATAGCTTCTTAACCCTTGTTTCAAGGATTGTTTCTATTTCTAGTATGATTTTAACTTCTTCATTGATGTCTAGTAAAATAGTTTGAACCAGGATCTTGTCACTGATTACCTTCTTTAAGAAATAAACATGGAAGATTGGATGTACATGTAAAGATGGAGGTAAATCCAATTTGTAAGCCATACTTCCAATCCTCTGCAACACATTATAGGGACCATAATATTTGGGTTCTAATTTGTTTTCCTTCTTTTGTTTCTTGAGGGACATCTATTTGTATGGTTGTAGCCTCAGAAATACCTAATCCCCCATTTCAATTTCCTATTTGTTACGATGTTCATTTTCTTATTATTTCATTCTATTTTGTGTTGTAACCAAGTTACAATGATATTAGGGATTACATGTAGCTTTTGAACTATTTCCATGAAATATGTGGCTACTATATTTTCTTTAAAAGGATGAGAAATGGAGCAAAAATGGGCATACCACAAAATTTTGAACATAAACTTTAATACCTTCCTAGAAAAAATCCTTCTTAGTCATGTGGTAAGTTTTCAAGAAACCTAAATGTCCTCCTATAGGGGAAGAGTGCAATTTGAAAATGACCTTTTGTTTGAGTCAGGAATTCTTACATAAATATAAGTGATCTTGATACCACAATAAATCATTATACAACACAAATTTATCTAATGCACTTGGGTCCTATTGTAGTTGTTGAATGATATTGCATACCATGATTCCATTCCATCCTTGTTTCTTCCACCCAAACAGATTGTGGAATGGAAATAGCACATAGTAAACCCTTTGTGTCTTCTTCTTTCCTTGAAAAAGAATTTACCACCTTATTTTGTTTCCTTTTGTTTGTAGATAATTTCAAAGGCATAACCTAACATCTTTGTAACCCATTTTTGTTTCTCTTCTAAAGATAATTTTTTTCCAAGAATTACTTCAAGCTATACTAATCTATTTTTACCTTGAAGTGTTTCTATTAAGTAAGGACACCATTTCTTAACTGCATGTACTATGGCCAACATTTCCTTTTCATAAATGGGTTTGAGTAAGTTCTTCCATTTAATCTAGCTACTTTCAAAGGAAAGGGGACAATTGATATCATCTTGGCATTAGTGATAGGATGGACAAATAAAGTATCAAAATCATTCTCCAATGTGCACTTCTATAATGTTTTAAGGGGAAAAAATACCTTAGTAGATAGTTTTTCCAACCAAGCTACTTAAATAAAAGAGAGGGTTATTGTTATCAATGTAAAGTTATTCACCCAACCTATACCATGATATATTAATGGAGGAAAAGGCATGTATCATTCAATTAAAGAGGCACACAAATCAATGTAAGGAAATCTCATCATATGTCATAGTGTATTATGAGAAACGACACTTCTCGTATCGTCACATGACTTGACAAGTCACCTCACATGATTTTGATTTCATGGATGATAATTCTCTTTACTATTATGAGATTATGTCTCTGCGGTTGCGATTTCCTACACATATTTTGGTCTATAGGTTCAGGCTTCGATTCGGTGATTTATGGTAATTGGGTTTGGCTTGTGAGTGTGATTTTATTCCTCTTCTATATCATGGGTAAGATACCATCCTTGATCCCCAGATGGGGTGCTAGTGCGGACCACCTGGAATGAGGAGGAGGAAAGGACCAACCAACGAGGCGAGGAGCCATGTGATGAGCTCGTGCCTTCGCCCGCCACCCCGATCCTGCATTAATATGCCATTACTACGTTGCAGAGGTTTTAACTCGGTTGCATTAATCTTTGTTATGAACTATTCCATGGCCTGACTGTTTGTGTTTGCCTCTCGCCTCCGCTCACAACCCGACTGGCTCTCCCCCTCGTCGCCCTGGCCTGATTAGAGCTGGACCTTGATGTTGATTCTGGCTCCAACATATCTCCAGGCACTCCACCTCTTCATTCACTCGACCATTCTGATGCCGTGTCAAAGGGGGCGGCCGCACAGAGGCTCTCCATGGAAACCTCACCGGCCTTATGTCTCGCCCTCTGAGTCAACGTCCACTTTCTCCTCTCAACCCCTCCAGCGCGACCCAACTCTTCCTGCCTCCCCCACACTGTCTGTCTCCCAGTTTGATGGCTTAACCATCACTTCCAGACCGCCATGTTCCTCCTCACGACACCTTCTGGTCCCCCCATTCCTCAGAACCGTCGATTTTTCTCATGCACCAGCAGTTGGCTCCTCTAGGATGCCCATGGGAATGCCTCCTTCTTTTCGCCATCCTAGAAACGACGAGAACCAGTCTTCAGACTCGTTCCTTGATTCACATTTAAGAGAAATCCTCACCATTATCTTTGGACTAGTCTTAGAACTCCGTCAGTGGGTGGAGGACCTCCAATTTCGTCTGCAAACCACGGATGGCAAAGTTGTGGCCCTGATCTGGAATCGGATCTAGAAGCCTGACAAGGCTTAAAAATGCTCAAAAATGAAAGTTCTCGGAATCCGACGAAACCAGTGTCATTGAGTCCGTCTCATCTTCCTGGTTCCGACGATATATTTACTTCATCAAACAGGCTCTGTATGCGAAAGATATCGCGTTCTATCTGAAAACCCAAACAGGCAAAAAAAGGGGATGATTGTATAGTCCATACAGTGCCATGTGGCATGCTGACTGTACAGGCCGTACGACCGTACAATTGACGTGGCATCTCCTGGAGACAACACGTGGCAGCTCCTGAAGATGACACGTGGCAAGCTGATGTAGCGTATGGGCAGATAGATGGACCAATCTATGGGTGACATGTGTCACCACTTTAAGGGTGACATGTGGCATGGGATGATGTCAACAGCTGACAGGGTAGTGACTGGACAGGGTACGTGGCAGACACATGGACCATTTAGCGATTGACGTGTGGCAGACTTCTATTGGTTGTTGAGGTGCCATGTGGCCCAGTCATGGGCTGCCACGTGACACCATGTGGTTGGTTCGTCGGTTGTATAAAATTTTATCGTTTCACCGGGGGTCGAACCCCCGACCTTCCTCCAGGCAACGGACTGGCAGGACCGGGCTAATTTCACACTCCACATATAGTTCTTATTAGCTATATGCAAAAGAATATATTTGAATTAAAGTTAAGGTTTTTTCGGCAGGGGAAAGGGTCGGGGCTTAACCCCAGCCCTCGGCACAAACACACGACCGTGACCAGGAGCGCGGAGGTAACACAGCAAGGGTGTTGTGGATAGGGACTAGCCCTCGGATCCTGGGCAGATCCCAGAGGACCGGGGCTACAGCCACCAAAAGGGCGCGGGGGTTACATCGTTAGCCCGTGGTTCCATAGAACACGCCACCGAACCAGGAGCCAGGGACAGGGGGCGTGCGTACATGGAGTGCCTGGCCACATGGTTGCACCCATATGAACCGGATCACGCGTTTTGGGGGCTGCTCCCGAATTTATTCAAAAAAATGGGTTTTTATTATAAAGTTCTGATTTTTAAAAGATTATATGCCTATTTTTAATTGATTTTCTCCATTTTTTGGAGATATTGGGCATTTTTGGAGCCCAAATTTTGGGAGGAAGTTGGGGATGGATAACCAACTTCAGATATATATAAACCAGGCCTGTTTGAGGCCATAAAGGACAGTCAGAGAAGATTTATGCTAAAGGGAAGCCAAGCCAAAGCCATTTTTATGCAGAGAAGTTATTGAGGAGCAGATGCTTGTGGGCCATTTTTGGGAGCTCCGGACGTCTGTTTTGTGTGCCATTTTCTTTGCAGGGTTCTAGAGATATGGAAGAACATGACCAGATCATTCTTGTAGCCAATTGGCATTGCTGCGATGTACTTTTGAGCTTATGAACAGAAATAAAGAAGCCTCCCCCACAGAGACAAAGGCCCGGAGACGTAGGCAAAGTTGTGCCAAACTCCGTTATCAATCCTCGTGTTATGGTTGGTTGTCTATTATTTCATTTCAGATCTGCATATGTGTATATGGCTGTCATAATTCCTCTTCTTTCATCACTCTTTCATTAAGTTTCTCAAATGGTTAATTAACGCATGCAAAATTAAAACTCAACCATAGTCATTAAAAGATCCGATGGATCAAATGGTATCAGAGCTAGTTGATGTTTGGATTTGAGTTTTTCATGTTAAGCAGGGAAAAGCTAAAGCGTGGTGAAGGCGAGCTTGTTGCAGAGAATCCATTAATTGGATTGAGAAAGAGATATTCTCACAACAAGAAGATGGCATCGGAAGAAGAGATTTCTCAGGATGAGAAAGAGTTCCAGAAAACATTCCTTGCTATGTCGGAGATGGTGAGAGTTTTGTACGAAGATTACTTGGAACGAAAGAGACCAGTTTTGGATGAATCTTCAAAGGGAAAAAGTGAAAAGGAAGAGGACCATCCTCAGATTCCTCCTTCACCTCCATCAACACCTCCTTCTTCTCCTTCTTCTTCAAGTTCAAGTTATAAATCTAATGGAAAGAAAAATGTTCATAAGAATAAGAATGAAATGCCATTGTTAAAAGTTGATGTCAAATTTGAGTTGCCCATATATGATGGTGAAGTAAATGCATAAAAACTTGACAATTGGATCAGGCAGATGGAGGTATACTGCAGTGTGCAACAGATCAAGGATGAGGCCATACAAATCAAGTTGGCATCTTTGAGACTTGCAGGTACAACGCTCATCTGGTGGCAAAGCAAGCTGCAAAAGGGAACACAACAAGTGGGTAATGTATTTCCATCATGGAAGAGTTTCATTTCTTCACTTAGGAAACAATTCTATCCTTTGGGTTATAAAGAAAAAGAATTAATTGAATGGCAATCTTTAAAACTAAGAAAAGGACAAACAGTGCAAGAATACACCGATGGATTTTGAAAAATGGCATTAATGTTAGACATCCCTTTGCAAACACAAGAAACTCTTATGAAGTGTATAGGAGGATTACCTGCGCATATTAGAAACATTGTTTTCATGTTTGGACCCACTAACCTTGATGAGGTTTCTGTTCAAGCTACGTATATTGAAGCAGGGAAAGTAGGTGTGTCAGGGAAATCATCGTCTTCAAGGAAAGAGGACAAGAGGAAAAGGCATGGCAAGAATGGAAATGCAGTGACAAGGAAGGAAGGAAAGCCCTCTTGCAAGCATTGCAAGAAAGAGGGACATGATGAGGACAGATGTTGGTAGTTGCATCCCGAGAAGAGGCCAAAGTGGTTCAAGGAAAATAAGGGAATGCAAATGGTGGCAATGACAACAAAACCCACAAACTTGGGATCGGATTCAGGTGATGAGTCAAAGATCTAATTGGTTGGTATGACAGGTAAATTTGGTGAAGACATTGATTGTAGAAACAACTTGTTTCATATAAGGGTAATCATGCAACACACTAAGATAGACACATTAATTGACAGTGGATCTCAATATAATCTAATCTTAGAATAATTGGTTAAGCAATTGGGGTTAAAAACACAACTACATCATAAGCCTTACACACTTAAATGGATAAGCAATCATCATAAAATGCACATAACAAAGCAGTGCACAATCAAATTTGTAATTTCATCTAAGTATGTGGACGAAGTAACATGTTCTATAGTGTCGTTAAGAGAATGTGGAATGGTCTTAGGTAGTCCATACTTATATGATCGTAAGGCAATCTTCTACAGGACAAAGAATCAATAGCAATTCACTAAAGCAAGTCAAGATTATGTTGTTCATGCTCATCATGTTAAAGAAAATACAACACTTCAAACAATGGAACAATTAAAGAAGGCAGTGCAAGCAAGCAACAAACCAATAATTATTTCAAATGAAGTAATCGATCTTAAGAAAGAATAAGAAATGATTGTTGAATGGAAAATCAATCATAAGTTGCTTCAAGATAAGCTCATGTCGTGAAAATATTTCAAGTATATCAGCTCATTTGCATTCGTCTTCTTGATACTATCATTAGTAATGTTTTCTACATGGATGATAGTGGCTTCAGTAAGATGTAACAGGGTTTAAATGGCTAACAATATACTGTCAGTTGTCATGATTGTGTTACAGTTGATCTTGATGAGACAGGTGCACAGGACAGAGTTCAGAGATAGAAGACAAGCTAGGTGGCCTATCCCGAGATTTTTGACTGGTCAGTAACCTTTTGGGGACCAAAAGGTATTTTTGTGGGGAGGTGTGATCCAGAATCGGATCCAGAAGCCTGACAGGGCTTAAAAATGCTCAAAAATGAAAGTGCTCGGAATCCGACGAAACCAACGCCATTGCGTCTGTCTCGTCTTCCTGATTCTGGTGATATATTTACTTCATCAAATCGGCTACGTATGCGAAAGATATCGCATTTTGTTTGAAAACCCAAACAGGTAAAAAAAGGGGATGATTGTACAGTCCGTACAGTTCCACGTGGCATGCTGACTGTACAGGCCGTATGGTTGTACAACTGACATGGCAGCTCCTGGAGATGACATGTGGCAGTTCTTGAAGATGATACGTGGCAGGCTGATGTAGCGTACGGGCAAATAGATGGACCAATCTATGGGTGACACGTGTCACCACTGTAAGGGTGACACGTGGCACAGGATAACGTCAGCAGCTGACAGGGCAGTGATTGGACAGGATACGTGGAAGACATGTGGACCATTCAATGATTGACATGTGGCAGACTTCTATTGGTTGTTGAGGTGCCATGTGGCCTAGTCATGGGCTGCCACATGGCACCCTGTGGTTGGTTCGTCGGTTGTATAAAATTTTATGGTTTCACCGGGGGTCGAATGTTAAGAACCAAACATCAATATAGCAGAGAAAAACCTTAGGAAAAGTACTCAACGCCTTGAAATAGATAATTTTCAGATAATAAGCCTCTTCGAGGGGGCAACCTCCTTTTACCCCACTTAAATGTTCAAGTACAAGATGATTCAAAATGAAAATGTCTCCTTGGTATATATAGGAGACTA
>ML782914.1:1112518-1131236 GCA_009831015.1 Picea engelmannii
GCCGTGACAGCCGCATGGGCGGCCATGAAACTCGCAAGTTATGCTGTGTGTTCAGTGTGAAAAAAACCCTTGCGAAGGGCATTCAGTTCCGCTTGGACGTCGCAGTGACAAAAAAACCCTTGCGAAGGGCATTCAGTTCCGCTTGGACGTCGTAGTGACAGTAAGTAGTCCACATGAAAATGTCCTTGTTTTGGTGTATGAAATAATAAGAAAGCACGAAGGACTCGTGGAGGATGAGTCCCAAATGATTTAGTGAGTCAGTGATGGAATGCTCTCTAAAGCATGTATTTAGAATTTTATAATATTTCCTGAGGCTTTATAAATTAATTATACATAACTCCAGACAGGACTTGAAAGCAATAGCTGACACAGAATTGGCACTTAAACATCAACAATTTATTCATGTCCTTCCTCTTGATTTACAAAAACAGAAATGCATAACAATTTCTCGAAAAGGCTCAACAGCCCTACATCGATAGGGAACGAAAAAACGAAAAAACAGAACACTGGCTAAAGCAGAAGGAGGCTGAGTTACTTTCTGAAGGCCTGGAGTATCTGCACCCATCCCGTTATAAATATCCCGCTCACGAATAAAAAATGTGTGATATGGTGGAGCTGTTCGAGCCGGTCCAATCGCTTCTCGATATCCAACTGACCTGCTGTGCGGTCCAATTGCTTCTCGGTATCCAACTGACCTGCTGTGCCTGGAGTTTCATTGATGGCCTCATTAAACAACCACTCCATAAGAGCCACCCCTCTAGCTAAGGCATTGAATTCCGGATTCCCCCGTCGCTGACGACGGGGTGAATCAATTACCCCCGGTGTGTTTACGTTCTCATCACCACGCGCTTCTGTCATATCGTTATCCATCTCAAGTGATAGTGTTGCTCTTCTTCGAGATTTGTCTCTGGGATAATCTTGAAGAGCAAACGGGGAAGAAGGTTCCTGTGTTTGAAATGGGAAGAAGATGCTCGTTTTATATTCGTTAGGGTTCGACAGTAAGCTGGACAGGCCGCGCCACGATGCCTCTTGGCTTTCCGAGTCCATCAAATGCATGAAATTAATAATTTCTTTCAAAATCATTCTCATCATCTTGGGTTATTCAAAAGTTTTTACATCATTAAAACTTTAAAACTTTATAAAAATTTAGGAAGTTTGGAAACTTTATACACAGTTTTTTATTCAAAAGTTTTTCAGCATTAAAATTGAATAAAAATTTAGGAAGTTTGAAAACTTTTGAAAACTTTATACAATTTTTTTTTTTTTTCAAAAGTTTTTACAGTTTTTTATTCAAAAGTTTTTACAGCATTATCATTAATTATTATAATTAATTACACCTAAGAAGAAATTTGATTTGAACTTGTGACCTATTAAGAAGAAATACATATTTTTAACCATTAAGTCTACTAAGACTATATAATATTAATTACATTGAGATGCGTGACAATAACTACTAATGTTTTTAAACCCTTTTGATTTAGAACACTCCATAAAAGACACGACCCAAAAAGACAAGAAGTAAGAAATTCAAATTATAAAATTATTTAGTTATATTTTTTTATAATTTTTATTTGGTTATATTTTTTATATATATATTTTTAATATAAATTTAAATTTATAATAAAATATAAAATTTATTTTTCTTGTTTTATTTAGGGTATCATTTAACTAAATTGTTATTTATCAAATGCAATTACATCAAATATCTAGGGATAAAGTTATCTTATAAGGAAATGAGCTTCATCGATATTAAAATGGCCATGAATTTATCAAATGTAATTACATCAAATATCTAGGGATATCATATAAAGAAATGAGCTTCATCAATATTAAAATGGTGATGATTGTTTTTTACATTACTAAAATTTTAGTTGATTGAACATTAAGAAATTTGAGATATTTGTCTTTTATAAGTTAATAAATTATGAAAATTAAAATGTTAAAAATATTTTGAAATAAAAATTTAATGTGGATATCTATAAGACATTGTAAAAACAAATGTTATGATTTTCCACTTTTATTGTACTATAATTATCCTAGATTTATCTTTACTTCAGATTTATAATGTTTTCATTTTGAGGCATTTTATCCCTCCCAAGACATGACAGATCCAATGTTAAGATGGATCTACACACTAGAGTACTATTAAGAAGGACACTCTAAAAGTTACACAAGAATTAAGGTGAATGGTAATAAAGTAACAATGTTCAATGATGAAGCACATAAATTAATAATATCCCTATAATAAATAATATTTAAATCAAATATTGATCCATCTCAATATGTTTTCTTAAGGTTATCTTTTACCCACACCTACTACCTTTCTCATCTTTTCACATTCACCAAATTAATGAACCTACCTAATTCCTATGCATCTTATCATCTATGAAACCATTACATTCCATGAATATTCTAAATCATTTTTATCATATCATCATTGAAATCAATATACCTTATTGTTTCATGTTATATGATTGGTGAAATCCATATAGGTACTCAATAATTGATATTGCACTCTTTCTTCATTGCCATTGTTGTAACATATCAATAGTGTAAACCTCTACTTCCTAAACTTTGAAACTTTCTTCATTTTGATAACCTCTTAAAACATATTTATATATCTTAAAGGAATTTCATCCTCTTCATATTGAACTCTTCATATTGAACTGTTATCTCAATAATATATTTATTCTCAATACATTATTGTTTTACTTTCTTCAACAAATGTGGTGATGAAAAATTATAAGATGGTCCATTTAAAAAAAAAAATGTTTCAATGAATGAAAACCTATTATTTTTGGACATGAATAATAATAATGATGATTCTACATGAATGATGAAATTCTTAAAAAATTTAACCATATAATAGCTCCTACTAACTTTAAAGTCCCCAACAAATCAAAATTTAATGAAATTGAATTTCAAAAAATAAAAAATTTGAGGCTTATATTTTTACAAGAGTCTCCACCACTCCATTGTCATGTCTTAAGTCTCAGTTTTGGATGGAAAATTGTAGGCTAGTTTTGTCTAAACTATGAATTTTGAAAAAAATTAAATAACCACTAGAAGGTTGATTTTTGACATAAACTTGACATTGATCCATGTTTATATTAATCTATTGAGCCCTCAACAATTCCCCTTAATTTTTGGAAAAATAAAGGGATCCCATTAAAATTTTAAAATTCTTCCTTTTCCTTATTTTTTTATTATGTTTAGCTTGACTTGAAGCTATTGTTTTATGATTGTTTTCTTTTTCATATATTTGGTTTTGAGTGTTTCTTATCTTTAATTCTTTTTTGTTTATTTTTCATGGGATGAAGACTTGGTGATTTTTGATGGAATGAATCCATAAGACGGTGACTTGTTTTATAATGTTCATTAATGACTAGATTCTTAAGTCCGTTTTAATTTTGGCTTAATTACTTTGTAATTTATCATTAAATATAGTCTAATATTTTTTTTTATATATCATGGTAATATTGATTGACCATCCTTTATATTGCCATCCTTGAACTTTATTTGTTTTTAGTTTAATAAAATAAATGTTTTTTTTAATAAAATAAACTTTTCCATGTAAGAGTTCATTAAAAAAAAAAAAATACATGCTTGATTGATTGATGTATAAATGTATTAAAGTTAATGAATGATTGATGTATAAATGTATTAAAATTAATGAATAATTTAGTTATTGTAAATCAGATAATTAAAAAATATTTTTCTTTGTATTGCTTTTGTAGGATTGTTTGTTTTCCTTTTAGGAAACAACAAGAATGGAGGTGGAAAGGGTTTGTGGATACAATATTTTAGGAAACAACAAGAATGGAGGTGGAAAGGGTTTGTGGATACAATATGCCACCAAATCATTTCAACAATACCAGAACGCACCATAGAAGGGGTTTTATCAAACAAAAAATATAAACAATCTTAATAAGAGAATTGCTTGTTCCCACTTTTATAATTTGTATTATGAACAAATTTGTTATTTTAGTTTGTTTCATTTTATTTTACATTCCAAAGAGAATACCATTTAATCGATGAAGAGAAGATATTATGGGAGTGGATATAACCAGGATATATAATCAAAGGAGTTCAATGAGATCATGTGAAAGGGAAAGAGAGAACAACCGCACTGATAGTTCACAGGATCGGTTATGCAATGCAACCAGATCATTCTCATTACAATGCACCGGATCGCAAAAGAAAAACCCTAATCTTCCACATTGAAGATGTCACCAAGATACGTGTCATGGTTTTACGGATTACAATACTAAGTTTGTTGAAAGTCGATGATCAAAGGAATGCCATATTTTGGTTGTCAAAGGAGGAGATTGTGGAAACTAGAACACAAGGATATAATACGTGTTGAAATGATTCGAGAAGACCAGCGCATAGGATTTGAGAAACCAACTCGTTTTAAATGATAGAATCTCATAAGAAGTGAAACAACTCATAAAAAAAAATAGTGTCAAGGCTCATTCTACAAGGAGGAATCAAATTTCTAAGATTGGTTTCCACGAGTCTTTAGAAAGAAGAAAACAATTTTGTACAAACTTGATGACGTACCAAGTCAAATTACTTAGAACATAGTTCGAAACAACTCGGTTATTAGCTTTAAGAACTTGTTGCCTTGGATCAAATTCTATAACATCTTGAGAGGCCAGAGTGCCCAAACGATTATGAAAAGGTTAGTGTGCCTAATAAATGTAATGTTTTGATCATTATTAATAATAAATACATCGTTGGCTGCTAGATGGATAAGGACTAAGAGTTACAGGGGGCTATGATTCCACAAGAGAGGGGGACTTAGGGACTAAGTGCTTATTTATTTTATATCACCCATTTTGTGTAATGGGGGTAAATCAGTTACGTGAGCTCTTGGGGGAAGGCCAAGAGGTTCTTGATCCCCATGAATTACAAAATTCCATCTCTGGTCTCTCGGAAGTGTTTTCTTGTTCGAAAATTCTCTCATTTGTTTTGGTCATTCACTTACTCTCATTATCGTCCCCATTTTGGTGTTGTTGTTGGTCGCCTCATGTGTTCATTCACCCGATTGTTCACTATTCATTCTCTCTCGTGGAGTCTACAATCCATTCATTCCTTCACTCACTCACCTTTTCCTCATTTTCGTGCCTTGGCTTGAGGAAGGAAGATGAAATTTTGAAGAACAACCATGGTTGTTGGTTGTAGAGATTGCTGGTGTAATCCAACCACGATTTAAGGCCGGCATGCCCGAGATGCTTGGCATGTGTTCACCTTTGATCATAGTTGCGAGTCCTGAGAGTCCCAACAAGGATATTCTGGACCAACTACACTAGAGTCCTAGAAGGAGAATAATTGCCAAAGGGACTGCATGGTGGAGAAGGGTGGAGATCCATTCTCTTAGGTGGTGCAGGTTGTGTAGAAGAGAGTTGGGTACTTGGATTGTTGTGAGTGTTGGAGAAGCATGTGAGAGCTTGAGTGTTGACTGGTTTGGGAAACCAAGTAACACTCTAGAACCATCCTTGTGGATTCATAGCCCTGGCTCAGGGGTGACATTGTTGTTGAGACTTGGAACAACAATGTCTATGGTTGGGTGGAACGTCCTTGTTCTGCATCCAATTGGTGTCTTATTTTATTAAATATAAGTTCTCTTTGTTATGGTTTCCCTTATTTTCTATTTATTTCCACTGCGTATCAAATGATTATATTTGAGTTTTGTACTGATAATATGCATGCTTGCTAGTTAATGTTGTGCATGGTATATTGTGCATGTATTTTATGTTGTATTATGAATCTTGATCATTGCATGTATATATTTCATGCTTATTTATTAATTTATTGTTATCAGAGATTCAAAATTAGCCAAGAGGTGCGTTCTTGGTGTGGCATGCCCAACCTCTTGGAGGCTGAATATGTTACAATTTGGTAACAGAGAAGAATTGTAGTGGCATTTCCTGGGTTGTGTGGTTGGGGACATTACAAATTGGTATCAGTGTCAGGTTCAAACACTAGACTGTTATGGGCCAGAACAAGTGAGAATCGAGAATGTTTTGTCATAGATTTTATATATCTGTGTGAATTTGGGGAAAAACGATGGAAATGTTGAGTGAAATCCCCCAAATTCATGAACGGATTTGAGTTTGAATGATTCCAAGATTGTCTAATAAGTTAATGGATTCGACCTGCGGAGTTACGGGGTCAAATTCGATTTAGAAGGTCAAAAAATTTGAGTTTTAATGGCCGCTATAATACTGGACAAAGTTTGGCGAAATTACCAAATCGGTGGGTGGGATTGATTCGACGATTTGAAAATGAGGAACATCGACAGTTCATATTCATTTCAACTGTTTGGGGAGTTGGAGAAAATCAATGGTCAAGATCATCTTGGTTGGGATATCAACGACCTAGATTCACTTGTAATTTTGTCAAAAATTCTAAGTGGGGAAGTTCGCCAACAAAAATAGCCAATGGTCGATGGTCGGGGATTGAAGAGTTGGGTGAAGGGTTGAATATCGACCAAAGAAAATCTTTGATCACCAATGACCAATGGTTAGGGATCAACAGAAAACCTTCGAAGTCCCAAACTTTGGAGTAAATCTGGACAATTCATGTTTGAGGACATGTGTCCATAGATAAACCGATTAAGGAGTTCGACAGATTTGTGGTGTAGTGGAGAGAAATCTCCCGAAGTTACGAATTCCTGAAGTCGTGATGCATTGGGGGACATGGCCTACTAATGTCACCTAGGGTGGTATGGACAACTTGAAACTTGCCACGTGTCACCATGTCTCATGTTTTTCAAAGACCATTTGTGTCAGTTAGTATATGACACATGTCACCCATAAGATGGGGACACATGTTCGTGCTTTATTTTTTGCCATGTAGCACCCCTTGGTTCTTAGTTACCAATGAAAACTTCGGGAGTTCGCCAATTCAACATTCTAAAGGATGGAGTGTGATGAAGGCGAAACCCCCAAAGCTCCGAAGCGCAGAGTAAATCCTCATCGTTGATCAAGAGAGGAAATGTGGCAATAGATCCCATAGTCAAGATACTTGGCACTCCAGAGGCTTCAAGGCATAAGTAGTTGGGGTCGAGGAATCCCTAAGGTCAGATTCTATCTCAGCCATTGATTATAGTAGACACATGGTGCAAGATCAAAAGGTTCATAGACTTGGTACTCTAGAGAATTTGAGTTTTATGTTTCTCTGAGTTGAGAAATCTCGAAGGCTGGATTTAATCCCCACCGTTGATCCAGAGGTGATGTGTGGAGGAAGGAGAGGACCTCCGATATTTTGGCACTTTGGGAGATCTGGGGAGAGGTGCTTGGGAAAGCCCCGAAGGCTAGATATGCGAAGGAAATCCTACTCGTTGATTGGGACAAGATATGTGGCAACGGATCTTGTAGCTTGGAGACTTGGTACTCTGGAAGAATCGTGTGGACAGTCTGAAATTATCTAAGCACAGAGTCTTGGAGATCCTATTCTCCACCGATCTCAACCCTCGATCAATTTTAAACCACATGATCTCAGATATAGTAATTCTAACACATAAAAGCATCAGGAAGGATTTGGCTTGCGGTTTCGAGTCGTAGTCACTTGGGAAAGTGGTTTGAAGGAAGAGCCTATGAAGAATTGATTTTTGTATCGACCCAAGGATAACATGGAAGTGTTATTTATATATATTATTCACAATTTGAAGGGATCTGTAGCATTATTGGCAAATTTTGTTTATCATATGCTTAATTATGACAAAATGGTCACTTGCACATTTTGCAGAATTAAGGGATTTAATCATATCAGCTCAGAATGTGTATTGAATAAATGGAATAAGGTGAGGGAGCTTCTAGCCATGATAAAGCAGCTGAAGGCTAGAATAGTAGAATTGACAATGCAGAGACAAAATCCAAAAAACGCAAGGGCTGAGGGGAGCAATAAATATTGCTAGAAACTATGAAGAGCCTGAAAATAGAAGTGCAGAGCTACAAGGAAGAAAATGAGAGGTTGATGAGAGAGAAAATTCAGATAAATGCTCGAGTGTTGCAAATCTTAAATTAGTTGCAAGGTCAATCCAATAAGGGCTCAAAGCAAGAGGAAGAAGGAAGGTTTCATGAAATAAGAGATGATCGTTTTAGAGTGGGTTATTATAGAAGTGCTAGAAGAGCTCATAGACACCACTCACCTCCTTACTCAACAAGAAAGTTTTATGCATCTGAATATTCCTTAAGAAGTCCAGAAGGTGTCTCCTATTATATAACAAAGAAGGAGACATGAGGTGGATAGTTTGCAAGGAGATCTGAGGAATCTCAGGCCATCATCCTTCGATGGTGAAAGAAAAAGAGAAGTTGATGTTGAAGCATGGTTGCTTGGACTGAGGAGATATTTTCAATTGCATAAATATTCTTCAAATGTAGAAGCCATAATTTCCACCTACCACTTACATGGGAAAGTTCCAATGTGGTGGGATCAACTGAAGCAAGTTGAACATATTAATGAGAATATGATCACTTGGAAGTAGTTCAAGAAGTATTTCCAGAAGGAGTACCTCTCAGAGAATTTTTATGAGAAGAAAATGCAGGAGTTCTTTGAAATCAGTCTGGGAAACATGAGTATGGAAGAGTTTGAGAAGAAGTTATTGGTGTTGTTAAAGTATCTCGGGTTTATAAACGATGAAAATGTGAAAATACTGAGGTTTTTGAGTGGAATGTCAACCTTTTATAAAGAAAAGAATTGGTATGATGAGCCCAATACCTGACTGAGGCCATCATAAAAGATAAGTATTTGTATGAGAAAGGCTAGGGAAGAGAGTCCATACATAAATATTGGAAGGATAAGAAGAAGGAGAATTTTGATCAGAGGAAGAAGGGATTCAAACCTCCTTTCAATAGAAATGATCCTAATAAAAATCAGCAAGACCAGTATGCAAAGGATGATTCCAAGAAAGAAGACTCCTTGGGAAAAAGAGGAAGACAACCAATCCAATGTTGGGGATGCAAAGAATATCACATGTACAAGGATTTCCCACACAGAAAGGACATAGTCAATACTATGCACAACATCCAAGAGGCTACAACAGTCGAAGACATGGAAAGGATTTATGTAGCCTTGGATGATCGACAAGCAGAATACCAATCCAACATGATCAAGGTTGAAGGTAATATCATAAATCAACATGTTGTTATTTTAATTGATTCAAGAGAAAGTCATTGTTACATTGATCCTAAGGAAGTGAATATATTAGATTTGAAGACAAGTAATCTTGGGAAATCAAGTTTGGTTCATCTAGCCACTAGAACCAAAAAGAGAATCCATAATATGTTTATAAGTTGTTCCATAAGACTTAATGGTGTGAATACTAGTGTTGATATAAATATCACACCATTGGGGTCTTATGATATTATAATTGGAATGGATTGGTTGGACAAACATCATGTTTTCCTAGACTTTCATAAAATGACATTTACATGTCTTGATGGATATAGAAAACATAGCACTGTGAAAGGAGTTCTAAGACCCATCTCTATAAGGTATATTTCAGCCTTACAATTGAAGAGATGTTTCAGAAAAGAATGTCAATTGTATACGACCCATGTGGAGGGTCTAGAAAAGACAAAGGGACCAAGCCTTGAATATTTTTCGATGCTACAAGAATTAGAGGATATATTCCAAGAAATACTAGGGTTTCCACAAAAGGGGAAATATATTTCTCTATTGATATAGTGCCATGATCTGCCCTAGTTAAAAGATTGAGCACACCAAAGTTAAAAGAATTACAAATGCAGTTGCAGGAATTGTTGAAGAAAGGGTACATATGACCAAGTGTTTCACCTTGGGGAGCACCAATACTCTTTGTCAAAAGGAAAGATGGAACCTTGAGGCTATGTATTGACTTTCTATAGTTTAATACGTCTACTATAAATAACAAGTATCATGTACCCATAATTGATGACCTCTTTGATAAGCTAAGTATCCTCTACCCTAGAAAATATTTCTTGGTAAATTCATCTTTAAAAACTTTTGGGCTGCGGATGTCACAGGCCTGTGCATTTTCACAGTGAAACGTCATCACAATATGGATATAGGGTCACCTGTGGTGATCCTAGATCATCGCAGGTCTCGATATAGGGCACCTGTGACAACCTTTGCACATGGGTACCCCCAAAAAATTAACCCAAAAGTCTATTTTTAACCAATGAAAATCAAATTTTAATCCATGGAAAGATGAAGGAAATGAAGATTACCTTTTCTATGGAGATGATTTGTCGAATGATTAGTCGTGCACTCCATAATCCGCAGTTGAAAATCAAGGTAAAAAGGGGGTTTGGAGCAATGTTTGGATGAAGTTACAAATGAAATAGTGAAATATGGTTTTTACCCATTTTATTGATTTTTTACATTTTCATTTGTATTTTATATTATTTTATATGCTTCATATAAAACCTAAAGTCCAAACAACTTTACAAGTGGTTGATTTTTGCAGATAAAAAGTCTAGAAGTGAAACATTGGAACAAGGATACGCTTTTTGGTTTGTTTTTATACATTTTTCACATGTACAGATCATTTTAGGGGTTTTTAGGAAAAACCTTCGAGCAGAGTCTTAATTATTTATCACGCTCGTGAAACCATGATAGTGTAATCGAGTAGTCTTTTGTCATTTTTTCGAACTCGTAATGGTGACACGAAAAATGAAGCATATGGAGTATCCTTTAAGCTCTTTTCATGCTCCATAAAAATGAAAAGATTGTTGAGCGACCTTGTTCTCTTCATGCTCGTAAAAGTATTTGAAGAAAACATATGACGAGTGGTAGGTTATCACTTTTTCAGTCTCATCGAATTAATTTATGAAAAAAGACCTAATGAAGTTCTCTTTAAGTGTTTTTCAGACTCTCTAAACATGAAAAACCCCTAATTTTTCTCTCTTTGGAGTCATAAAACAAACATCGAAATACCCATATGGGATCAAAGCACTCCTTAGGGTTCGTTAAACATACTTCGAGGGACTCGTCCAAAGGATGAGCTTACACCAACAAGCATATGTTATCCTCCTCAAGCTTGCGTAAAAATAAAAAGGTACTCGTCAGAAATGGTGGGGGGAAATTGGGAAAGGAATGTGTCTCTGTATTTGTGTTAGTGGAAGTAATAGTCTCTCTTGATCATGACACCCCGTTTCATCATTGTATTCGGGTTGGGAAATCCATTTGGCTCTTGTTTGACCATCCACAAATTTATATGTTGGGTCCTTCTTGAGTCAATGCTTCCAAGACCATTGACATGTCATTCATATGTTCAAGAGAAGTCCAACCTTAATAAGCCTTCTATTGAGTCATCCATTTGCAGTTATAAATTTTCTACCATATCAACCTTTCTTAAGTCAGTTTCAAATCACTTCACACTCTAGTCTACTTCAAATATATTACTTATTTCATGTCATTGATGGGGAATACATTAAGGCCCTCCTATGATGAGTCTTTTCCTTTTGAATTCAACTCATTATCCAGGAACAAGACTTAGAGATCATTTAGTACCTTAGAGCTTGCATGCCTCAATGGCAGGTCTCTTCGCTTCCAACGGTGGGTTCACATCATTGACCCCTGATTGGGAGATTCCATCAAGTGTTCGAATTCAACTCACTTATTCACATTCTTTGGATTGCACTAGGGTACCGTTGAGCACTCAACGCACCTTAAAAATTCTATGCCAAATTTTACTTTTTGGGTACCACTTGATCTTTTTGCATTGACTGATTCGTCTTCATTGTGAAAACATGTTGTGTTTTCTTACAATTTTTGAATCTCATTAAGTATTTAAAACGTTTGCTTCAATTTGTGAAAACCCATAACTTAAAATACTAACATTTAAATAGAGAATCAACAGCCAAAATATTTCCTCGATGGGCTCAAAGATTCGACATCGGGAAGAAATAAAGAGAAAGAAAATCACTCGAAAAAACCGCAGTCGCCAAATGCCAATCTTCATCGTCATTGAAAAAAGGAATTTTTCTTTCATGACAAGAATTACCCAATGATATCTTCGATAGCCGATCTCGGAAGAAATTCGACATCGACAACCCCTAGGTTTATTTTTAACACACACATCTCTTGAAAACCCCTACTCTGATTGATGTACACAATCAAACCACCTATCCTCATCTACCACGTGTCTTTTCCAGATTGGATAAACATATGATCTAGTCTTCCCTTGAGTCGTTATCAGTTCTCAAGGCCCAAGTCGCACCCTGAGTTAGTTTTGCCACGTCAGCACCATACGATGAAATCGATTAGCGTCGAAGGTTTTTTTACAGAAAAATATCAACAAAAACATCCATTGCACATCGCCGATCTTTGACCTGGCCACTAGGAAAGCGACATGATGGGACATTTTAGTGCTAGATACGTTTAGATTCGACACATTTAAGGGACTAATTAATTCTAAATCTTGCATTAGTTTCTAATTCACGCGTGAATCAAAAGGATCGTTTAAATTTACCGATACAACACATCACCCTCTGCACCTCTACTGTCAACGCATGATGAATTGAACTATAGAGATTCGACAGAAGATTTAGTTTTATTTTCACTCATAATTCGAATTAATTGGTTGAAGCAACACGATAGGTTATTCCCCATTTAAATTCTTTAGAGTTGTTCGTAAACAATATCATCATGTGCAAAGGAGTTCAGAGCACCTAGAGGAGTGAGACAAGCAATTCAAAAAAATCTTCCAAGATCCCATGAGTATTAAACAATAGGTTTAGCAAGCGTTACAGGTATGTACCAGTATATGGATTTTTTATGATTCACTTCACACATTTTGTTTATCCAGTGTTACCCTGTACGCATGCCTAAAGGATTGATTTCGGTCGTAGGAAAAATTACTCCAAAGAAATCAAGTACTAGGTGGCGCCCAAGCCAAGAGAACCAGAAGCAGGAGAAGGCTTTACCCCAGGACCAACAAAGAAAATAAAATTCGCTCCAAGGCTAGAATTAGTCATTAGGACATCCACCAAGAATATTTTCACTTATCCCCCGACCTTTGGAGACGCAGATTCAAGAATAGGGACCAAGACGGTACTCTCGCATTGGGGAGAACTCTTCCAGAAGATCAAACGGGAAGAATTCCCTGAATGTGCCCCTCACAACGACCACGATATGAGAAAGATCAACGATGAAGTTTTACTGAATATCTAAGGATCATACCTACACATGGTAGCGAGTAGAACTCTAGTATTCTCCTGTATAGAACTCCTAAAGTGGCTTATCGACCACACTGACACACAAATATGTTTGATTAATGACGACAATGGCGAGTGTGTCGGGGTCTTTCTTCGAGTGGAGGTGCATAATTACTACAAGATCAAAGACCCGGAGGAGCAGCTGAACACTGATTTTTTTATAATCTTCTATGAGAAACACGACACCTGCCGGGTGATGGATTCGTGGTGGAGAGAAGAAAAAAATTACACCAATCAAACCTTTGGCTAGTACCTGATGACCAACTTGAGAGAATCATATATCTACCTAATGGCCCTCATTTTCCAGTTGCATGGGGAGAAGGATTGTTCCAGGTTTTCAGAGGCATGGATGCCTCTAGCTTACACTATAGCCATCTCGGGGATGGATTTTAACTGGGATGCCATCATTTCAAAGTAGTTGAGCATTTGCATTCAATAGGCACAGACGTCTAAAGAAGGAGAAACCCCATCCTTCCACATGGCTTCTTATTTATTGGACATCATCTCTGCCATAAATTTATTTACCGGAATGAAATTAAGCTAGCACGCCTTAGAACTCCCAGTCCATGTTTACTTCGACATCCTATGGGAAAACAAGTGCAAGAAATCATACTCCCTCATCTCCGATCAATTCATCGCGCACATTCATTTTGTTCTTTTCAAGAAAGAGTGCCCAAGACTGTTGGCTGTGGCCAAAAAGGTGATATCAAAGGTAGGTCACTGGTACCTGGATGATGAAGATACCTACATTAGGGTTTTCAGAGCCACCGAAGAACCTCACCCTTTACCTATGTATGTTCCTGATCGACTAGTAGAAGGGGAAATCTGTTACTAGACCATCCTGCAAGGTTACAATGCCACTCTGGTAAAAGATAAGAAGCAAGAGTTCATACCTTATGGATTCCATATAGCTTTCTAGATGGTAAAATACATCGCTCAAGCCAATATGGAAGAACTGAGTCAATTATAGTTCTGATTCAAGATCGATCTCTTTTGCAAACATGACCCAAAGGGTTGAGTCTTGAAGCATGCATCCCAAGTATCGTCATGTTGGCCCTACGCCCATGACAAATTTGAAGATGAGGTCTTCACTGAAAATACTCAAGACTAGGATGAGGTGGTGGAAAGGATGGGCGATCCTAATATGAATAGGTTCAAGGCCATGAGCCTAGATGAACAAGAAAAAACCTTGGAAAAATCGGCTCAAGGGGCCCTTAGGGACAGAGAAGAAAGGATAGCATCCAAAGTAGCAGAATCCCCCTTGATAGCACCAAAGCAAGGCAAAGATATTCATTTTTCACAAGACATGTGAGAGAGGAGAATTATCATGTTAGAATAGGTGCATCGGGTGATTGATCAACTACAAGATGACCCATACCTATCAGAAACGATAGGATCCCCTGTCGATAACCCAGACAGAAGCCAAGTGGGTACAAGAAGCCCTGAATTTATAGATATTGATGAAATTTTCGGGTTGGATGACCTTGAATTCACAACGCCAACAACTGGATCATCGAAAGGTGTGGTTACTCAACCAGAAACGGTTTGGGTATCAGTGGAAACAAGCGTATCAAACCCCTTGAGTGAGTTTATAAAGATATATGACAATGATGAAATCCCAAAAGCATATCTCGGGACCCGTGTTCACATCGAAGAAGAAAATGGACCTGAGAATACATCTTCTCTTATCCCTGAGGTCCAAATCCTAGAGGTCCCGCAGAAAGAAAAGGAAGTTGAGGGTGTCCGAGACACAAAAATGTCCGATGCGCCAAAGTATCAAGCGGACAGTCCGAAAAACCAGTCGGGTTCGGACGAGCCATAGAAAGGAGCACCGCAACAGGAAATCGACGTTTCAATGGCCGATGAACAAGTAAGTATCGAGTCTATCCCCGAAACCTCTATTTCAATCAATACTCAAACACTCGATGAGCGACAAATAGAGGCTAGGCCTTCGGAGACTAACGAGACAATTCAAGAACCAAATATTGAACAAGTGCATACCACTGGAAGTTTGGGAAATACACTCACATGGGGGGATCAACAGATTCGTGAACCTATGGATGAGGTAGCCGACATACATGTTATATCTTATGATCAAAAAAGGAAGGCTATCATCTTGCAAACCAACAAGAAAAGGAGGATTACTTTAGATCATTCCATCCTCATCACTACAAAGAAAAATTTGATAAACACAGAATATGCTAGAACATTCGAGCTTATCGGTGTAGGGAGAACGATCTCACACGCCACCCTAGATAGAGATAAAAGAGATGAAAAGGGGTTGCCCAAATCCCTAAGAGAAATAGAACATTTTCACCACTTGGATAAGTACTATCAGGACACCACACATTTTGCGGTGTACCTAAGGAGAAAATTCTACTATGGAAAGTTCACAGATGGGTGACACTTATTCACCACAAGAATAGCTGAGCTTCAAGATGATACTCTCATGGAAATCGCGACATGAAAGTATATGGAGTAGTGGTATGAAAAAGCGCAGCAAGCCGTGGAGAGAGACGACTACATTGGTGCAATCCAACAGGGCCAAGTGTGAGAAACATTGTATTGAGATCAATAGGGTGATGAAAGATATCAGACTTCCCAAGTACGGCACACTCAATGAATTTGTGAACTTGCACGACATAGTTGAATCACACACCAAGAAAGATGCATCATGGGATGAAAGATTGGCAAAGGTGACAGATACAACGCCAGGTCAGGTACGACAAATTATGGAACACCCGATCAAAGCTCGGGGTATGCTACAACAATTAAGTGTCAGTCTGGTCAAGTATCGGGTCCATGCAGTGGAGATTAGAGAAATTTACGCAGCCCCGATGGAACAACACATGTTTCCATATGCTCACACCTGTGAGGAGTTGTTCATCAATTGGTCAGAATACGAGAAGAATCACCCGTTTAATGTGATACCTTGAGATAACTCCTAGACAAACTGATAGGATAACACCACGTGGTGAATTTTTTTTTACTTATCTGCACTTATCCGTTATTTTAGTTAAATTTTATGTTATAAATAAGAGCATTGACCAATTAGTTAGAGGTCGATGGTTGTTGCAAGAAACTCTCTCTTCTGGTTTTGTTAAGAATTATTTTGGAGGTACCTTTAATTGAGAAGTCCTTCTGGACCAGAGACAAAGTTATATTTTCATCAAATGCATGTATGATTGGGTGTGGAGAAGAACTATTTTCTATCTTGTCTCATGAATGGATGCTATAACAAGTAAGAGATATTAAATCTATTGATAAGTTATCTGATGCAATGACTTTACAATTCTTTTGTTTAATGATGAATATGAATCGTTGTGTTATTATGTGATGGATGATTAGATTTAAGTGAATTATTTTACTTGTCGTTATTTTATCACATGCACTTTTTCTTTCTGCTAATTAGTATCTTAGCCAGAAGTCAAATTAATCACATGGTTAACGTATTAGTACTAGGCCTGTGGTAGACGATCATTGTCTACATGCTTGAGCAACAGGTTATCCCAAGCTCAACCTCTTCTCCAATATTTATAACATTTTCCCGTTTTGTTGCCAAGTTGGTTTATACCGGCTTCCATCTTGTATTGGTCCCACATAAGAGAAAATACAAAAAGATAAAGTCCAAACTAAAGGAGATGCCTTCGAAAGAAAATGTAAATCCCATCGATTAATTGGTCGGATCGGAAGATCTAGATAACCATTCCACTATTAAATGATGCAGAGTCTAATTGGGCCTCGGTGATAGGTTTGGTTCCTAGTGTTGAGTAAAGGGATATAGGACCCATCAACAGAATTGGAACTAGAAGGAGGGCCTAAAGAATGAATGGTTGAGTACATATTCCACATAATATTTCAAACAACCTGTAGATTCAAAAAAACCCACATGCATGGCTCGTCATTCTCAAGAGAAACCACACACACTGAGTACTCCTGAAATGAGTAACTCACCCCAACTCGAGGAAGAAAGGTTTTTCCCTGACATACCTTATGCTCTCCCTCACAAGGAATTAAATCAATTTAGAAGAATCACAAGAGGATATGCCTGATAGATCGGTGTGTTGTCTTTAGCTCTGATACTTTCTCAAAGACAAAAAATATTCAGACCAATGTTTGACACCCTCGACCAGGTTTTTGGGCACACAGTAGAAGAACTAATAGATTTTTCGATCACTGAAATCGAACATCCTCTTAATATAATCCCTAAAATGCCAGTCGATGACGTATTTGAACCAGATGATTTTTCGGAGGAAGAGGAGTTTAACTCAGAATCCAAAGATATGGTAGACAATAATGACCATCATGAAGAAAGGGGAAACCCACCAGAGAAAAATCAAACTTGGTTGGCCAGAGACTCTTTGGCCATCTCAGGGTGAGTTCATAACCTTCCCTGACATCCAAAGAAGTTACTTCCTATGTTTGATCCCGAGACCTTGAGATTGCCTGAAGATCATATCAAGAAATTCATACTCGCTATCAAACTGATGAATGTCCAACATGAAGACATAGTTTGTAGGTTGTTTCCCTAAACTTTTGAGATCTCAACTTCCACATGGTATTTTAACTTGCCTGTAGGATCCATAACTAGTTGGACAAAGTTTCAAAAGGATTTCCTACATAAATTTGTCGAGGAAACAACTACAGGAGCCTTGATGGTTGGATTGTTCACCGCCACCATGAGTTCAAAGGAGAAGGTTAAAGATTTCAATCCAAGATTCACAACTATCTTGAACAAATTCCAACCTGAAGCTAAACCAACTCAGGATTTGCAAATTGAAGTATACGCTAATTTCCTCCCAGCTTCTATTTCCATGTTTGTGAAGATGGTTGCCAAACAAACCCTAGCTGAGAATTTTGAAGAAGCCAAAATCATAGAGTTCCAAATGAAGGGATGTAAGGAAGTCCAGGTCTCATTAGTTAAAAAATAAGTCCAACCTCCTCCTAGGAGAGGACTCCTTTTGACTAGACTGTGAGGGAAGCAAGCATAACAAGCTCCTGAAAAGGGTAATGGAGATATAAAAGAACTACAACGGATGGTTAATAAATTATCAAACGAGATCATAGACATGAAGAAAAATGCAAGGGAAGGAAACCAAGGCCAAAGGCCCTATAAGCCTTTCTTTAAAATAAAACTGCCATTCAAAGAAATTGAACCTCCCCCAGCTAACTTAAATATCGATTTGGGAAATATAGCATCTGATTCTTTCTGTACTTATCACCAAGAAAAAAACTCCAAACAAGACTTCCCTCAATGGGTGCATGCCATGAATTTGATGGCCAATTGGTTTCTAGATGAAGTCTCCCTGACCAAACAACCAAGCAGTTTAGTTGTGAATGTTGTTGATTAGGAAGATATTGATCCACATAAAGATACATCCATTATGATATGGGATCCTGACCTAATCATGCCGTCCGAAGACTTATTTGAGTTTTAAGAACCACCTACAGAGGTATTGGTTGTGCAAACGCGAAGTAAGGGTTCACCTGTCTTGAAAGATCCTACTACT
>ML782914.1:1131257-1153906 GCA_009831015.1 Picea engelmannii
GGTCAACTCTCGATCACCCAAAAGAACATTTTTCTCCTCATAAGAACCCTATAAGAAAACCATACCTGAGAATCTCCCAAACTGGATTACAACGTAGTTGAATATTTGAAGAAATTGAAGGCTAATATATCGGTTATGGACATATGTATAATCCATCAATAAAAAGACTTCCTGCTACAAGATCTGAAATCAGTAGAAAACCCTATGAAAA
The DNA here is from genome assembly GCA_009831015.1 of Picea engelmannii. Taxonomy (NCBI): domain Eukaryota; kingdom Viridiplantae; phylum Streptophyta; class Pinopsida; order Pinales; family Pinaceae; genus Picea; species Picea engelmannii. Next base: position 1,131,469 of record ML782914.1, read on the forward strand.
GCAATGAAAAATAAATAAGTCTAACTCCCATAGATCTAGTAAATAAACCAATGATAAATTCTTACTCAGAAGATAAGAAGGGAAAAACGTTTGTCCCATCGTTCCTTTTAACATTTGAAGTTTTTAATAGGAACCTCCACAATTGTTTAGTCAATTCAGGAGCATATTCCAATGTTATTCCCTTGTCTATTTGCAAAAATTTAAATTTCATTCCTCTAAAAAATGATAAGCATGTAATACAACTAGACAAAACCCAGGTCAAAGTCATGGGAGAACTCAAAGATGTAATGATCAGAATAGTGACACATCCTAAGTTTTTGCAAGTGATTGACATCATTGTAGTAGATATCCTTGAAGCTTATGGGTTACTACTAAGATGATATTGGTCTGAGAAGTTAAAGGGATACTTTAGTACAGATTGGGCACACCTTTGGATACCACTGAAGGGATACAAAAATATGATCAGAATTGATAGGGAAAGGTATTTGAAACATGCTGCCACTGACCTAGAAACCCTAAATGAACCCTCATAGATAGATTTCCCTGTGCTAGGAAATTATTCATGCGATTCCTACTTTGGGAACTTCTCCCCTATCTCATCTGATGTCCCTCTCACTCAAAACTCTGAAATATTTTTTCAAGGGAAATCACTGATACCGATAGAGGAAACCCTCTTCTATCAAGAACCTGTGCTAGGAATCAACTAGAAAAAAGGTAGCGGAGCAAGGTCTGTGATGTCGAGGTGACTCTGTCAAGGCTATGGACACTCGCTGGAAGCAGAGAAACACCGTAGCAAGTGAATAAAGGTAACATGCCATTGAATTTTTTACTAGACTTTCGTAAAAGAGGGAATGAGTCAGGGTTACAGGAAACAAAGGTGGAATAGAGGTTAAAAAACCCCACAGGCAGACCCAGAAGCATCAACCAGAGAATTTCAAATGCAAGGGTAAAGAGGATCTAATTTAAAAACCAGTTAAGTTCTCTCCCATCTTTTGCATAAGCAGAGCCCAAAGGGGGAATAGAGATTCTGCTTTCACCTAGTAAGTCACCATTTTTTGAACACTCAACACACCCTAAAAAGTCTATGTCAAATTATACTTTTTGGGTACCACTTGATCTTTTTGCATTGTCTGATTCGTCTTCGTTGTGAAAAAATGTTTCGTTTTCTTACCATTTTTGAATCACATTAAGTCTTTAAAAGGTTTGATTTAATAAATGAAAAACCATAACTTAAAAGACTAACATTTAAATAGAGAATCAACAACCAAAAAATTTCCCTGACGTGCTCAAAGATTCGACATCGGGAAGAATTAAAGATGAAAGAAAATCACTCGAGAAAACTGCAGTCGCTAAACGCTGCTCTTCATCAACATCGGCAAAAAGAAGTTTTCTTTCGCGACAAGAATTACCCAAGGATATCTCCCACAGCCAATCCCTGAAGCACTTCAGCATCGATGACCCCCAGGTTTATGTTTAACATGTGCATCTCTTGAAAACCCCTACTCCGATCGATGTACATGATCAAACCACCTGTCCTTATATGCCATGTGTATATTCTAGATTGGATAAGCATACAATCTAGTATTCCATTGAGTCGTTATCGGTTCCCAAGGCCCAAGCCACACCCCGAGTTAGTTTTACCATGTTATCACCATACAATGAAATTGATTGGCGCCGAAGGTTTTTTTACAGAAAAATATCAATGAAAACATCCATCGCACATCGCCGATCTCCGACCTTCCCACTAGGAAAGTGACACGATGGGATGTTCTAGTGCTAGATATGTTTAGATTCAATACATTTAAGGGACTAATTAATTCCAAATCTCACATTAGTTGTTAATTCATGCAGGAATCAAAAGGACCGTTTGAATTTACCGATACAGCACATCACCCTCCATGCCTCCGTCGTCAACCCACAATGAATTGAACTATAGAGATTCATTGGCAGATTTCATTTGATTTTCACTCATAACCTGAATTAATTGGTTGAAGCGAAACTATAGGTTCTTCCCCATTTAAATTCTTTAGAGTTGTTTGTAAAACATATCATCGTGCGCAAAGGAGTTTAGAGCACCCATAGGAGAGAGACAATCAATTCAAAAAAATCTTCCAATATCCCGTGAGTAGTAAACAACATGTTTAGAAAGCGCTACAGGTATGTACCAGTTTGTGTATTTTTTACACTTCACTTCACACATTTTGTTTATCCGGTGTTACCCTATACGCATGCCTAAAGGATTGATTTTTTTCGTAGGAAAAATTCCTCCAAAGAAATCAAGTACTAGGCGATCACCGAGGGCACCCAAGCCGAGAGAACCAAAAGCAGGAGAAGGATTGTCCCCGGGACCAACAAAGAAATTATAATTCGCTCTAAGGCTGGAACTAGTCAGCAGAACATCCACCAAGAAGATTTTCACTCAGCCCTTGGCCTTTGGAGACATAGAGGCAAGCATAGGGACCAAGAAATTACTTCCACAGTAGGGACAACTCTTCCAAAAGATCAAGCAGGAAGAATTGCCTGAATGTACTTCGCACAAGAACCTCGATATGAGAAAGCTTGACGATGAAGTTTTTTCAAATTTCCGAAGATCGTACCCGCACATGGTAGCGAGCAGAAATCCAGTATTCCCCTGCATAGAACTCCTAAAGTGGCTTATCGACCACATTGACACACAAATATGTTTGATTAATGATGACAGTGGCGAGTGTGTCAGGGTCTTTCTTCCAGTGGAGGTGCAAAATTACTAGAAGCTCAGAGACCCGGAGAACCGACTGAACACCAATTTTGTTATAATATCCTATGAGAAACATGACACCAACTGGGTGATGGATTCGTGGTGGAGAGAATATAAAAATTACACCAATCAGACCTCTGTCTGGTACCCGATGGCCAACTTGAGAGAACCATATATATACCTAATGGCCCTCATTTGTCGGTTGTGTGGGGAGAAGGATTGTTCCAGGTTTTCAGAGGCATGGATGCCTCTAACTTACACTGTAGCCATCTTAGGGAGGGGTTTTAGCTGGGTTCCATCATTTCAAAGCAGCTGATCATTTGCATTCAATAGGCCGAGACGTCGAAAGAAGGAGAAACCACATCCTTCTACATGGCTTCTTATTTATTAGACATCATCTATGCCATAAATGTCTTTGCCGGAATGAACTTAAGTTGGCATGCCTTATAACTCCTGGTCCATGTTTACTTCGACATCCTATGGGAAAATAGGTACAATAAATCATACTCGCTCATCTGTGATCAATTCATTGTGCGTATTCATTTTTTGATTTTCAAGAAAGAGTGCCCAAGATTGTTGGTTGTGGCCAAAGAGATGATATCAAAGGTAGGTCACTGGTACCTGGATGCGTGAAATACCTACATCATGGTTTTCAGAGCCACCATAGAACCACACCTTTTACTTATGTATTTTCTTGATCCGTTAGTAGTTGGGGAAATCTATTACCAGACCATCCTGCAAGGTTACAATGCCACTCTGGTAAAAGATAAGAAGCGAGCATTCATACCTTATGGATTCCATATAGGTTTCTACATGGTAAAATACACCACTCAAGACAAGCTAGAAGGACTGAGTCAAATAGAGTTCTGATTCCACATTGAATGCTTTCGAAAACATGACCCAAAGGGTCTAGTCTTGAAGCACGAATCACAAGTATCGTCATGCTGACCCTACGACCATGAAAAATTTGAGGGTAATGGTTTCACCAAAAATTCTCATGACTGGGATGAAGTGGTGGCAAGGATGGATGATCCTAAGATGACCAAGTTCAAGACCATGAGCCTAAATGAACAAGAGACAACCCTGGAACAATAGTCTCAAGGGGCCCTCAGGGCCAGAGAAGAAAGGATATCATCCGAAGCAGCCGAAGCAGCATAAGCCCCCTTGATAGCCCCAAATAAAGGCATAGATATCCATTTGGCACATGACCCATGGGAAAGGGGATTGCTTATGTTAGAACGGGTGCATCAGGTGCTTGATCAACTACAAGATGACCCAAATGTATCAGAAATGATAGGATCCCCTACTGATAACCCAGATAGAAGCCAGGTGGGTACAAGCAGCCCTGAATTTATATATATTAATGAAATTGCTAGGTTGGATGAACTTGAATTCACAACGCCACCAGCTGGATCGTCGACAAGTGTGGTGACTCATCCAGAAATGGTCTGGGTATCAGTGGAAACAAGAACATCAAACCCCTTGAGCGAGTTTATAAATATATATGACGATGATGAAAGCCCATAAGCATATTTCGGGACCCCTATGCAGATTGAAGAAGAAAAGGGACATGAGAAGACATCTTCTCCTATCCCTGACATCCAAATCGCGGAGGTCCAGTAGAAATAAAAGGAAGTTGAGGGTGTCTGAGACAAAAAAATGCCCTTTACATCAGATTCTCAAGCGGACAGTCCGAAAAACCAGCAGTGGTCGGATGAACCAAAGAAAGGATCACCACAACAGGAAATTGACGTTTCAATGACCAATGAACAAGTAAGTATCGAGTCTATCCCCAACAATGCTATTTCAATTGATACTCAAACACCTGATGAGAGACAAACAGAGGTTGGGCCTTCAGAGCCTAACGAGACAGTTCAAGAACCCAATCTTGAACAAGTACATACCACCGAGAGTCTGGGAAATATGCTCACATGGAGGGATAAATATATTCCTGAACCTATGCACAAGGTAGCCGACATACAATATATAGATTATGATCGGAAAAGGAAGGCTATCGTCCAACGGACCACTAAGAAAAGGAGGATTACTTTAGATCGATCCATCCTCATCACTACAAAGGAAAATTTGATAAACAAAGAATATGCCAGAACATCCAAGCTTATTGACATAGGGAGATTGATCTCAGATGCCACCCTAGACATAGCTAAAAGAGATGAAAAGGATCTGGCCACTGTCTTGAGAGAACTATAACATTTGCGCCACTTGGCTAAGTACTACCAGGACACCACATAGGCCGCGATGTACCTAAGGAGAGAATTGAAGTAGGCCTATAGAAAGTTCACATACGAGCGACACTTATTCACCACAAGAATATATGAGCTTCAGGAAGATAATCTCATGGCAGCCATGATGTGCAAGGATATGGAGAGGTGGTATGAAAAAGCACATCAAGCCGTGGAGATATTTGACTACATTGGTGCAGTCCAACAGGGCCAAGTGTGAGAAACAATGGATTAAGATCAATCGGGGGATGAAAGATATCAAACTTCCCGAGTTCGACACACCTGATGACTTTGTCGAATTGCGCAACATCGTACACCAAGAAAGATGCATCATGGGACAAAATACTGGCAAAGGTGATAGACACAGCGCCGGGTTAGGTATGAAAATTTATGGAACACCCAATCAAATCTTGGGCTATGCTACAACAATTAAGTTCCAGTCTGATCAAGTATCGGTTCCATGCAGTGGATATACGCAATCTCGATTGAACAACACATGTTTCCATACGCTCACACCTGTGAGGAGTTGTTCATCAATTGGTCAGAATATGCAAATAATCACTCGTTTAAAGTGATACCTTGAGATAACTCCTAGACAAACTGATAGGAGAATGCCACGTGGAGAATTTTATTTTACTTATCTGCACTTAGCCATTATTTTGGTTGAATTTTATGTTATAAATAAGAGCATTGACCAAGTAGTTAGAGGTCGATGGTTATTGCAAGAAACTCTCATTTCTGGTTTTGTTAAGAATTATTTTGGAGCTTCCTTTAATTGAGAAGTCCTTGTGGACCAGAGACAAAGTTATATTTTCATCAAATGCATGTATGATTGGGTGTGGAGAAGAACTATTTCCTATCTTGTCTCATGAATGGATTTTGTAACGAGCAAGAGCAATTAAATCTATTGATAAGTTATCTGATGCAATGTTTTTATAGTTCTTTTCTTTAATGATGAAGATGAATCATTGTGTTATTATGTAATGGATGATTAGATTTAAGTGAATTATTTTACTTTCTGTTATTTTATCACATGCATGTTTTCTTTCTACTAATTAGTATCTCATCCAGAAGTCGAATTACTCACACGATTAATGTATTAGCACTAGGCATGTGGTAGATGATCAATGTCTGCATGCTTGAGAAATGGGTTATCCCAAGCTCAACCTCTTCTCTAGTATTTATAACCTTTTCCTGTTTTGTTTCCAAGTTGGTTTATACTGGCTTCCATCTTATATCGTCCCACCTAAGAGAAAATACAAAAAAAGAAAGGCCAAACTGAAGGAGATTCCTTCGCAAGAAAACATAAATCCCATTGATTAATTGGCCAGATTGTAAGATCTAGAGAACCATTCCATTATTAAATGATGCAGAGTCTAATTGGGCCTCGTTGGCATGTTTGTTTCCTACTATTGATTAAATGGATCTAAGACCCATCAACATATACCTTGGGGGTCATTGACATCAATGGTGATTTCTCTCACACTTGTTAACGGTTCTCATCATAGACTAGTAATCATGTGGTTTATACCATGTTCGACTTCAACACCTATAATCACATGGTTAGATTCTTACTTAGTGATGATAGAAATGAAGACCTTGGATCTCATCATTCTGATGCAGGTTTCAATGGAGTATTCATGATTTGTATTGACACATAGATCCACTTTGTATGTCCGAATTTGAGTAATTTTAGAGCGTAGATCCACAGTGTATTCCTAGTGGCTATGACAATTCACAATGACATGGATCCACAGTGTATATTTAGTGGCCATGAACATTTTTTAATCTGATTATGGGAATGCCTACCTCGGACAATGGTATATTATTATGATGATGCTTGACTGTTTGCAGGTTCTTGATTGGTGCGCTCCTTGTCCGAAACACACATTCTACGAAGTATTTCAACTGTCACGAGTTCCAGCTTCATACTTTGGGGGGAATTTTGTTACACATTATTTTGGTCACCCCAATGATCCACTGAAAACATGTGTTCATGTTCCGAGAAAGGATAAAAGAGTCTTTTTCCATGAGGGAAGTGATTGGCTTTCTCTTCTCAAAAATCTTATTAAGTAAGGTCGTCGCACCCTGAAAAATGCATGGGGTGAGACGATCCCTGATCATTGCATCCTTCTCTATGTATGGACTATGATGTCTTCACATTTTTCACTATACCTAGTGTGTGATGATGTAAAAATCTAAGTAAAAGTTAAACTTCACGAAAGTTCTAGAAGGGGATATTCTATAAGATGAGGTGGCATCCAAATGGTTTGGATCTTACTCGCTTCTCTGATTTGGTGGGATCATCTAGATCTCCTCATCCATCTCTCTTTAACCCTATATAAAGAGGGATATCTCATGGAAAAGGCTAATGTTGAATAGGGTAAGATTTGTATTGAGAGTTTCTACTTCTTCTTGGGAGATTTTCCTTAGTTCTACAAGCTACATAGTGGATCTTCTTCATTTAAAGGCTTTGGCGAAAGTGTGTGTGTTGGAGAAAATGACCATTGAAAGGGGACCTTGCGACATCAATGCTTTGGTTGTAATCTCCACTTTCATTTTAATATGATATAGTTATATGTTTCTTTCCCATAAAACTAGTCTTGTTTTATTTTAATAGAGGTTCTTGTCGAGTATATTATATTTCTTTCACTTTGTTTGTCTTGTGTTCCCTTGCAGGTTTAGTATCTTTGAAGCATTGGAACGGACATAGGATGGAAATGGCAAGACGAAACGACATTTAAATGATATGTTGTCTATCTCTTGTTAACTAGTAAACTCAATACTTAGAGATTAGGGAAAGTCTTGTATTCTGTTCTATTTTTTTCTAGTTCCAGGTGGATCTTGAGAGACCTGTTTATTTCTTCATTTACCGATTAATCCTATAAAAATAATTCCCATGGTTCCTTGAGGCCTTTCCTCTATCCTTTTTTCTTCCCCTGTTCTCCATGTTTAACACATTACTTGACGTCTCACCTATTCATTTATGTCACATTTCCTCACTGAGGATAACACCAACAACATCATCAAATTTTAAAGTTTTTGAACCAGAGACAGAGTTACTTACAACCATGACCAAGTTGTTCCAAATTTCTGGCAATGAGAACAACATTAGAAGAGACCTGACCTCATCATCAAATTCCACTTTTACATAACTTAGTTGATTATTAACCATATTAAATTCATTTAAACGATCTGCAGTAGACCCACCTTCTAACATCTTCATATTAAATAATCTCTTCATTAGAAATACCTTATTGGACGTCGAGGGTTTTTCGTTGTCTTTTCCTTTTAAATATTGAAATCCACCAATGTTGTTAGGCTCAATCATATCATTCCTAGTGCCTTTCTATCAATAACCTCCCATTCTTTGTCCTTCATGGTCGTCAGCTTCCTTTCTATTCCACCCAATGGTAGGAATAGATCCTTCTGATATAAATAATCTTCCATCTGCATATTTCATAACTGGTAGTTTTGGACGTTAAATTTATCGACCCTGAAATTTCCATCTTCCGCCATTTCTACCACTCGAAATGGGAACCCTCTTTTCCTGCGATTTTCCTTATGATTTGATACCAATTGTTAGAATAACATGATTGTGGAGAAAAAAAATAAAAAAAAATGTGGAAATAAAACAAAGAAGATACACAATACAATGGAGACACATATATACGTAGTTCACCTAGTGTGGGTTATGTCCACCAGAGAAATTTCTAGGTCCTTTCTTTATTATTATCCAACAAATGAAGGTTTACAACCTACAACACATCCGTTGTAACTTCCTCTTCTTTATCTCACAATCTCCTCTCTTAGAATACAATATTCGCAATGATACACAACCGCAATACATTTCCCTCATAAAAGAGGGTTTCCTTCTAGGGAAAAAAACTCTAACATAACTTCTATTGTCATAACTGCGACCTTTAATGAACGGTCCATATTTACTATGAAATTAGAATATACATTTACAAGGAAAATTTCCCTTTAGGGGATTCTCCCCTGAACCCCCATCAGGGAAGTTTTTCCCCCAAACCCTCGTCGGTGGCTTGCTTGCCCCTGGACCCCCTAGTTGGAGAGATCGCCCCCCTAGACCCCATAGGGGAGGAAATCCCCCCTACAACTCCCTTGCATGGAGGAGTGTACATTCTTCTAGGGTGTAAAGTCTTCATATGATATAAGCACGGTTGAAAACAAAGACCTCTGAATTAGGAATACAATCAGGCTCCACAACCAACTTCCATGTTCATTAAAAGAGGTGATAAACCTACCTTGGATAAAAAAATTGAGAAGGCCAAAATTATTGAATTCCATATGAAAGGATGTAAAGATATCTATATCTCCTTAGAAAATAAGGAAGTTGAACAACCATCTAGAAAAGGACTTTTGTTGACACAACCACGAGGTAAACAAGATGAAAAAAGTTCTAAGAAGGAAACTGTAGATATGGAAAGTATGCAAAGAATGGTTAGGAAATTATCTAATGAGAACATAGACATGAGGAGGAATGTAGGGGAGGGAACATCTAATCCTAGGCTTTACAAACATTTTTTTAGAAAACAATTTCCTTACAAGGCTATCGAGCCTTCCCTGCCCAACTTAAACATTGACTTAGGTGAAGTAGCCTCTAATTCCTTTTACAATTACCATCAAGAAAACCATTCAGAGAAATATTCCCCCCAATGGGTGAGTGCCATGAATTTTTTATTCAATATTTTCCTGGTTGGTTGTACCTTGATTGAGCGACCCAATGATCAAACATTAAATGCCACATAAAATGAGGTTAGTGAGGCACTTGAGCAAACAACTATGGTGTTGTGGGATATCATTCATACATCATCTCTTGACTATCCCACTGAAGAAGAAGAACCACCTAAAATATTGGTAGTCCAAATGAGGAGCAAGGGGCCTATTACACAAACTCAACATATCATATCCCAACCTCCCAAAAATCCTGAAAGAACCACTTCTTTGGCTTAGCCATCCACTATATTTACCTCTTCTCCAAAATTTAATACTCAGGAAACATAAAAACTAGAATATAACATGGTAGAATATTTGAGAAAGATAAAAGAAAATATTTATGTGATGGATTTATGCAGAATTCCTCAACAAAAGGATATTTTGTTGCAAGCCACGAAGGAGGATAACAAGTCTATGATAAATCCAAATCCAAATACTGAAACTAGTAAAGCCACCACTAGGGAAATCAGGAAACCTAATGTAAACACAATTTAGGGAATTACTCTTGTGACTCTGATTTTGGGAATTTCTTATCTTGTTTCTCTGAAATTATCATCACATAAGTCTGAATTGTCACTTTAAAAAAACTTAGAGATAATTGAGAAGTGTAGTAATTCCGAACATAGTTTCTAGGTTCTGATCTTAGAAAAAAAAAAGGAACTCCAAGTGACAGTGTTGACCCCAACACAAAAGTACCAAACTTCAAATCTGAGATATGGACTCTAATTTTTGATAGATCCAAATCCCAAGAAGTGGCTAGTGCGAGATGCATTTTTATTGACGCAGTAGGAAAAGTAATTTTCTTATCCTATAGACTAGAGTTTGACTGCACAAATAATATCATTGAATACGAGGCCTTGGTTCAAGGACTCAATAAATATATTGACCTAAACATTGATGAACTAGTTGTCTTTGTTGATTATGAAATTATTGTTAGACAAGCAAAAAATACTATCCACTTCCATTCTCTTAACTTAATGAACTATCAGTAAGAAGTGCATAGATTGATAGATAAATTTCAAGCATTCAACATCACAACAATCCCTCAATCAAAGAATATAATTGTTCATTCACTAGCTACAAAAACTTCAATATTATCTCCCCTCAAATATTATGAGGCTTCTAGGATCTCCATACAATTTTCATGCAAATCCTCCATCCTAGATAAGAGAATCAATTGGAGAGTCTTTGACAGGGATTAAAAATTATATCTTTCTTAATAAACAAAGATAGTTTCAAGGACTTGGCCATCGATGATGAAGTTTTCCAAAAGATCTTTGTTGGACATGAATATGTAGGGCACAATTTAGACAAAAATAGTAGTATGACTCAACCCAAACCTCAGACTCTTCCCAGGGTATTAAGACTACATTTATTTTAGTATGTTATCTCATTAGTTTTGTATGATACTAAAATTTGGGATTATAATAAAATAAAGTAAATTTATAATTATTTTATATTAAAAAATATTATATTAAAAACAATATGTTGTATGATTGTAAGATTTGGGATTATAATATTGCAAAGAATGGAGTTGCTCCAGCTTATGTCTGTGGCGGCTAGGGCTTAACCATGGTCGTTGGTGGCCCTTATGCGCATTGACCATGGTTCCCTCATCCACCCTCCTTCGTCATCCATGCCAATGGCCTATACAAATGCAGAGGAAGAATATTACAGATCCATGAGTTTGGTCTATCGCTTCAATGGTTTTTGGCCAAAATTAGTAGATCTTAACAACTAGATCTTTGTTACCTAGATCCCTATCATGCAACAACAAGCTTTAATTCATCCTTGTATAAAATCCTTCTTCATTGTTGATTTTGAAATTCAGGAGGACCAAGATCTTATTTTCAACTTAGGTATGCAAATTTTGGGAAACTTAGGTGTGTGCATGGAAACATGGTCTCCTTTGTTCAATCCAACTACTAACATTCTCTCCTCAACCCTAGTTTGGGTGAGGCTTCCCAATTCACCCTTGCATTTTTGGGGTTTAACCTAGGGATGATTTTAAGGATGGAAATTTATTTTTAAATGTATAAACCTTGGCGAATCTTACTAATCCTTCATATGCCAACTATAAATGTTTGGCGATATTTTTGTAAAAATATTCATATTTCTAAGGATTTTATATAGTTTTTATAAAATTTTGGCGATTTTTAAGGTAAAATAATTTTATCCTATAGAATTTGGGCGAATCATTTTTAAAATAGTGAATCTTGTTTTTGGAAAAACCATGGAAAATTAGCCCATGAGCGAAATTTAGCCCCTAAAATCATCCATGGTTTAACCTCTCTCATAACCATGCACTCAGCATAAGGAAAGTTCCACTTCACAAGCCATGAAAATATGAGGCACACCAACTCTACTTATTCCCATTTTTGCATGGAAATGAACTTCAGTAAAGGATTCCCAATCGAAGTTATTATTACTGGTAAAAATTTATCTTTGCATCAAAAACTTGACTATGAGAGAGTTTCCTTGCGATATGGATCTTGCTTTCAAATAGGTCATCTTGCATCCCAATGTCCCAAAGGGTCAAGGAAGAATATAAAGCATTAGAAATCCACTTGGTGGGTTAGATCTAATGACGACCATCCAATAATTTCAAAACACTTTAGACATCCTTCACAAGACAATGAAAATCCTTCTCAATCAGATACTCCTATTCAACCCAGTCAGTTATCTCAAGGCTCATGCCAGAACTCCACTCAGAAACCGTAGAAAGAGGCATCTCCCCTTCAGGTCTCAGATAAGGGAATTCAGATCCAAAAATCCCCTTAGCCATCGACATGCTGGGAAGAATCAAGACATTCCAAGAATCATAGGAATTACAAATGGTCCAACATCTGCAATTGAAGCTTGGACGGTAGTCAAAAAGAAGAAGAAAGTACATGTAACATCACAACCAATGGTAACATGTCAGGCAAAAATGAAATCTCTTCCCAAACAAGTTCATTTAGATGCAATGTCTCTTCACTTTTATCCTCAGAATCTTTTTACAAGTATATTCAGTTAGATTGTTTTAGTGGCTATGATTGTACTTTTTTTGATAATAAAATCTTGTAGTTTCTCTTTAAAAAATTGGGATTATAAGAAAGTCAAATAAATCTATAATAATTTTATAATAAAAAATATTATATTAAAGACAATATGTTATATTCTAATTTATTGAGAATGAGCTTATGATAAATAATTTATTATAAAAATATGCAACTAACATGAAAACAAACTTCTCATCATAATTTCAAACATTAATAAAAAATGTTACCTTTCATAGTATCTACATCATTAATGGCATTAAGATAACTATTTTAAAATAGGGTATTATAAGGAGATGGAAGACATAAAAACATGATTTATTAATCCTATATCATAAAATACAAATTATCTTTCCTCCTTATACCTTTCTTTCCTAGAAATTTCCACTATTTAAATTAAATTTAGTTCATAACAATAATTATTATATACTCAAATGACAATGTGAAGTGTATTTCAAAATCTCTATTTCTATAGTTTGACAAAGATTTTCCGAGAAACATTAACCATTTATTCAAGGTCGTTCTCTTGCATTACAAATATATTGAAGCGCAGGACAATGATCCACATATATGGGGAACAAAAAAAACATGGGATGAGTTATGATTTCAGCTTCAGTATCTGAACGACTCTTACTGCAACAATCCCGACCGTAAATAGAATCCCTGTGGTTTGGTGTAGGCGCTCGAGCCGGTCTAACCGTTTCTCCAAAACTGACAAACCAAGATTGATTTTAAGAAGACCAATCTGGCTCATTCCCTGAATGGCTGCCATAGTTTCTTATTTGTTCTTTCTGGAATTTTGTTGGTTAATTTCTATCTCAATTCTCCCCAGGGCTTCTAACATATTACGCCCCTCAAAATCAATCAGTTTTTTGTTTAATGATGACAATGCTTCTAGACAAGCTTCTTTAACCTCTCTGGAAAAACTATTGCTTCTTCCATATTTGTTTCCCATACCTTTAGGGCCATCTCACCTCTTAATTGTTCATAGCAAGAGAGAAGAGGAAAACCAGGGACATTAGCTTTCTGCATCAATATGAGAAATTCTTGAAACTTAGACCGGGTTGAGCGGGCCTCTTTTTCCTTGATATAGATATCCTTTAGGGAAAGGTCTACTGCCTGATAGCATTTCTAGATGGCATGTAATTTCAAATAAATTTCTTGTTGGGAAGCTTCCAGGTTCTCATTGATTTCCAACACTTGAGTCTTGAAGGCCGAGATGTCTATCGTGGTACCCTTAGTTAGGGCCAATCTGTCTTACAATTGTTCTATCAACTTATCATTCTGAGTGACCAGAGCTTGGATAGTCTACGAACTCTGGTGGAGCAGATCGAGGTCATCCTAAAGCTGTTTAATTTGATGTCGATCACTAGCCCTGATTTGCTCAAAATCCTAGTTCATTTTATTTCTGATAGTCTGGTCTGAGGCATATATCTAATTCTACAAGTCCTCTACCAATAATAACTTTTTTCGCAGTTGTTTGGTCAAATTTTCCACTGACCATTGATTGGCAGTGGAAAAAACACCTAACGAACCTGTAACTTCCTTTTCAAATACTGGACCATCCTGGTCATTCCCGTCATATACCAGTCTTTGCCTTTTAGTTATCACTCCATCCTTTTGGTGATGTTCTCTTTTCACGATGGATTTTCGTTTCTTACTAAAAAAATAAATATCAAGGAGGCATCTCTTTGGGCAAGATGTGAGTAAGATCGCCCACAAAAGTGATTTCAGAATTAGGATTTCTGAAGCTGGTCTGTAGAGGGGTTAATGATGTGATGGGAGAGGCAATTTCGGTGGAATGATGATGTCATGTTGTATTGGGGGTGCCAACATGAGTTGCTGGTGTTGAATGAAAGACATTTTTTCTCGAATTCATGAAGGCCTCGAACCATGCTATCACCCGTGGATCATTTATTCATGATAGTGACGTTCTTATCTCCTGAAATAATACCTCTGGCATTTTGGGGACCTTTTCGGCTTTCGATTCAGTGGAGAAACCCAACTCAGATCCTGTAGACTTAGCTTCCTATGAAGGAGGCGTGGCTATTGAATCTCCCTACAGTATCTTTGGCAGACTATTTTGCCTACGTTTCTGAAAGTTGAGGAAACCAACTTGTTGGTTTGGGGGTAGGGTTAGAAAATTTATGTTTTGTACTTCCTCATAAGAACTAACTCCCCTGAATATTTCACCATACGGGAAATTCTCATGCATGTACCACTTCATGTTGAACTGAGACATATGGTTTTCCACTATCTTATGTGGATCGTGCTTCTTGAATTCAATGTCAACCAATTTAACATCCTCCATAGCCACGGCCTCAACTTTAGAGTCGCCAAAATCCAATAATGTAAACATGACAACTTGACTGGGGAAAGTCGACCATACCATTTTTTGAGCTACTTTCAACTCCTTACTGATACCTCCCACCACTGTCTAGTATGCCACTTCTTTGCACACCAGTCTATCGAGTAAAAATTTTGGGAGAGCATGTGGGGGAACCGAGCAACAAAAAACTATGATGTAGGAGAAATTCTCCTCAATGAACCAATTTGCGAGATTGCCTAGGTTTACCATAATCCTCTCTGAAATACGGGGAGGAGGGTGACCATACATGGCTATATGAATAGGTACTACGATATTGTGGCAGATTTCATTAAAGAGATCCTAAGCTTTCTCCTCCCATAACTTGGAGTGATAAAAATGAATAGGCTCAGAACAGGCCGATGTCCAACTCCAGTTCATCAATGGAAAAGGGGTCATGAAGCAGATGACATCCATAACATATGAAGACATGTAAAAAGGGGTAGACATCCCATTTGATTTCGTTGTTTTATAATCAACAATTTCCTTGGCCAAATTATCCGACAACATTTTGGCCCAATTGAAAGTGTAACCCTCGACTACCTCCTTCATGATGGATACCCATTCCACCGAGGAATACATAGGGCTCTTCTTCCCAAACAGATGACAGAGCATCATGGCTACATACACCATATGAGCGTCTAAAGACGTTGTGGCATATGTACCATGAGCGTGGGTTTTAAATTTATCTGGATGTCCCCACCAGGTCCTGATTATATCATGACCGCTCCTGGCGTATTGGACGCATTATTTTCTCTTGAACTCTAGAATGAATGCAGCATTTTAAGTATATTAAGGAGTAGGAGAGAGTGTATACATTACTTGTAGATGTTTCGGTCAGAAAGAGCTGATGGAAACCTGTTGGTGGTTGATGATGCTCCTGGTCTCGATGTCAACATATTCCAAGGCCCAACTTACCATATCGTTGTAAGGCATGATTCTCGGTCTTGCAACTATCTTGTGCAGATCTGATTGTGCTATGTGTCTAAGCTTAGCTGCATAAGAGTCATCTTCTTATTTGACGAAGTCTTATGGAAAATTGATGATTTCATGTTCCACGATCTCAAAAACTTGTGTCCAAGTTTTGATGGTGTTCATGGCTCACAGAGTAGTGTCTGACAGAATGTCCGCATTCAGGCTTGAATCTTCTCGTGTTGTATCAATCATTTTTTCCATTTTCCGTGGTGCCATAATATCTAAAGAAATAGAGTGAAGTTACCTATTACAAGGGAAGTCTATGAGTTTTTCAAATAGATAAAACAACTAATTCTGAAAGGTGAAAATGATTTTGAAATTGAAGTGCTTTTATTTAAACCAGAGTTCATTGATCTTCGTATAGCCTCACTGACGAAGAATTTATTACCCTAAATGGAATTAACTAAGTGGCGATCCACGATCTTTGTTCGAAATCATTATTTTTAATTGATCATAAATTCCATCAATACTTTGAGAGTTCACGTTCAGGAGATTTGGATGTGGCAGGGTGGAAACCTCCTGAATCCTGAATCCACGGAGGAGCTACTCTTTGAATAATCACTTTTAAACCCTAATTAACCGTGTTTAAAATGTTAAGTTAGGTCCAAGAGTTTCATAATTTCGTACTTTGGGGCCTTTGAAAATAACACAAGAGAGGTTCCTCGAAATCCGAAACCACGAAGTGAATAATTACAAGAAATTTTCCCGAAGTCTTAATTAATTGTGTTTAACTTCCATTGTTAAATGCTTTATTAATTTCTTTTTATGCTTTGAAATGTCCAATGCTTCGGCATTTTGAAACTTCGGTGATTTGTGAACTCGTTGTTTGTTAAACTCCTGAAGGGCCATCCCCCATAGTGATATGATAGAGGTGACATAATTCTGGACGACGTGTCAAGAAAAGAGAGGTGCCACATGACACCCGAGAGCGTGTGAATCATCCAACGGAAACTTTAAAAATAAGTGCCACATGTCATCTTATGAATGATTTAAAAGACATGTGTCCTATGACTCGTGTTTGTGAGTTCTTTAGGGTTTATCGTGAGTTGTTATTTTCAGGTTTCAGAACTTTGGGGTTTTTTTCGTTTAATATTATGGGAACATCCGAAGAGTGGAGCTTCGAAGCGACCGTTAGGGACTTATTCTTTAAAAATCAGGCGTCTCCAGAACTATGGAGATTTAGGATCATTTGATCAAATTAAGGGAACTCATCGACGATGGATAATGTACACGCTTTATTATTAAATGACAACTAATGAATTTGATTTAAAATTAAAAAACTATTTTTGTAAGATTTTATTCCTAAGAGGTGAAAACTATAAAACTCAAAATTTCAAAATTGTGTGTGTTCCAACAAGCACAATCATCACATGTTTTCTCAGAGATAAGCCACCACCATTCTAGCAAGCTTGTTTCAGTCTGCATTTTACACTTTCAACATATTTCTTTATTAATATAAGCCAAGTTTTACTGTATCTACGTTATTGTTCATTGAATCTCTTTGTTAATAACATAGATCTTTATTCATTTTGTTCTGCTCATAAAATCTGAGTCATATTCTTATTGGTAAAAATTACTCTTGGCATCAAAAACTTGACTATGAGGGAGTTTCCTTGTGCTGCAGATCTTGCTTTGAAATAGGTCATCTTGCATTCCATTGTCCCAAAGGGTGCAAGAAGAATAGAAAGATGACGACCATCAAGTCATTTCAAAAGACTTCAAACAACCTCCACAAGACAATGAAAAGCCTTCTCAATCAGATACTCATATTCAACCAACTCTGTTATCTCAAGGATCATGCAACAACTCCACTCAGAAGATGGAGAAAGAGGCATTTTCCCTTCAGGTATTAGATAAGGAACTTAAGATCCAACAATCCCTGCAGCGATTGACATGCTAGGAACATCAGGATGATGAAGATGGGGTTTTGGATCAATAAAAACAAGAAGCTTCATATTAAGACAATCCAAGAATCATACACATTACAAATGGTCCAATATCTGCAAATGAAGCTTGGACGGTAGTAAGAAAGATGAAGAAAATACATGTAACGTCACAACCAATGGTAACATGAAGTCAAGCCCGTAAGTCAGGCAAAAATGCAAGCTCTTCCCAAACAAGTTCATTTAGATGCAATGTCTCTTCACTTTTATCCTCATAATCTTTTCCAAGTATATTCAGTTAGGTTGTTTTAGTTTTTATGATTGTACTTTTTTTGGTAATAAAATCTTCTATTTTCTGTAAAAATAAATAAATTGGGATTATAAGAAAATCAAATAAATCTATTATAATTTTATAATAAAAAATATTATATTAAAGACAATATGTTATATTCTAATTTATTGAGAATGAACTTATGATAAAGAATTTATTATAAAAATCTATAACTAACATGAAAACAAACTTTTCATCATAATTTCAAGCATTAATAAAAAAAAATTCCCTTTCATAGTCTCTACATCATTAATGACATTAATGATAACTAACTTTTAAAAGAAGTTAGGGTATTATAAGGAGATGGAAGACATAAAAACATGATTTATTAATCTTATATCATAAAGTCAAATTTATATTTCCTCCTACCTTTCTTTCCTAGCAATTTCCACTATTTAAATTAAATTTAGTTCATAACAATTACTCAAAATTATTATATCATACCCTAATGACAATGTGAAGTGTATTCCGAAATCTCTATTTCTATAGTTTGACAAAGATTTTCCGAGAAACATTAACAATTTATTCAAGGTCGTTCTCTTGCATTACAAATATATTGAAGCGCAGGACAGTGATCCACATATATGGGGAACAGAAAAAACACGGGATGAGTTACGATTTCGGCTTCAGTATCTGAACGACTCCCGCTGCAACAATCCCGACCGTAAATAGAATCCCTGTGGTTTGGTGTAGGCGCTCGAGCCGGTCTAACCGTTTCTCCAAAACTGAAAAACCCCGGTCTAGGTTTTCATCACTGCTCCCATTAAAGAACCATTTAGCGATGCCTCCAGCAAATGCTGTCAAAGCCTGTTGATACAAGTTTTTGCCTGGCTCGTCATTGGCCTCGCTACTTTCCCCGTGAGCTCCTCCCTTGTGTTTACAACGCACTTCACCATAACCAGGCTGATCCATGTCGAAGTTTCTCGAACCCAGATAGTCGTGCATCTCCCTCCACTGCTCTGCTTCGAGGATTCTTTCTGGGGTGATATTGAGGAGCGAAGGAGTAGGGCAATGGTAGTCTGTTTTCAAATGAGGCTGAGATTCTTGATTTAAACATGAGAGGGTTCAACGGTAAAAGTTGGACAGGCCCTGCCAGAATGACTCTTGGCTTTCCAGGTCACACAAACGGCAGTCGTTTAATGGTTTGTTTAATCCCATTTTTACTTACTAATATGGTGTCATCAGGTTTATAATTAAAAATATATTAATGTTCTTAGATTTTTGGATGTAAATTGTGTATAGAATTTATAAAACTTCCAAACTTTATAAATAGTTTACATCCACAAGTCTAACAACAATATTATGATGAACTATGAAAATCTATATATTATGATAAAAATATATTTTCAAACTCTCATTATAATTACAAAGAAATATTATCATTACAAAGAAATAAAGATGTGATGCCCCAATGTTTGTTGAACGAAATTGTTCAACAGAAATATTATCTTTACAAAGAAAAAAATAAAGATGTGATGCCCCAATGTTTGTTGAACGGAATTGCTGAACAATTGAGAATACAAATAGCTCATTGCTTTAGCCTAAAATCACCATCACAACTAATTGTGTATTCAAAGAGTGTTCTCCATTTGGAATTGACCAAAAAATTTCCAAAATGATACCTTAAAGACCTTGGGAATGAAGGAACCTGGCAGTGAAGAGACTAACATTATAATCATTAAGGGAGTAATTATTGTGAGAGATAAATGCAACTAAAACATAAAAATGGGAGTGAAGAGACTAACATTATAATAATTAAGGGAGTAATTCTTGTGAGGGATAAATGCAACTAAAACATAAAAATGGAATAGAGAAACAGAATATGGAACTCAATGATAGACACTTAGGATCTACCAATAATAAAAACCATGTTCTTTCCTTGGCATGTATTGATGCTTCATCCCCAACTTGTTCAAATCACTACGACCACATAAGGGGATGCATGGAAAATTCAAGAGTTGATCAAGTAAAAAAACATAAAAAGAGAGCGTGTAGACTTCTCGATTTTGATTGTTTGTGAGGTTTCTTTTCTTCTCTCCAACATGTGAAACAACCCTAAAGAAAATCCAGAACTCCCACTCTAATAAAGACTCTGAGATTCCTTGAGTGAAAATAAAAATGTAGGACATTAATTCAAACAAAAACTAATTGAACGAATGGGAACGCATGGCCATATTTATTTATAAGAAAATTCAAAAACACATTGTATCGTAATTCATTTTCTAACATACAATAGTGAATTTTATTGCATAAATAGTAAAACATATTAGACACTTATCCTCTAACAAAAGATGGTTCAAGAAATTACTGGTTGTGTCAAAGTGATTCACTGCCCAACCATAAAAAATCATTGTAGAAGCCACCGAAAATAAATATTGGCTATGAGTCCACCGAAAAAAAGAAACCAAACACATGCTTACAACTCACTCAACCCAACCTATTTCTCTCATAACTTGGCAAAACCTCTTGACTATGGATCACACTAGAGGCTTCATATGTAGTGATCCACTAACTCTACAAAACTCAGAAGTCATGAAATCTAACTAATAAATGACAAATGCTAACATGATAGTAACTATAATCCAATCATTTTTTTACCACTAATATATATATAATTATACCTTAATAAACATACAAATAGTTTCTTTGGAAAATCGACACAATTTCTCGATCAACTTGGTATCCTTAGAGCAAATAATTTGAAACAGACTCATTCACACAAGGTTCTCTTATAAATAAGTTATACTCATCCATAACCTAATTCTTACTAGCTCTTTGTATTTTCAAAATTCTATTAACACATGGGATTCACGTTTTATCTAATCAACCCTCTAAGTAAACCATATTGTAACATTACCATAAAAAACTTAATAATTTGGTAAAAAAATTTACTCACAGCTTTCAAAGTTAGTCCATCCCTTAAATTCCATATGCTCGGTAATCTATTTTTGTTGAAGAAATAGAAAGAGCTTATTATTTTTTACAAGCTCAAGTGATAAGTCTGGAATCATGATAAAAAACATAACTTGCAATAGACTTTCGATCATTAGGTTTTATTACCCAATCGGAAGCAATTAAACCAACCAACAAATGAGTCCCCCTTGAACTATAATGTATATCAAACTGAACTATACTTCGTATATACCAAAGTATCTTTTTTTCTAATTTTCAATGGCTCTCATGGGGTGTTTTCATAAAATAAGAAATAAGATCAACAACATAGGAAATATTAGAATGAGTATGAGTCAAATATACAAGGCTACCAACTGATTGACATTACAAAGTGGAATCTATATTGGGTGTAGAATAGGTGGCAACAATTTTGTCTGTAAATTGAAAGGGAGAAGGTTAAAATGATAAAGTTGGCTATATGCATACATAGGCTAGGAAACAAAGATTCCTTCCTAGGTTTTCAATACTTGGAGGAAAATAAATAATGAAAATAAGGGTCAATACTAGTAAGGATAAGGTCATCATTTTAACAAAAAAATATTATGTGATGGTTTCCTACTTTCTTGGTATAGACATTAGGGTTGGAATGACATCTAGAAAATTCAATGCCAAGAAGACATCTATCCATTTTATCATACCAAGACCAAGGAGATATTTTAAGACCATGGGTAGATTTATCAAGGTGGTACACAAGGATGGAGCCAAATGAGACGAACAAAGTTCGCTCACACAAGATTAATTCCAAAATATCTGGAATATAGTAACCAAATCCATATGGACAAATATATATGTAATAAGAATGAATAATAAGATATAGATGATGAAATTACAATTGAGAATGAGGGCCTGCTTATATACCCACGCAGGGGTTCCCTTTACCAATAGTCATGTCCTTTGAGACATGACCTTTCATTATTAATAATTATTATTTATTAACTATTATTATGTTATGAATATTTATTTATGTATATTTTATGTTCATAACATTACCTTCCCCTTAAAAAGGCTTTGTCCTCAAAGCATAAGAACTAGAAGGCTTCCCTTTTAACTTTTGTTCTGGCACGTGACATCTTCTCAAATCTTGTGTGCTTGTAGTTGCAACTCACCGAAATAAGATGATATAACCTTCAAATTCCCAAACTAATATGTTGCATCTTTTGGGGAGTAATCCATC
>ML782914.1:1154486-1177131 GCA_009831015.1 Picea engelmannii
TCATGTCTCAAAGGACATGACTATTGGTAAAGGGCACCCCTGCGTGGGTATATAAGCAGGCCCTCATTCTCAATTGTAATCATTATCATCTATCTTATATCTTATTATTCATTTATTATTTACAGTCCTATATGGATTACTTTGTTATATTCCAAGTATTTTGGATAATTCTTGTGTGAGAGAACTTTGTTCGTCTCATTTGGTATCAGAGATGTGTTTTTCTGATCCCGACCTTTGGCCACCCTCTTTATCAGATCTTGTCTGATTCGGCTTTTAGCCAACCCCATCATTTCAGAGTTTCTCTGATTATCTTGGTCCTTGACCATAATTCGGCTTTTAGCCAAACACAAAAATTTTAGAGTTTCTCTAAATCTGGTCTTTGACCACATATTGGCCTTTGGCCACACTAAGTATTTTCAGAATTTTTCTGAATTCTTGGTCTTTGACCAAGGTTAGGCCATTGGCCATATAGGCTTGTAGCCACACAAAAAATTTTCAGAGTTTCTCTGATCTGGTCTTTGACCAACAATTGGCCTTTGGCCATTTAAACTTGAAATTCAGTGGGAAAAGATTATTTCCGTTGAAAAAAAACTCCACTAAAATTTTTAAAAGTCAAGAAGAAAAAATAAATAAATAAATAAATAAATCATGCCACACATTATCAATCAGAGTTTGTTTGATTCATATTTCTGTTGAAGGAAAAAGTATTCCGCTGCAAATAAAATATAAAAAATAAAAAAATAAAAAAAAAAAATAAAAAAATAAATAAATTTTTTTTTTAAATAATAATAAAAAAATCTCAGCGAAACCCTACGATGATATAGTGGTTGTTCTCTGGGCGATGATATTCCGGGGCATTACTGTTTCAATCCTCTTGGCATGGATCCTTGCAAGGTTGATTCTTCATCCCAATATCCAAGCCACGATGATTGTACGCTGGAGTCACATAAACCCTTGCCTCTATTCCGTGATATAATTAAAAAACGATTTTCAATGGCTTGAGATAGCCTTCAGTCATTAAATCGGCTCTGGAGTCGACCAATCGGGCAAGGAGCTGACCTGAGTTGCTAAGCAATATGCATGCGGCTCTCTCATCAATCAATTAATTAACAATCAATTGTTGTACAGTCTGTACGGCCAAATCACGGCAAATCCGTACCATCCAAAATCTTTATTATCATTACATATCATTAGCTGTCCATACAGTCACGTTTTAAAAATCAAAATTGCCATCCGTAGTTGTCCATTCCACAGTCATCCGGCGTACAGGCCGTACTATAGTCGCTTGCAAATGCAGTCATACTTTTTATCCGTACATCGTACAGTGACCGAACTGTGTAGCATATAACTATATGGTTGAAAGATAAGTTAGGTCCGTACGGTCGTTGATTAAAAAATACGTACAGTCGTGACTATTAATTATCTGAAGGGTGACTCTTGATAATTTCCTAAAAAGAGTTGGGCTGATCGTGAATACAATCATTTAGTGGGTGATAAAAATTAATATTGTATGAGACACTATAAATAATATTTTATTTGAAGTCTATCTTATATAAAAAAATAGGTTATTTTAAATAATATTAAAAGAGCTACAGGTGAAGCCAAAAAATTAGTATCTTAACGAATATAAAGGCAAAAGGGTTGTACTAAATCACTTTTTCATTAAAAAGGTGTAAAAAACTGAAAAGTACATAAGTTTAAGAAAAAAGAGGGATCTTATTAAAGAAGTATAAAAAGGTCAATTTCAAGAAGAAGAGGAATGTTTAATAAATAACTTTTTCAAAGTATGTGAATATAATATTAAGTACTTTTTCATTAAAGTACAAGCTAAAAGATTTATTAAAGGAGTTTTCAAAGTAAAAGTTATTAAGGTTAAAAAAAGGGTTATTATAGTAACTTTTATTTTCAAGGAAGTTATTAAAGAATTTTGAGAATTCCCATCCGAACGATTGATCATCAAACAATTCCAATGAAAGTAGATTTGGGATGGATTACTCCCCAAAAGATGCAACATATTAGTTTGGGAATTTGAAGGTTATATCATCTTATTTCGGTGAGTTGCAACTACAAGCACACAAGATTTGAGAAGATGTCACGTGCCAGAACAAAAGTTAAAAGGGAAGCCTTCCAGTTCTTATGCTTTGAGGACAAAGCCTTTTTAAGGGGAAGGTAATGTTATGAACATAAAATATACATAAATAAATATTCATAACATAATAATAGTTAATAAATAATAATTATTAATAATGAAAGGTCATGTCTCAAAGGACATGACTATTGGTAAAGGGCACCCCTGCGTGGGTATATAAGCAGGCCCTCATTCTCAATTGTAATCATTATCATCTATCTTATATCTCATTATTCATTTATTATTTACAGTCCTATATGGATTACTTTGTTATATTCCAAGTATTTTGGTTAATTCTTGTGTGAGAGAACTTTGTTCGCCTCAAACATAGGTAGGAGATTATTGCATGTAAATCTCTTGTTGCAAATACCCATGAAATAAGGTAGATTTAATGTTTGTTTGATGGACCTCCCATTTATGTGAGGCAAAAGGGACTAGAACAAGGTGAATGGAATTCATTTTGGATATAGGGGAGAAGTTTTTATTATAGTCAATGCCTTCAATTTGAAAGAATCCATTGGAAACTTTCAACACTTACATCTAATACATGCATAATTCTATATACCCATTTACATTTGATAAATTTTCTTCCATTTGGAATAGGTACAAGATTCCAACTATCATTATCAATTAAGGAATGATGTTCTTCATTGATTGTTGTGTCCTAATATGGATGGAAAAAATCTTCTACAAATGTTTTTAAAACATGATTTTTTGAAACTTGAGCCAAAAGGGAGGAGGTTGACTAGAATTGTGAACTTGAACGATGTTTATCTATACGATCATCAACAACATCAACAATTTTTTATCATGTTGTACAAAACCTTCTATGAATTTTTGGTGCTGGTGCAGTTTCATGTTCATTGGACTCAATAGAAGGAAGGTGAGAAGGTGGAGGTGGTTTTTCATTCTCACTTTTGTCATTTGAAGAAGAAACTAGAATAATATTTCTAGCTAGAAAGTTGGGAAGATAAGATGCCACATATATTGAATATGGCTCACAAGACAAAGATGGTACAATTGATGAATTAAACTCACATGCCGAGAAATTTTCATCAAAATTAACATCTCTCCTAATAATTATTTCATTAGAATGAGGTTTAAGAAGTATATAACCTTTTACATCTCTAGAATATCCAACAAAATGCACCTCTCATTTTTCGGATCCAAATTTTTCCTCTTCTCATTAGGAATGTGAGCCTATGATTCACTACCAAACATATGTAAGTGTCTTACATATGGATTAAGTTTAGCCCATGCTTCTTCTGGTGTTATATTTTTTAAATCCTTTGTGGGAGTGTGATTGACTATGTAATTAGCACAATTAATGACTTCTGCCCAATAATCAAGAATTAATCCCTCAAATTGGATAATACAATTTTCCATTTCCTTTAAGACTCAATTCTTTCTATCAACAACACCATTTTGTTGTGGTGTATATGGAACATTATGTTGCCTTTGAATGACCCATGCACTGCAGTAAGTTGTGAATTTCTTGTTCACATATTTTCCTTGATTATCTATTCTTAACATCTACATTTGATGTTCATATTATTTCTCTACAAGGGCCTTATAGGCCAAAAGAATCTTGAAGAATTGAATCTTGAGTTTTAAGAAATAAACCCAAATTTCATCTAGAGAAATCATAAATGAAATTTAAGAAGTAATTGCATTAGGAGAAATAAGGAGAAGAAATTGTACAACACAAATCACTATGAACAAGCTACAAGGTGGCCAAGGTGTGCCAAGAAGCATGTTTGTCAAAAATGTATCAATGGTGTTTTTTATTATGCTTTTTGAGAACACAACTATCACAAACACCATCTCTGCAAGAAACAAAAGGAAGAATAGTCACCATATTTTGATTACATAGTTTCTACAATGTGCAATATTTTAGATGACCATGATCCAGGTGGATATTGGTGGCCACCCACCTATTCCAACTGGCTCCTCATGTTTTTTTTTGTTCAACACGTCCATATGTACTGCTTTATAATTGTGATTTCTACACTTTTAGGGATGTCTAAAGCCCCACACATTGTCCAGGTGGATACGGGTGGCCTCTCTCCTAATCCAACCGACTTATTTTGTATGTTTTTATGTCATCACATCTTGATGTACTTCCAGGGATGTTTTGGGGCCCTAAACATTGTTTTTTTGACTCGCCAAAATCAGACTATAGATGAAGTAAAAGACTGACGACATAATGTGTATTTCTCTGAAATACCTTTCTAATGGGCTACCACGGACCAAAAACGGAGGTCATATGCAAAAGTTACGACCCTAGGAAGTCGAGGTACCAAATTACACCAACTTACCCATAGGGCCCACATGAATTTTGGAGTTTCACCTTCTAGGGATAGGTTTTTGGATGTATATGGTTTTGTAATTCATGAGTAATATGAAAAGGGCCTATGGAGCCTCATTGTAATCCATTCTTCTTAGATGGATGCATGTAGCAGCCACATCTATTCTTAGAGATAGCTACCACCATTCGAGCAAGTTTCAGTTCTATAGTTTTATAGTTTCAACCTATTTCATTATTTAATAGAAGATATTGTTCAGTGGATATTTGTTTTATTCTTCATATCTTTGTATTTATTGTATTTAGTTTGTTAATCAGTTCGTTCCACTCCTAAATATGGATCAGTGGTATTAGAGCACTCTACTCTTCATTTAATTTTCTTCGTGAATGTCCCCGACAAGGCCTGGGTACAAGAAGTTGGGACTCAAACCAATCGATCCATTACCAGATTGATTGCATCAAGCCCAACAAAAACTCATGGGAGATGAAAAGAAATATGATGTAGCAGGAGATTCTATTAAAATGTTGCTCGAGGAATCCCTTGCACAAAAAAGGAACGAAATGATGGACAACTTCGTGCAAATCCTTTGACGGTTACCCACGAGAGAAGCATCTTCATCAAGCGACCATGCAACCCCCTTCAAGGTATATTTAAATTTTGGTATTCCATTATTTGAAGAATTGATAGATGCGGATGCTATAGATAAATGGTTAAATCTTCTCAAAGGATATTTTTCGGTCCACAATTTTTTTGATAGGGAAAATATCACTTTTGCACTCCTCAAGGTCATTCCCCATGTTAAACACTGGTGGGATACTTACTCTGAGAAAAGGGCCATGGAGGAATCTGGAATTTTTCTGGTGGCCCCTACATGGGATTCCTTCTGGGATGCCATTAAAAAACAATACTACCATGTTGGAAGATACGAGGACCAATACACTAGATGGACCACCCTACGTCAAGAAAGGGACTAGACAGTACCAGACTTCACCAATATTTTCCATACCCTACGGACCAAATTGGGTATCAAATATTTTGAGCGTCATCTAGTCCTCAAATACCGTGACTCTTTTCATAGATATATTCAAATAGAAATGGAGTTCTTGGACATCATCTCATTGGGCATGACTTATAGATACACTGTCAAGATCGAGCATAAATTTAAGAAAAAATGGCAAGAGTTTGGATCTGCAAACCCCTCACAGCCGAAGTAGGGAAAAGAAAACCCCAACCCATACAAAAAGGGACCAATTCAAGATGGCCACCCTTGGTAAAATTCGTCCAAGAGGCAACACAAGAAGGGAAACGAGAAGATGAAGAAGGACAAAGGAAAATGGTGTGATTACCAGAAAAGACCTTGGCACAACACCGACGAATGTCACTCCAAGAAGTCCCTTGTGTCCTATCTAAAGGTTCTGATTCAGAGGTTGATTATGATTTTGAGTCAAATCCTGAAGGAGGGAAGCATATTATTGATGCTGAACCTATTTCCATGGTTGCTACCACCAAATATTGACTAAGTGAACTAGAAGAACCAGAGGAAGGGGAATGCCTCTTTCACTCGCATATGTGGGTCAAGGGGGCTATGATTCATTTCATTGTTGACAACAGTAGTCATAAGAACCTGATTTCAATAGAGGTTGTCAAGTGGATGGACCTGCCAATGAAACCTCACCCATAGCCCTACACCATCGGCTGGCTTCGTCAAGGAATAGATCTCTGTGTTAGCCAATAATGTCATCTTCCCTATGACATCAATCCTTTCAAGGATGAAGTATTGTGTGATATTGCTCCCCTTGAAATCTGTGATGTTCTTTTAGGACAAACATATTTGTGGAAGTGTCATGTTGTGTATGAGTCTAGACCCCACTGTGTTATTATTAATTTCGGTAGACAATTGTACAATATCCCAGAGGTGGCACCACCTACTTCTATTTCTTTAATCTCTACTAAGAAATGAAGTAAGGTCATTTCACAAAATGATAATTTCATCTTCTTTGTGATCCATCCGCATAGTAAGAATAAAGTTGTTGCCACATCCATGGTCTCTACACAATGCCTCTCTTTGTAGTAGAATAATGTGGATGAGATCATGGAAGAACATAGAGACCTCTTCGCCTCATCTATAGGGGTACCGACACACTGCCAAGTCAAGCATCCAATTGATGTGACCCATGTCGCACCTCTACCTAATGTACCAGTGTATCGACACTCGTTGATGGAGAATGATGAAATCAGGAATTAGATCCAAGAGCTTCTTCAAAAGGGGCACATCAGACCCGGCTCCTCCCCTTGCAGAAGTTCGATTGTACTAGTGCAGAAGAAGGACTGGACTTGGTGACTCTACATTAATTACATATCCTTAAACAAAATCACAGTCAGGAACCACTACCCCATTCCCAGGATTGATGACCTTCTTGACCAACTCAAGGGGGAAAATTTCTTTAGAAATATTGACTTGACGTCTAGCTACCACTAGGTTCCCATCAAACCAAATGATGTCTGGAAGACAACCTTCAAGTCTAAAGAAGGTCTCTATGAATGGCTAGCCATGCCCTTTGGCTTAACAAATACACGAGCCACTTTCATGAGGTTGATGGATGATGTATTGAGACCCTTCACCAACTCAGTTGTGGTAGTATATTTGTATGGCATCCTGATCTTCAACAGAATGTGGGAGGAGCACATACGACATATTCAACAAGTTTTGAGCAATCTACGTGATCCGAAATCGGATTCAGAAGCTTGTCAGGGCTTGAAAATGCTCAAAAATGAAAGTGCTCAGAATCCGATGAAACCAACACCATTGTGTCCGTCTTGTCTTCCTGATTCTGGTGGCATATTTGCTTTGTCAAACGGAGTCCGTATGAAGAAGATATCGCATTCTGTCCGCCAAGCCAAACAGGCAAAATTTTTGGATGCTGACTGTACCTATCCGTACAGTCCGTATAGGACACGTGTAAGTCCATACAAGACACATGGTAGGTCCGTACAGGACACATGGCAGCCTCAGGCAGTGACATGTGTCAGGCAGATTTGGCGTTTTTGGTGTACGACTAGACCAATCCCAAGGTGACACATGTCACCACTGGAAGGGTTACACATGGCACGGATGACGTCAGCGGATGACGTGGCTCAAGTGACGTGGAAGTTGACAGAGTGTGCGACTTCTGACGTGGTGATGATGTGGCAAGGTTGATGTGGCAGTACGACGCTGGATACGTGGCAGACATGTGGGCGAATCAGAGTTTGACACGTGGCGTGTTCTGGTTGGTTTTTAAGGCACCATGTGGCCTAGTCACGGGCTGCCACATGGCACCCCGGTGTTGGTCTAATGGTTTGTTTAACAAAATTATGTGTGGTTGACCGGGTTCGAACCCGAGACCTCTCTTTTTGGCATCGATTTAACAAAGTCTCCATGACCACTACGCCACGCTTTGGTTCTTATTAACATAATGGAGGAGTTTATATTTAAAGTTGTCAAGTGTTTGGACCGGCGGTAAAAAGGGTCGGGGCTTAGACCCAACCCTCGGCGCACATGACCGCATGACAGGACCACCGGCGGGAGATTATACGGGAGCGCGGGGGTTTGTGTTTACAACCCGTGGTTCCATGCTGGTGCCAACATGACCGGACCTTCTACCACCGGCTTGGGCTCGAGGGTGGTTATAAAATGGTTGGCGCACAGTTATGGTTTGAGCCCGCGGGCATATGCCACAAGCCAATAGAACCAAGAGTCAATGCCACAAGGGGCCAGCGCTTAGCCCACGGGCTAGCGCTTGGCCCTATGAAACGCATGTGACCATCTGAAAGGTGCGCGCGCCCAGGCAAAGGGGATAAAGCCCAATTTCAACTATTATATGGTTACAAAGTGGGTTTTATACCTGAATTTGGGTTTTTAGTTATTAATTAACCATTTTTAATGTAATTAACTCATTTTTGGGAGTTATTGGGCATTTTTAGAGCCTAAATTTGTGGAGGAAGTTGGAGATGGATAACTAACTTCCCCACTATTTAACCAAGGCCATTTTGAGGCCATAGGGACAAATTTTGAGAGCAATTTAGAGCAGAGATGCTGAGGAGAAGCCAAGTCAAAGCCAGTTTGAGGCAGGGAAGCTGTTGAGTAGGAGATGATGTCAGACCATTTCTGAGAGCTCCGGACATCCGTTTCAGGTGTCATTTTTTGTGCATGGTTCCAAAGATCTGGGCGAACATGACCAGATCAGTCTAGAAGCCATTCGGCATTGTAAAGATGTACTATTGAGCTTTCAAACATAAATAAATAAGCCTCCCCCATAGAGAAAAGGCCCAGAGACGTAGGCAAAGTTGTGTCGAACTCTGTTATCAACCTGTGCATTATGGTTTGTTGTTTTTCATTGCATTTCAGATCTGCAAATATGTTAATGGCTGTATAATTCCTTTTCTTTTCTCGTTCTGTCGTTAAGTTTCCCAATGGTTAATTAATGCATGCAAATAAAAACTCAACCATAAGTCATTCGAAAAATCCTGACGGATCAAGTGGTATCAGAGCTAGTTGACGTTTGGATTTGAGTTTTGCATGTTAACCAGGGAAAAGCTACAACGTGGTGAAGGCGAGATTATTGCAGAGAATCCATTAATTGGATTGAGAAAAAGAGCTTCTCACAGCGAGAAGATGGCATCGGAAGAAGTGATTTCTCAAGATGAGAAATATTTCCGGAAAACATTCTTTGCCGTGTCGGAGATGGTGCAAGTTTTGTACGAAGATTACTTGGAACGGAAGCGTCCAGTTTTGGGTAATTCTTCAAAAGGAAAAAGTGAAGAGGAAGAGGACCAGCCTCATATTGCTCCTTCACCTCCATCAACACCTCCTTCTTCTCCTTCTTCTTCAAGTTCAAGTTCTAAATCCAGTGAAAAGAAAAATGTGCATAAAAATAAACATGAAATGCCATTGTTAAAACTTGATGTAAAATTTGAGTTTACCATATATGATGGTGAAGTGAATGCAGAAAAACTTGATAACTGGATCAGACAAATGGAATTATACTGCAGTGTGCAACATATCAAGGAGGAGGTCACACAAATTTAGTTGGCATCGTTGAGACTTGCAGGTACAGCTCTTATCTAGTGGCAGAGCAAGCTGCAAAAGGAACACAAAATGTGGGTAATGTATTTCCATCATGGAAGGATTTCATTTCTGCACTTAGGAAACAGTTTTATCCTTTGGGTTATAAAGAGAAAGAAATAACTGAATGGAAATCTTTAAAACTAAGAAAAGGACAAACAATGCAAGAATATACTGATGGATTTAGAAAGATGGCATTAATGTTAGACATTCCTTTGTAAACACAAGAAACCCTTATGAAGTATATAGGAGGTTTACCTGTGCATATTAGAAACATTGTTTTCATGTTTGGACCCACTAACCTTGATGAGGTTTCTGTTCAAGCTACGTATATTGAAGCAGGGAAGGCAGGTGTGTCAGGGGAATCGTCGTATTCGAGGAAATAGGACAAGAGGAAGAGGTATGGAAATGGAAAGAATGCAAATGCAGTGTCAAAGAAAGAAGGAAAGCCCTCTTGCAAGCATTGCAAGAAAGAGGGACATGATGAGGAGAGATGTTGGAAGTTGCATCCCGAGAAGAGGCCAAAGTGGTTCAAAGGAAAGAAGGGAACACAAACAGTGGCGACGACATCAAAACCCATAGAATTGGGATCAGATTCAGGTGATGAAAATATATCATTGGTTGGTATGACAAGTAAAAATGGTGAAGATATTGATTGTAGAAGCAAGTTGTTTAATATAAAAGTAATCATGCGACACACTAAGGTAGATACATTAATTGACAGTGGATCTCAATCTAATCTAATCTTAGAAGAGTTAGTTAAGAAATTGGGATTAAAAACACAAACTCATCATAAGCCTTACACACTTATATGGATAAGCAATCATCATCAAATGCACATAACAAAACAGTGCACAATCAAATTTGCAATTTCATCTAAGTATGTGGACGAAGTGACTTGTGATGTTGTGTCGTTAAGAGAATGTGGAATGATCTTAGGTAGTCCATACTTGTTTGATCGTAAGGAAATCTTCTACAGAACAAAGAATCAATATCAGTTCACTAAAGCAGGTCATGATTATGTGGTTCATGCTCATCGTGTTAAAGCAAATAAAAAACTTCAAACAAGGGAACAATTAACAAATGTAGTTGTTTCAAATGAAGTAATTGATCTTAAGCAAGAACAAGATATGGTTGTTGAATGGAAAATCAATCATAGGTTGCTTCAAGATAAGCTCATGTCGTGCAGATATCTAAAGTATATCAGTACATTTGCAGTCATCTTTTTGATGTTTTCATTAGCAATGTTTTCTACATGGATGATAGTAGCTTCAGTAAGATGTACCAAGGTTGCAATGGCTAACAATATACTGTCAGTTGTCATGATTGTGTTACAGTTGATCTTGATGAGACAAGTGCACAGGACAAAGTTCAGAGACAGAGAGCAAGCTGGGTGGCCTATCCCGAGCTTGTTGACTGGTCAGTAACCTTTTGGGGACCAAAAGGTCTTATTGTGGGGAGGTGTGATCCGAAATCGGATTCAGAAGCCTGTCAGGGCTTGAAAAATGCTCAAAAATGAAAGTGCTCAGAATTCGACGAAACCAGCACCATTGTGTCCATCTCGTCTTCCTTATTCCGGTGGTATATTTACTTTGTCAAACAGAGTCCGTATGAAGAAGATATCGCATTCTGTCCGCCAAGCCAAACAGACAAATTTTTTGGATGCTGACTGTACCTGTCTGTACAGTCCGTACAGGACACGTGTCAGTCCATACAGGACATGTGGCAGGTCCTTACAGGACACATGGCAGCCTCAGCCAGTGACATGTGTCAGGTAGATTTGGCGTTTTTGGTGTACGGCTGGACCAATCCCGAGGTGACACGTGTCACCACTGGAAGGGTGACATGTGGCATGGATGACATCAGTGGATGACGTGGCTCGAGTGACGTGGAATTTGACAGAGCGTACGACTTCTGACGTGGCGATGACGTGGCAAGGTTGATGTGGCAGTACGGCGCTGGATACGTGGCAGACATGTGGGCGAATCAGAGTTTGACACGTGGTGTGTTCTGGTTGGTTTTTAAGGTGCCACGTGGCCCAGTCACAGGCTGCTACATGGCACCCCGGTGTTGGTATAATGGTTTGTTTAACAAAATTATGTGTGGTCGACCGGGTTCGAACCCGAGACCTCTCCCTTTGGCAGCGATTTAACAAAGTCTGCGTGACCACTGCGCCATGATTTGGTTCTTATTAACATAATGGAGGAGTTTATATTTAAAGTTGTCAAGTGTTTGGACCGACGGTAAAAAGGGTTGGGGCTTAGCCCCAGCCCTCGGCACACACGACCATATGACAGGACCATCGGCGGGAGATTATACGGGAGCGCGGGGATTTGTGTTTACAACCCGTGGTTCCATGTTGGTGCCAACATGACCGGACCTTCTACCACCAGTTTGGGCGCGGGGGCGGTTATACAACGGTTGGTGCACAGTTATGGTTTGAGCCCGTGGGCATATGCCACAAGCCAATAGAACCAAGAGTCAATGCCACAAGGGGCCAACGCTTAGCCCACGGGCTAGCGTTTAGCCCTATGAAATGCATGTGACCATCTGAAAGGTGAGCGTGCCCAGGCAAAGGGGATAAAGCCCAATTTCAACTATTATATGGTTACAAAGTGGGTTTTATACCTAACTTTGGGTTTTTAGTTATTAATTAACCATTTTTAATGTAATTAACTCATTTTTGGGAGTTATTGGGCATTTTTAGAGCCTAAATTCGTGGAGGAAGTTGGAGATGGATAACTAACTTCCCCATTATTTAACCAAGGACATTTTGAGGCCATAGGGACATATTTTGAGAGAAATTCAGAGCAGAGATGCTGAGGAGAAGCCAAGTCAAAGCCAGTTTGAGGCAGGGAAGCCGTTGAGGAGGAGATGATGTCGGATCGTTTCTGAGAGCTCCAGACATCCGTTTCAGGTGCCGTTTTTTGTGCATGGTTCCAGAGATCTGGGAGAACATGACCAGATTAGTCTAGAAGCCATTCGGCATTGTAAATATGTACTATTGAGCTTTCAAACATAAATAAAGAAGCCTCCCCCACAGAGAAAAGGCCCAGAGACATAGGCAAAGTTGTGTCGAACTCCGTTATCAACCTGTGCATTATGGTTTGCTGTTTTTCATTGCATTTCAGATCTGCAAATATGTTAATGGTTGTATAATTCCTTTTCTTTTCTCGTTCTGTCGTTAAGTTTCCCAATGGTTAATTAATGCATGCAAATAAAAACTCAACCATAAGTCATTCGAAAAATCTTGACGGATCACTACGACAGCACATGCTTTATGCCAAGTTGGAAAAATTCTCTTTTGGCATGAATAGGGTCCAATACCTGGGATACATTGTTGATGATAATAGCGTACATGTTGATCCAAATAAGATCCAAGTCATCTATTACTGGCTAGCCCCAAATACACTGACTGAGCTTCGGATCTTCTTGGTACTAGCCAATTTCTACCAACGGTTCATGTTGGGATTCTCCCATATTGCATGGACCCTTAGCCAGGTGACCAAGGGTGGTGGTAGGGCCAAGTTCGTGTGCAAGAAGGAGAAACAATGAGCATTTTATGAGCTGAAACATCGTTTGTGCTCAACTCTAATACTCTCCTTTCTATATCTGCAACAACCATTCAAGATTGAGACTGATGCATCTGACTATTCTATAGGCACAGTTCTCACTCAACACGAGCATCCTATGGCATACCATAGTGAGACACTCTCTGATAATGTCTGGAAATTCCCCACCTATGACAAGGAAATGTATTCCATTGTCCAAGCCTGTTGTCAATGGAAACATTACATTCTAGGGAAATAGATGATCATACACATTGATAACAAGCCTCTGCAGTTCATACAGACAGAGGGGAAATTGGAGAATGACCGCCATCAGAAGTGGTCCACATACCTACAACAGTTCCATCTCAGCATAAAGTATGAGATAGGAATCTCCAATCATGTCGATGATTTCCTCAGTCGGCCTCCTGTGGTTGCGCTCACCACTATGCTCCATTCCTTTGGACATGAAACATCGGAGTGGCCCCAACTTTATCAGCAAGATCCGTACTTTTCCACCACATATCAACTCTTAGGTACATGCACCATTGTCGCTAATTTTCACATTCAGTACATACTCTTATTCCACCTAGGCCATCTCTGTGTTCCTACAAATGAGTGTGCAAATATGATTTGGGAAGTGCACTACAGTCAGGTGGCAAGACATTTTGGCATAGAGAAAACTTTGGCCATCCTTCAGAAAAAAATTTATTGGCCAAAACTTCGACAGGACGTCAACAATTATATAAGATCCTGCACTACCTGCGTCGTTGCCAAGCCAGGCATCAAGAAGAAATGATTATACACCCCTCTTCCTATTCTCGAGAAGCCATGGGAATCCATATCAATGGATTACATGTATGGTTTTTCATCCACCAAGAACAGTAATGACTGCGTGTTTGTGGTTGTTGATCAGTTTTCGAAGATGGCCATCCTCACAGCCTATAAGAAGAATGTCACAGTGGAAGATACTGCCAAGATATTCTTCGAATGAGTTTGGGTCCACTTTGGGATACCACAGACCATCATCTCTGACTGATACAACGAGTTCCTTAGCACCTTTTGGTCAAGTCTCTGGTCTCTGTTGGACACCGAGCTCACAAAATCCACTACTTTCCACCCCCAAACTGATGGCCAAACCTAGGTCGTCAAGTAGATGATTGTGCACATCCTACGCATGTACAATTTTAAGCATCCCTGTACATGGGATGAGAGTCTTCCATATGTCCAACACTCTTACAATAGGGCTCTCCATAGTTCCACCAACCATAGCCCATTTCAGGTGGGTCTGGGATTCCAACCCTTGGGACCCATTTATGTTTCACTTCCTCTTGCCACTACACAGTCTGACTCTTCCCCTTATCAGTCTGCGATCGACAAAGCCACCAGATTCATTGAGAAGATTCACCACATCCGCCAACAAGTCCAGGAGTTTTTGCAGAAATCCAATGCTCAGTACAAGAAACACCATGATCAACACAGGGTACCACACCAATTTTAGGTTGGAAAAATATTCTAGTTACATTTGCAAAAGGAGCATCTCATCGGTCCCCATCAGAAGCTTCACCCAATATGTTATGGGCCTTACATTATCACCAAGGTTGTGGGTAGTAATGATTTTGAGCTCAACACTCCACCCTTTCTTGGTATTCATCTGATATTCAATGTGGACCTCCTTCGAACATTTTTTCCACCATTATTGGACACCTATGAGATCATCGAACAACTAACACCCACATAGCTCAACCTTGACTGCATGGAACAAGCATCCACCGATCAAATAGTGGACAGACATGTCAAGGGCACTCACCAACAATGGATCCAACTTTATTGTGTTTTCAAGGCAAGGAAACTCCTACACCAAGGCAAGTGGCTCACCTAGGGCCAAATCTAGCAAAAGTTTCCTCACTTGATGGGGGAACTCAACACAATGGAGACCATTGCTTCCTAAGAGGGGAGGATTGTTTTAAATTATGATCTTGATTTCTTATGTGGATTAATGTTTTATTTTCTTAAAAACTTTTATTACATATTAATACACTTCAACAATACCAAATCATAACCGAATAGCAATAACTATGTAGATAAGTAAGCATGCACATTAAAAACACATATACTTTGGGGAAACCCTGTATAGGGAGAAAACACCCAGCAAACGATATTCCTTTATTGCATTAATAATGTAATATCACTTACAAATATCCACCATGAATGTTCTTCTCTTAAAGGGCTTGCCAAGATGACTCCTCTGATGACCTAAGAGACCTTGTTGAAATACTTCTCTGATATGCTACTTCTATTGTTGATATACAACACTGATATGTTGTTGATATACACCTCTGATATGTAGCCTCTATTGTTGGTATACAACACTGATATGCTTCTTTGGTATGCTACCTCTTTATCATTGATATGTGTCTCTATTGCTTCACCCTTAACCTGCATATAAAGATATATTGAAGAGAGGGGTTGACCTCTTCTTATATAGGATGAAGAGGAGAAGTGTATGGCTCAAAATAGTAACTTGTTTGCAAGCTTTAATCATAACTCAGCTCCATACTTTAGTTCAAACTTAGAACTAGACTTGAGACTAGTATGCTATAGTTCGAAAATAGAACTAGACTTGAGACTGGTATACTTTAGTTCAAAAATAGAACTAGACTTGAGAGTTCAGTTACAACTCAACATTACACTTTAGTTCGAAAATAGAACTAGACTTAACACTTTAGTTACAACTCATCATTACACTTTAGTTCTAAAATAGAACTAGACTTGATACTTCAGTTGAAACTCAGTATTACGCTTTAGTTCGAAAATAGAACTAGACTTAAGGCTTTAGTTACAACTCGACTCTTTACAAGGAAATTCAAAATTCTCTTCATGGTGGATAATGTTACACATTCGAATGAACTAGATCAATACATTTATATCATTTGCAATATTAGGAATATTGTTTGTTTTTATCTCATAGGAATTTAATATTCAACCTAACTTTTTCTAGATGCCTTGACTTTTGCTCATGGCTCACAAGGCTTGTTTATGCTCACAGAGGTTGTATGTTTCTCCTAACTTTTTCATTAGACTTACATAGCATCTCGTTCATCCTGACTTTTGGTTTGACTCACATAAGTTGTACGTTCCCCCTATCTTTTTTCAATACCTCACAAGACTGGTTGATTCTCCAAAACTCCCTAGCTAGCCTCAGGGTGGCCCATATGGCCTCTCATTGTATAATGGCTATCAATGTTTCCAAATTTAACACTCCCTCTTAGTGAGGGAGTCATACTCAGCCACACCAAGATTGCATATGAGCTGCACAAACTGTCTCTATGTCAGAGGCTTGGTCAGGATATCAGCTACCTTCTCGCTCATGGCTATGTACCGTAACTTTACAGTTTTTCTCTGGACCAAGTCTCATATGTAGTGGTACCTCATGTCAATATGTTTTGACCTTTCGTGAAATACCAAGTTCTCTGTCAATTTTATGCAACTTTGATTATGACACTGAACCACCATCGTATCGATCTTGTCACCAAACAACGTAGAAACTAATTTTTTGAGCCATACTGATTTCTTGCTAGCATCACTTGCTGCAATGTACTCAACCTCTATTGTACTCTGTGCAATGGATCCCTTCTTCCGACTTGACCAAGAGATCTAGCGGATCCTAAACTAAAGCAGTATCTAGAAGTACTCTTCTGATCCACTGGGCTTCCTTCCCAGTCAACATCTGCATACCCATGCAGAAATAAACCACCACTGGATGTATATATCAGACCATAAGTAATGGTCCCTCTGAGATATATCAATATGTGCTTTGTTTCCACCCAATGTCTCTGTCTCAGTTTAGTCATGAACTGACTCATTGCAATCACTGCATAAAATATATCTGGCCTAGTGTGGATCATGTACATCAATGATCCAATCAGCTGCCTATACATGGTGGGATCCACCAAATATGAACCTGTATCAAAATCATGCAGCTTCCTTAGGTTGGTAATCATCGGAGTAGACATGGATTTTCAATCCATCATACCAAACCTATTTAGTACATACACTTTATTATTTCCTTATTCCATAAATATCTCGCCCTGTCTTTGCCATACTTCCAATCCTACGAAGTAATGCATCAATCCTAAGTATTTTATCTTGAATTATGAGGTTATCTCCCTCTTACACCAGGCTATTAACCCTTCATCTCCTGTTAGAAAGAGATCATCAACATACATGATTAGTATAATAGGTTGGTTACCTCTTACCTTGAAGTATAGATTTTCATCGACATCAATTTTCTGAAAGCCCATGCTTTTAAGAAATCCATCAATCCTGTCATACCAAACTCTAGGAGCCTGCTTAAGACCATACAAGGCCTTAGCTTGAATACAAGAGTGTCTTTTTTATGCAGTACAAAACCATCTAGTTTTTCCACAAAGACCTCATGTTCAATCTTTCCATTCAAGAATGATGTTTTTACATCCATCTAATGTAGCTTCCAACCAAGAATGAGAGCTAAAGCAATAAGAGTTTGAATGGAGGTATACCTGACTATAGGTGAAAAAGTCCCTTCATAGTAGATTCCTTCTTTCTAAGTGAAGCCTCTGGCTACAAATATTGCTTTGAACTTTTCCACACTTTCATTAGCTTCATGTTTGATCTTATAGACCCATTTGGAAGAAACAATTGATTTGTCTTTTGGCCTCGACAAAGTGTCCCAAACATTGTTCTTTAGAAAAGACCTATATTCCTCAAGCATGGCATCCTTCCATACTTGTAATTTATCTACTTCTTCAAATGAATAAGGTTCAGCATCACTAATGTTGTTCATTAGTGAAACATAGCCTCCAAACCTATGAAGCCTCTTCCTTTCCCTGAAATTTCCTTTGGGGGCAACTATCCTTTCTTCTTTCTGCACTATTTCTTTAAGCCACCCTGGCTTCCTTTTAGCTAGAGGTTCTTCAAGATTTCTTTCTAACATTTCAACAGGTTCTAGGGGCTCATTACTCAACCCTTCACAAGGTTCCTCCCTCTGATCATCTGACTCTTTATTTTTAGAAGAGGGTGAAGCTAGCTGAACTACATCTGATTCATGTTGAAGCTCTTTGGATTTATTAATTGCAGCTTCCTCATGGAAATTCACATCTCTTCTTACCTCTATTTTCCTCTGACCTAGTACATAAATCCTATAAGCCTTGGAGTTCTCATTGTACCCCACAAAACCCCTTCTTTCCCGAGGGTTCCATATTTGTCCTCTTTTCCTTAAGGACATGAATATACACATGACACCCAAATATCCTTAGATGACCTACTTCAGTTTTGATCCCTGAGAAGACCTCTTCAGGAGTCTTGTCCTTCAAGATAGCACGTGGACACATGTTATGAATATACATGGAAATGGAGGTAGCTTCTTCCCATAAATAATTTGGCAAATCCTGGTCAAACATCATTGCTTTCGTTGTCTTAAAAATTGTCTTATTTTTCCTCTCAGCAACTCCATTTTGCTGAGGGTTATAAGGATTCTGATGTGTTTCCATGTCATCTTTTCATCAAAGTATTTATACTCTTTGAATTTATCAAATGTGTCACTTTTAGCTTGAAGAAAGTATATCCAACATTTTCTTGAGTAATCATCAATAAAAATGACTTAATACAAACAACCACTGAGTGAGGGAGACGACATGGGACCACATACATCAGAATGAAACAGATCTAAGATGCCTTGAGCTCTATTGTTACTACTAGGAAATTATCTCTTTATATTTTTACCTAGCATGCATCGCTTACAAATTTCATTTTTACTAAGAGAAATAGAGGGCATGCCACATACCATGTTCTATAGATCTGGAAGAGATTTGTAATGAAGATGTCCAAGTCTTCTGTGCCACAACTCACTGGAGCTAGTTGCATCATGAGCCAATGTTTGAACTAACTGTCCTGACATGAAGTACAATCCTCCACTACGAGTTCCAATGGGTTTTGATGTACTTAAGTGGCTATATTTAGCCCATAGTAGTGCCTTTATGTCCTTGAAGATCACCCAATATCCATTGTCCTCAAGGGTTGCAACTGATAGTATATTCTTGAACATATAATACTTCATCAACATGAAGTCTAGCTCCATGTTCCAATCTGAAGGAGATAGAACCTACTCCCTCTATCTTGTAACATTTGTCATCCCCAAGCTCAACATTCTCTGCAAAATATTTTGTCTCAAAATCTGAGAGGATCTCCTTGTACCCTGTCATGTTCTTTGATGCACCACTGTCTACTAACCGAGTTTTCAGCCTCGTGAAAACTGAACTGGATAAGGCAGAAACCAACTAATATTTGTTTCTATTTTCTTTCTCATTAGAAGGAATTTTCTGATTTCTTTTGGATTCATTATCCTCAGCAGTTGAGGCATGATGTTTCCCTTTCCTTGAATATTTCTTTCTAAACCAACAATCTTTAGAAAAATGACCCAACTTATTAAAACTAAACCATTTAATCTTAGATGTATTAATATTCTTTCCTTTGAATGTACCTTTGGTGTTTGGAATCCTCTAAGGGCCTTTCTGGAAAGTGCCTTCCTTCTTTCCCTTGAATCTTGATGCTAAAGTTGAGTGATCTTCTTTCATTGTCTCGCTCTCGGTAGTTGTGGAACTCTGTTAGAAAAACAGGACCATGAAGCAATAAAATAAAACAAATGTGGAAACAAAACATAGAAAATACACAATACCAGAGAGACACAAATTTATGTGGTTCACCTAGTGTGGGCTACGTCCACCAGAGAAATTGCCAGGTCCTTCCTTTACTATTATCCAACAAATGAAGGGATACAACCTATAGCAAAACTCGTTGTAACTTCCTCTTCTTTCTCTCACAGTCTCCTCTATCATAACACAATATTCACCATCAACCATAGCCGCAATACATTTCCCTCGTAAAAGAGGGTTGCCTTCTAGGGAAAAAAACCCTAACATAATCTCTACCATTAGATCTGTGACCTTATAATGAACAATCCATATTTACAATGAAATTACAATATACATTTACAAGGAAATTTTTTCTTCAGGGGCTTCGCCCCCAAACCCTCATTGGGGGACACTGCCCCCAAACCCCCACTATCGACCCGCTTTCCCCCAGACCCCCCATCTAGGGGGATATCCCCCCTGGACCCCACAGAGGGGGTACCCCCCCTATGCACTCCCCCGCGTGGAAGAGTGTACATACTTCTGGGTTGTAAATACTTCATGGGGTATAAACACGACTGAAAGTAAAAGACCTCTGAATCAGGAAGATAATTAGGCTCCACAACCAACAGACTCTCCTTTTGGAAGCAATCATGCCATAACCTCTCAAAAGTGGGTTGAATATCTCTCCCACTTACACTGGATAAGAAGATCTCCCATGAAGAAGGAAGACCGTAAAAAATGGTTGACACTAAATCATCATTTTTTGCTGTCACCCCTGTGACCAAAAGTTGATCTCTGATCTGGGCTATCTTGGAACAAAAAGATGCCATTGATTCACCTTTCTCCATATTCAAATACTTAAGCTTGTGCTTAAGTGTCCTCTGAATTGGAGCCTATTTCTCTTACAGATTCACCAAGGTATCCATACAGTCCTTGGCAGTCATTAACGAAGTCATTGTAGGCATTATACTATCTTTGACTGAGTCAAAGATGATTCGCTTGGCCTTTGCTCGAATATTTCTGAAGGTTTCTCTTCCTTCATTATTCATGGGTTCCTCCACCACTATGGTCACATACTGCTCAAGATCATGCTCCTATAAGATATTTGTTATATGAAGCTTCCACACATTGAAGTTGGTAGCTCCTTTGAGTCTATCCTCGGCCTTGACTTAAATGGAGGATTCCATGGAATTCACACTGAAAAATTAATCATGCTATCTTGGATCTGTGTGTACCTGTTGTTGCATTTCAACACACTTAACACACCCTAAGCTATGATACCATGTTAAATTATGAGATTGATTTCTTATGTGGATTAATTCTTTTATTTTCTTCAACACTTTGATTTCATCTTAATACACTTCAACAATACTAAATCATAACCAAATAGCAATAACTCTATAGATAAGTAAGCATGCACATCAACAACACATATACCTTGGGGAAACCCTGTACAAGGAGAAAAACCCCACCAAACGATATTCCTTTATTGCATTAATAATGCAATATCACTTACAAATATCCACTATTAATGTTTTTCTCTTAAAGAGCTTTCCAAGATGACTCTGGCCTGACAAAGACCTAAGAGACCTTGTTAAAATAATCCTCTGATATGTTGCTTATATTGTTGATATAAAACAATGACATGCTATTGATATATGCCTCTGATATGTAGCCTCTATTGTTGATATACAACATTTAATATGCTTCTTTGGTATGCTGGCTCTTTATCACTGATATGCACCTCTATTGCTTCACCCTTAACCTGCATATCAAACCGTGTTGAAGAGAATGGTCAAAATATGCTTATATAGGCTGAAGAGGAGAAGTGTATGGCTCGAAATAGTAACTTGTTTTCATTCTTTAATCATAACTCAGCTTCATACTTTAGTTCAAACTTAGAACTAGAATTGAGACTGGTATGCTCT
Source organism: Picea engelmannii (assembly GCA_009831015.1). Lineage (NCBI taxonomy): Eukaryota > Viridiplantae > Streptophyta > Pinopsida > Pinales > Pinaceae > Picea > Picea engelmannii. The sequence goes on from ML782914.1 coordinate 1,176,172, forward strand.
AGTTCCAAAATAGAACTAGACTTGAGACTTCAGTTACAACTCAACATTACACTTTAGTTCGAAAATAGAACTAGACTTGAGATTGGTATACTTTAGTTTGAAAATAAAACTAGACTTGAGACTTCAGTTACAACTGAACGTTACACTTTAGTTAAAAAATAGAACTAGACTTAAGACTTCAGTTACAACTCAACATTACACTTTAGTTCTAAAATAGAACTAGACTTGATACTTCGGTTGCAACTCAACATTACACTTTAGTTAGAAAATAGAACTAGACTTAAGACTTTAGTTACAACTTGACTCTTTACAAGGAAATTCAAAATTCTCTTCATGGTGGATAATGTTACACGTGCCAATGCACTAGATCAATACATTTATATCATTTGCAATATTAGTAATATAGTTTGTTTCTAGCTCATAGGAATTTTATATTGAACCTAACTTTTGCTAGATGCCTTGACTTTTTCTCATGGCTCACAAGGCTTGACTAGGCTCACAGAGGTTGTACATTCCCCCTGAATTTTTCACTAGTCTGTCTATGCTCACAGAGGTTGTAAGTTCCCCCTGAATTTTTCACTAGACTGTCTATGCTCAAAGAGGTTGTGCTTTCCCCATGACTTTTAAATTAGAATTACATAACATTTCGTTCGTCCTAACTTTTGGTTTGACTAAAAGAGGTTGTACATTCCCCCTGGATTTTGTTAATACCTCACAAGAATGGTTGATTAAGGTTGGTTGTCATTGATGTCAACCCTTGAAGAAAGACCCATAGCACAAAGGTTTGGGTAATGTACCCAATATTGTTTGATGTAAATGCGAATCATTATTTTTTTGTCATGGTTGATAAGAAGTAAATATGGATGAACTCCAAAGTGGTCCCCTTATGGTGAAAGCCCTCACGGGAAGACGCTTTGTGGAGTAAGAGAACCCATGCTTAATTGTGGAATAATGAGATGA
>ML782914.1:1184405-1194845 GCA_009831015.1 Picea engelmannii
GAAAGTGGGGCCAAGTGACCTAGAAGATGTTTTTAAGGAAGCTACTTGGAGAGTATAAATAAGAGGCAAGGCTCTCTCATTTGAAACACACTTGAGAATATTGAATATATATAGGTGTATGAGGTATAAAAATGATATCTAAGATGAAATTATGAGGAAAGTGAATAAAATAAGGCTGAAATGCAAGGAAGGATAAATTCTTTTGATGGTGCTTTCTAAGGTATGTTATTTTCAGGTCATCTCACCATTTTCACTATAACTTTTTTTATATAATGATTCCGATCTTGAAATTGCTATGAAAGTGAGAAAACATATCCAAGTATATTTGGTTAAAAATTCATTTTGTGGGTCATTGTAGTTTTGGAGTTACACTCTGTGGAAAATAGTGTTTGTGGCCAGTCCTGAAAGTAGTAAAAACCAGGTGTTTCGGGTAAAAATCTCATAACTTATTCATAACAGATCCAAATTTAGTGAGACAAATTGTTTTGGTTAGGGTACAATATTTAGTATCTTGTATAACAGGTTTATATCATTTCATCAAATATTTTGTGCGAGGCACGCTCTACAAGGTCGCTCTCTAGAATAAGCCAAAATTCAGCAAGGTATGTCATTTTTGCTATAACTCCTTTTCTGAGAGGTTTCAAGTAGTGCCACTTGGAGGAATTGCATAAAACATACTGAAGAAATTTTTTTATCAGTTTCATATCTTTATACATTATATGTTCAAATTTATGATCACTTCAAGTTAGGGTTGTTGACTAATCCAAAACTAGGCATGTGAGACTAAAGAAAAGTTTGATGAAAATGCTAGTCTCTTGTTTTTAAAGTTAAGCAAGGTTTGCAGGAATGTGATAATATACACTAGGTCTATTACAGAGCTACAAATCAGATTTGGATGATGAAATTGATGAGGGATTTTGGTTGAGGTACATGTTGAGTACATGGTTGAGACAAGTAGTTGATGAGTTGGTGCACATACATGAGGTGTATAGTTGATGATATTGGTACATATTGATGAGTCATAGTTGATGAGTAGTTGAAACATGATTGGTACATACTTGGAACATGGTTGTATGCACTTTTTTATGGTACAGGTTGATTACAGGTTGGTGCATGGTTGATGCACTTGTTTATGGTACAGGTTGATGCATGGTTAATGCATGGTTCAGATTTATTGGTATAGGTTTATAGCGGTATATATCACAGTGATAGTGTGACAGTGGTTCTATCATTCTACTTCTACTTCAGGGTGGCAGGATGGGGCAAGGACAGGTGGTTGTAGCCACCTTCCTGTTGTAGCCAGAGAACATTGGGGGTTGTAGCCTCCTTTTGGCTGTAGCTAGAGATTTGGGGAGTTGGAGCTTCCCTCAGGTTATAGCCTGAGAAACTAGGGGGTTGGAGCCTCCTTCCAGTTGCAGCTGGAAAACAAAGGAAGTTGGTGATTCCAATGAATGTAATTCTTCAAGACATATAAGAAAAAGCATTATGTGGTTTTCTCCCGATTTGAGTTTCCATGTAAAACATTGGTGTACTGTGTATGTGTGTGATTGTTTATTTATTACTTCTCATTATTGGATAATAATTCTACATTGATATAACATTTGAAGAAAAAGGATTATAATTACGTTATTACTGATTCAACCCCCCTCTCAGTAATCCAACAAATTCTCCAAATATCCCTGGCTAGCCTAAGGGTGGCCCATATGGCCTCTCATTGGAGAATGACTATCAGTGCTGGAAAATTTAACAAGTTGATCCAGGTGGATATTGGTGGCCACCCACCTATTCCAACTGGCTCCTCGTGTCTGTTTTTTTTCAACACGTCCTTTTGTACTACTTTATGATTGTGATTTATCCACTTCTAGGGCTTTCTGAATCCCCACACATTCTCTGGGTGGATATGGGTGGCCTCTTGCCTAATCCAACCGACTTGTTTTATATGTTTTCATGTCAACATATCTTGTTGTACTTCGAGGGTTGTTTTGGGGCCCTAAACGTTGTTTATTTGACTCACCATAGTCAGATTGTAGACAAAGTCAAAGTCTGATCATAGAATGTGTAGTTATCTAAAATACCTTTTCAACGGCCTATCACATGCCTAAATCGAAGGTCGTATGCAAAAGTTATGAACCTAGGAAGTTGAGGTACCAAATTACACCAACTTACTCATAGGGCCCACATGACTTTTGGAGTTTCACCTTCCAGGGTTAGGCGTTTGGATGTCTAGGGTTTTGGAATTCATGAGTAATATGAAAAGGGCCTCTGGAGCCTCATTGTAATCCATTCTTCTCAGACACATGCACATAGCGTCCACATCTCTTCTCAGAGATAGCTACCACCATTTGAGCAAGTTTTCGTTCTACAGTTTTACAGTTTCAACCTATTTCATTATTTAATAGAAGGTATTGTTCACTATATATTTGTGTTATTATTCCTATCTCTGTGTTTATTGTATTTAGTATGTTAATCAGTTTGTTCCACAACTAAATCTGGACCAGACCAACTATTCATGCCATTGTTTTCTCAAGTCATTGTTTTGAGCAATAAAAACTAATGGAACATATGATGACACAAAGTTGTCAAATTTGTACAATATTATAAAAAATTTTGCCACACTCCATCCATATTTATTTTATGTCCTTCCATTTCCATCTGTAGACTCACATTGTCCCATTGTATTCACTCCAGAGCTAAAAATACAAATTTTTGTCCATATACGCGGGCCCCAGTTCTACTCATGTATACACAAGTTTCTCCATTGCAACCCACGCACATCGGGTTTTGTGCAAAAAAATTAAAAATATGTTTGGTTTCCATGGCATGTCATGAGATCCATGATCCTTGGCCTTCCATATATTAGAAATGCTCCGACCTGACCTTTCAATTCTATTTGGAGGCTATAAATTGAGACATATACAAGAATTGAACACAGACATCATTGAGAGGAAAGACACTCTTGAGAAATTTCACTTCATATTGAGTTTTCATCCCTTTGTCCTTGAAATCCTCAAATCTTTGTGTTCAGACCCCAAGCTCTTCCTATCTTGAGATGGAGAAACTCATTCACTCTAATTACTAGTGAGCTTGCCTTTGTGGAGGATTGAAGTGGTGAAGGCCTAGTTGGAGGGACTTGGTTTCTCATTTCCGATATGTGTTGTTACAAAATTTTGGCACTTATGTATTTCAGTTGATTACATTAATAGAAATACTCTTTCATCGTCCAATTATATGTTGCAAATATTTACATTACTTTCCATGGGCATATTTGTTATACATTCTTTAATGGATTATGCTTGTTTATATGCCAACTTTCTATATAATTTATAATGCTTGTATATCTTGATTGTTGAGGACAAGTTGTAGGAATCAAGATTTTGTTCATGATCTCAGCTGAGGTCTTCTTCGGATGTCTAGACAAGGTAGGAACTTAGCCTTCTCTTGTTAGCATTTATATTTTCCTAACATACTTGAGTTTAGAGTTGATTTCTAGCTGTCGTTCCATTTGTTGTGGTTTACCTCTTTCCATATATATTTTCCTTGTAACGTAATTGGCAACTGTGCTAGGGAAGATATCCATTTTGGGGTATTGGGTGATTTTTCTCCTCCATTGCTCTATGTTTTCCCGAGTTTTTGTGTCACATGTTGCTTAAAAAACTTTACTTTTATTTTCGTCTAAGTTTCTTGGCTTGACCCTTGCCTCAATAGTGTCTTCTTTGACATATGTGGGTTTTCCATTGATAGTTCCGTGCATATGTGATTTGTCAATTCTTAGGGTGTCTACATATGCCTATATTCCCCTAACAACTGTGTACACTATTTCTTTATCCTTTTTGGTTGATTTTAGTGTTTGGTGGGTGACTTTTGTTGGTTGCTGAGACTTCTTGGGTCCATGTCTTCATTGTTGAGTGGCTACAGAGTGAAAGGAAGTCATGTTATTAGTGAATATTTTGGGAAAAATCATTTCGTGTCATTTTTCTCATTTTTTCTCCTTGCATTCGGGTCTGGGTAGTTGCTTCTTAGTGTCTTTCTTTGATTGTATCTTTGTGCTTGCAGTAGGGTCTTCTTGGAGGTTGTGTATTCAGTCCTTTCATTTTCATTTTGATATATTGAAAATACAAATATTTTTCTTTTTTCATTTTACCTAGAGAATTTGCACTTTTGGATACATTATATTAGTTTTGGTATGTTAGGAAAGATTGCAGTTCATTGAGATTATAGAGATTGCTTTCGAATAACAACATTTATAATCATACCAAATCTTTGAAAAATCAAGACTAGTCATTATAAGTGTTTCTATATTTGCTTCTTTTGTGTTGAGTCATCATACCATCAGTTTCATGATCACACCTCTTGAGTAATAAGAAGACATTAAAATCAATGTTGAATAGTTAAAATTGATTAGAAACAATTTTAGTTTTTAGGGTACACAAAAAAGTGTAGGACCTAGGGCCTTGGAATATGATTGTGTGAGTAAACTTATCCAAGGATATAAAACTGAATGTATGTGTCTGACCAAGGAGTGGTGAAAACCATTGCGTAATTGGTGTCCTCAGCAGTTAATGCTCACACCAGAGTTAAGAATGAGGTTGCACGAAGTTGGTTGCAGATATATCTCTCTAATACCTTCCTAGTGTTAGAGACATTTACGGCGTTCTATTCATATATGGTGGTTTCTCTAATGCCTTTACCTCATTGAGAGGTTGTTCTTTTGAGATTTAGAGATTTTATACCCTTCCCATATGGTGGAACGGACTTGCGACTGCTCGCCTGAGCATTGTGTATACCGTGGTGAATTTTGTTTCTTGACCTAGGTAGACACATAGGTTACTTGCAGGGATTATTCTACAATTATCCTGGGTCATATAGGGATCGGACATCACACATAATTTATGGAGGATTTTCTCTCTAGAGGAATCTGATTGAATGTGTTGTGAAGCCTACGAGGGCCCTTTTAACTGGTTATGTTACCTCCACTCTATTGTTCAAGAGTATCATCCCCTCTTAGGATAGACATACCTTCTTTAGTTTAGGAGGTCCCTTTAACCATTATATCATGTTTGTGTGCATTGGATTTCAGATTTATTTAGGAGTGTTCTCTTTGATTATTATTTCTCCTTAGGATTTTTAACATACCCAACCACCCGCAACCCGTGCACACTAACTTCAAGTCCCCTTCTGGACTAATTTTGACTTCTTATACATTTTTAGTTAATAAATATTCATGAAATATTCACATGCATAGATCAAGATTCTAATATAACATAAAAGAAATGAACCATATGTCATTCATAACAATAACCAACCAGCAATCATATTATGGATATGAATTTCATAGATAAATAATTACACAATGGAAATACTATACAAGTAAATGAAACCATGACAGAGAGCACTTGTCTTTAATGAAATGAATCACCAATTGGATGTAGGCCAAGGAAGTTCCACCCAATGGTAGACAATGTTGTTCCAAGTCTCAACAACAATGTCACCCTCAAGCCAGGGCTATGAATCCATAAGGACGATTCTAGAGTTTCACTCATCTTCCCAAAATAGTCATCACTCAAGCTCTCATAGGATTATCATCACACACAACAATCCAAAGTACACCAACTCTCTTTTACCTAGCCTACACAACCCAAGAGAATGGACCCCCTTCTCTATCACGCATTCCCTCAGGCTATCCACCTTCTTCAAGGGATCCAATGCATCTGGCCAAGAATATCCACGCTGGGACTCTCAAGATTTGCAGTTGTGGGAAAAACTTAACACATGCCAATGCATCTTCGACATGAAGGAATTAATTCATGGATGGAATACACCAACAGTCATTACTCCCAACCAAACCATGTCTCCTCTCCAAGTATTCATTTTTCCTTCTGAAGCCAAAACATGAAGGGAGAATGAAGAGTGGGTGAATAATGAATTGAGAGGGAACATAAATGGACAGTGTGAACAATAAAAATGAATAATGAGTGAGTGAGTGAATGAGTGTGTGAATGAAATGAGTGAAGAAGAAGAAGCATCCCCTAAACAACCCACAAGATGGGTTTATATCTTTACTTGAAAATCAAGAACCACATGGCCTTCCCCAACAAGCTCATGTAACCACTCCTCTCCATTAAATAATTATGGGTAAATAAAAATATAAAATAAACACTTATCCCCTCAAGCCCCCTCTCTTGTGGACTCATAGCCCCCTATAAATCTTGTCCTCTTCCTTCTAGAAACCAATGATGTATTTATTATTAATAATGATCAAAACATTACATTTCCTAGGCACAATGGCCTCTTTTAAGTGTTTGGGCACCCTTTCCTTTCATAGATTAACAAAATACATTGTTTAATACAAGGCTAAAAAACCAGGGTATTACATTACCCTCCCCTTATTTTGGCATTATCCTTAGTGCATATACAAAATATAAATCAAAATTTTAAAATTTATTCAAAACATTGTGGGTACTCTGCCAACATGGCATCTTCATTCTCCCAAGTAGCATCTTTAGAACTGTAGCAGGTCCATTGGAATTTTACCAGCTCTATAACTCTATTTCATAGAATTTTGACTTTTCTGTCCAATACTCGCATTGGCTAGACTTGAAATCCTCCCTTTGTCTCTACCTGAGTAAGATGTTAATCAATAACATGGTTATGATCATGTACATATTGTTTTTTAGAAAATATACATTAAATACATTATGCACATTCATGGAAGTAGGCAATGCAAGCATGTATGCAACTGGCCCTATTCTGTCCAATATCTCAAATGGACCAGAAAATATGGTTGCTAGCTTTGTAAAACTACCCAAATTCAAAGAACTCTTCTTGGGATTCACTCTTAAAATAACATTCTCCCCCACTTTAAATTCTATAGTTGTCCTATTCTTATCTGCATAAATTTCCTTTCTATCTTGAGCTTCCTTTAAATTCTTCTTAATTCTAACCATCTGGTCTTTCATATCCTTGAGAAATTATGGCCCAAGTACCACTCTATCTGTTGGGTTGTCCCAACTCACTGTAGTATTTCATTTCCTACCATAAGAAGCTTCAAATGGGATCATTTTCAATGAATCTTGATACCCTTTATTATAGGAAAACTCAACCAAGTGCAAGTAATCTTCCCACTTAGATGGATTATCCATTGCATACATTCTCAACATGTCTTCAATTACTTGGTTGACTCTCTCTATCTGCCCATCTGACTGTGGATGGTATGTTGTCCTAAATTTCATACTTATACCAAATCCTTTAAGTAATTCCCTCCATAAATTTGAAGTAAACTTTGTGTCTCTGTCTGAGACAATTTCCTTAGGTATCCCATGTAACCTAGTGATCTCCCTCATGTAAATTTCTGCAATATTAGTTGTTGTATGAGTTGTTTTTCACAGACAAAAAATGAGCATCCTTTGTGTCCACTTCCCACTTCTGGTTTCTCCTTCAATGTAAATTCTACTTCTTCTTATAATGGGCGTCTTATTGATTCTATAGAATATTATGATATGGATAAGGATAAATACATACTTTCTACTCTAAATGAATGTAACACCAAGAAAATATTTGTTGGCAACGATAGATCTCTTAGTGTTGTAGGATATGTAACAGTTCAAGTATACAATGGTAATCTCAATGATGTATTACATGTTCCAAGTATTTCATGTAACTGTCTATCAATATATCAAATCACTCATTTAGGTGAAGGTAAAACCATATATTATTCACCTCACAAAGTTGTAATCAAGGACCTCAAATATCCTCAGCATGTTCTTGCAAATGGAATTGTTGATGATATTAACATGTTGTACAAGTTTGACAACTTTGAGTCATCATATTTTTATCAATTTTTGTTGTTCATAACGATGACTTGAGAAAACTTTGGCATGAACGGTTTGTTAATCTAAATGATCACTCATTACGACAACTATGTAATCAACAAATGGTGATTGGTCTTCCTCTTGTTTCATGCAGAGATGGTGTTTGTGCCAGTTGTTTCTCGAAAAAAGTCATCGGGATAGTTTTGACAAATGTTCCTCTTGGAATGCCTGGGGCCATTTGCAACATGTTCAAATGACTTGTGTGGTCCAATTTCTTCTCCTTTTTTTGTGTGCAAGTATTTCTTAACTTTCGTTGATGACTTTTGCAAACACTTGGATTTACTTATTAAAACTTAAGAGTGAATTTTTTAACATGTTTCTGGTCTACAAGTCCCTTGTTAAAAAGTAATATGGACATCAAATTCAAATATTAAGAACAAATAAAGGAGGTGAATATGTGAACAACAATTTTACAAGTTACTTCACTACATAGGGCATCCAAATGCAACACAATGTTCCATATACACCACAACAAAATTGTGTTTCTGAGAGAAATAACCACACATTAAAAGAAATGTCTAATTGTATGATCCAATCTAAGGGATTAAGTCTAAAGTATTGGGAGGAATCCATTAACTATGAAAATTACATAGTAAATTGCACTACCACAAAGTCTCTTAAAAATATAACACAGGAAGAAGCTTGGACTAAAATTAAACCAGATGTAAGTCACTTCTGTGTATTTGGCAGTATAGCATGGGTTCATATTCCTGATGAGAAAAGAAAAGCATTGTAGCCTAAAAGTGAGAAGTGCATATTTTTTGGTTATTTTGAAGATGTCAAAGGTTACAGACTTCTTCAACTACATTGTAATGAAATTATTATTATAAGAGATGTTAAATTTGATGAAAATATCTTGGCCTACGAGCCTAATTCGATGATTTTCCCTTCTTCATCTTGCAATCCAAATTCGGTGTTTGTGCCCTCTTTTATCCCTATTCTAGTTTATTTTCTAGATGATGAATGTGAGAATGAAAATCCACCTCTTCCTACTCATGTTCCTTTAGATGAGTCCATTGAACCTGAACCTAAACCAACACCAACACCACTACTTCCTAGATGTGTTCGTTTAATACGAGAAGAAATTGGTGATGTTGTCAGTGATCCTTAATATCAACATTTGCACACTAATAGTTCCAATGAGCCTCTTATATTTTGGATCAAGTTTGAGAGACTTGTGATCCAAATACATTTGCAGAAGATTCAAGTCATGTAGATTGGGATATATAAATGAATGAAGAGTATCATGATTTAATGGAAAATGATACTTGGTATCTTGTACCTCTTCCAAAAGGAATAAAACTTGTTAGTTGTAAATGGGTCTATAGAACTAAGTATGCATGACATGGAAGTGTTGAAAGACACAAGACACAAGGATTTTCCCAAGTTGAAGGAATTGACTACAATGAAACCTTTTCCCTTGTCACTAAAATGAATTCCATCTTCCTTGTTCTTTCCCTTTGCACCTCGCATAAATTGGAGGTCGATGATATGGATGTTAAATACACATTCTTGCATGGGGGTTTTCAAGAAGAAATATACATGGAACAACCTCCTGGCTATGTCCATAATTACTTTAGCCTCGTTTTTCTCCTTAATAAATATCTTTACGGTCTTAAGAAATCTCCTCGAGTTTAGTATGCCGAAATAGACAAATTTCTTATTGACACTGGATTTTCTAGATGCCATTTTGATCTTAATGTCTATACCAAGAAATTATGAAGCCATCTCATAATCCTTGTCCTTTATGTTGATGACATTATCCTTACTGGTAGTGACTCAAAAATTTTAAGCCATGTGAAAACCAACCTTAAGAAGAAATTTGAAATGATAGACTTAGGATTTTTACACTATTTCCTTCGCCTCCAAGTTTTGCAAACAAAGGAACGAATTTTTATTTCCCATTCTAAGTATGCTTGTGATATTCTTTGTTGCTTCCACATGGAATAATGTAAACCAACCCCTTCTCCCTTCCACTGTGGAGTCAATCTTTATTCCACCTGTACTTCTCTCGAAGTTGATGCCACTTTGAACCATCAATTAGTTGTTAGCCTCTTATACTTGACTCATACCCATGCTGATCTTTCCTTTCTTGTTGGTCTTGTTTCTTGGTATATGAAAACACCCCAGGAAATCCATTGGAAAGAAGCGAAAATGATACTCTAGTATGTTCGGGGTACAATTCAGTTCGAGATACATTACAGTTCAGGGGAGACTCCCTTATTAGTTGGTTTCACTGATTTAGATTGGGTTGGTGACCTTGATGATCAGAATGCTACTGCAGGTTATGTTTTCAGCCTTGGTTCAGGACCTGTCACTTTGGGTATGTAAGAAACAACATGTTATTGCACTTTCTTCAGTAGAATAAGAGTACCAAAAAATCCTTGTGGCTTCGAAAAATCCTTTTAGAGTTTGGATTCTAGGAGAATCATTGATCCAGGTGGATATTGGTGGCCACCCACCTTTTCCGACTGGCTCAAAATAGTTTTCTGGCAATTTTGGCAATTTACTATTTTTAGCAGGTTTAACTTCCGGGGCCATTTTGAGGGCCTAAATGAAGGTTTTTTGAGAT
>ML782914.1:1196904-1207355 GCA_009831015.1 Picea engelmannii
GGGGGGGGGGGTCCGAGTTTTTGTGGAGGTGACACATCGTGGGTGCCCTATAATGGAAAACAACCAACTGAGACCCCCCCCACCATTAAAAGAATAAAGGTTGGGCCAGATCTGATATTTGATGTGGGTCATAGATCTGAGTGCGTTATACTCAGTCACTAAGATATGCGTGCTCCTTAACACAACACACCAAAATATCAAATCGCCCAAGAACTTAGAATAAAAACATAAAGTGGGTCGTGCCAAGACCCATTTTCTTCATTTTTTCACCAAGAGGTTGTTTCCTAAGGAAACAACATCGATTTATCAAAAATTCCTTGTGTTAAAATTAGGCTCCATGGGGGATAGAGACCTCCCTGTGAGGCTCTAAAAACTCTAGTAGCTTAAGTTCCTTATCTTAGGTCTATGGGGTCAGCTATCAAAACAAAAAGAAGAATGATATTTACAATGGCATGAAAAATCCACTCATGGCTCAATAAAAGAACCTTTTCAGGAAATGCCGATTTACATGGCCACGAAAAACTTCAACATCCTCCAAATTCTACAATTTGTAATTATTATTTGAAGATACCTCAGAAACTTTGAAGGGTCCAATCCATAGGGCTTCGAATTTACCATGCTTGCCTTTGTCCTTCTTGGGAGCATCCCATTTGAGTACTAGATCTCCTAGATGGAAATCCTCTTTTCTTACCTTCTTGTCAAAGGTCTACTTGATATTCTGTTGATAGTCATGTGCTTTGTCTAGTATCTATTCCCTAGTCTGTTGCACTTCTATCAGTTGTTGTATTCTTCTGATCATATCATCTAGTTCTCCTTGGTAATATTGGAAGAAGTTTTCCATAGGCAAGGTGAGATGAGAAGGAAATATGGCCTCGACTCCATACACAAGATGAAAAGGAGAGACACCAAGAGACCTCTTTGAATCAATTTGAGGAATTGACTACAATGAATCAATTTTCTTTATGGGTTAATAGAGTGACAACAAAGAAAATTTGATCTTTGAATCCCATGCTTTCTTATTGTCCTCTAAAAATATTTTGATGATCTTTATAAGGATTTTGTTAGAGGACTCTGCCATTCCATTCCCTTGGGGGTATTAAGGAGTAGAGTGAATCAATGTGATCAAATTGCTCACCGAACCAGATCAATGGTTCAACCTTGAAAGATGTAGCATTATTAGTGACAATTATGTTCGGACAACCAAACCTTGCCATAATATCCTCAATAAAACCAATGATTACTTTGTGGGAAGCATTCCTTGTGGGAATGTCTTCTATCCACTTGGTAAAGTAATTTGTGGTAGTCAAAATCCACCTATGATGCCCACTTGAAGCAGAATGAATTTCTCCAATAAAATCTAGGCCCCACTGCTGAAAGGGTCCTGAAGCTACCACATGCTTCAATGGAAAAGACTTGAGCTTCTTCTTTATAGATAATTTTTGACACTTACCACAGGCCTTGATCTTTCCACAAACATCAATGAATAGAACAGGCCATAAATACCAAACCCTAAGAATCTTATAGGCTGTGGTTCTCTAGAAGTGATGTTCCCCATATAAATTGTCATGAAAATCAAACATAATCCTTTGGGCCTCCTGTGGGTCTAAACATCTAAAACGCACTCCTAGAGGGTCCTTCCAATACAAGACTTGATCAATAAGACAATATTTAATTGATTTGAGCTTTAAATCCCTTATCTTATTCTTGTTCATACCATCATGAGGCCTCAACTCTTGTAGGAAAAATATAATGTCCTTTTACCAGGGACATTCTGCCAATGGGGGGCTGACTTTAGAACCTTTATCAGACATCTCAACTTGCTGATTTTCTGAGAAAGTGTTGATGAAATTAACCCCCAAAGATTTGCAATTAGATTCAGCCAACAACCTTGCTAAACCTTGGCCTTTAACCAATTTGGTGGGTTTTATTTCGAGATAAAATTCAAGGATTTTGGCGATCCACTTGCTCCTTTCGTCTATGTTAGGATGAATGAGAATATCCTTCACAGAATATGAAGGGACATATGAAATGACTCTTGAATGCAGAACATAGACCCTAAAAGAGTTGAGATATTTCACCAAAGCATAGGCTTGCTTTTCGATGATGCCATATTTTATCTCACCATCTCTCAACGCCCTATTGAAAAAGGCAATATGCTACTCTAACCCTTCAACATCCTTCTATAGTAAAAAAAATGCTACTGTGTCTAATGAAGCAAAGAAAAAAATCAAGAAATATTTGGAGTAGTCAGTAATGAGCTCAGGTGCTTCAGTTAAGGCCTTCTTTATTTGATCAAAAGAGTTACGAAATTCAACAGTCCATTTGATTTCATTTCCTTTCCTCAACATGGTTGTAATATACTTTACAAATTGAACGAAATTAGAAACAAACCTTCTCAAGAAATTAATTTTCCCCAAGAAAGACTGTATTGCTTTCTTGGATCTAGGGAGTGACAAGGTTTGGATAGCCTATACCCTGCTTGAATCAATCTTGACCCCCTCAACTGATACTATGTGCCCCAACAATTTTCCCTCTTGCATGGAAAATAAAGACTTCTTGGGATATAGGGAGAGACCAAACCTTCTGCATTTTAAGAAGACCCTTCTCAGATGATAAAAATGTTCTCTATTAGATTGTGAGAATATTGTTATGTGATCCAGATAGATGACTACAAAATTGTCCCTTTCTCCAATAAAGGCTATGTCCATGGCTTGTTGAAAGGTCGCCTTTGCATTTATCAATCCGAAGGGCATCTCAACATACATAAATGTACCCCAGGGAGTAGTGAAGGTTGTCTTCTCTCTGTCTTTAGGTAGGGAATAGATCTAATTGTAGCCAGAAAATCCATTAATCATGGAGATCCTAGATGCACCTATCACCCTCTGCAATATGTGTTACATCTTTGGGAAGGGGTGATTATCTTTTTTAGAGCCTTTGTTTAGGTTCTGGAAATTGACACAAAGTATGATTTCTCTATTCTTCTTTCTCACTGGGACCAAGTTGGCCACCCATTCAGAAATACCTAAAGGGGATAATGATCTGGGCGTCCAACAACTTCTTTACTTCCCTTTCCATAATAGGAAACAACATGGGGTTTATCTGTCTGAGTTTCTTCCTGAAAGGTTTTTCCTCTTCTTTCAAGGGAATTTTGTGTTCAATGATACTTGTGTCGTATGTTCTAAGATCTTCATATGTCCAGGCAAACACATCGACAAACTCTTTTAACAATTCATCATATTTATCCCTTTGTTCCCTTGACATGATGCTTGACAACTTGACAAATTTTGGATCCTTCTTTGTACCAATATTTCACTCAGTTACATCATCATCATCAGTTGAACCCTTAGCTTTCATTGCCACATCATTCCTATCAAACAGTGTTTCCAAAGGAGCTAGTCCTTTTGGAATATGATTGCTAGGAAACTGAACAATATGATGATTAACAATTTTGTTCAGAAAAAACATCAACATGAGGATTACTTTCAGAATCATAATCTAGATCAATATGTAATGCAAAAAAATCATCAACAGTCTCAAGGAATCTTTTGATCTCAAGATAATTTTTGGGCCCGTGATATGACTGATTTTATGATGTTAATTAGATCCTTTTTTCCGAATGTGTATATGAATTTTCCTATTTTGAAGAAGTTTTTGAAGAGATTTTGTGTCAAATCGCTATGATTCACACCAGGTATGCATAATTCATGTTTTGCGATGATTTTGAGTTTAAATCAGTATGTTTTTATGATCCTAGGAAACTAATTTTCATTTTGTATGTCACAGAGTAAAATCATAGCTTTTTTTTGCATCTGGTACTCCATCCGGCACTTAGTCCGGTACTCCATCCAACACTCAGTCCAGTACTTCATTCGGCACTCTGTCCTGCACAAAAACCATGGACGATTTGGTGGTTAGCATATCGGCGACCACGATGGGCGAATAAAAAACATGGGTTTTTCTTGTGCTCCTGGCCTCCAACTACTGAACTTTTGACAACTCGATTTGGGTTGTTGTTTTGGGAGATTATCGGCTAGCCTCATTTCTAGAAGCCACCGGCAGTTAGGGCATCTTAAATGAAATTTTTTGTTTTTAGAAAGGGTCGACCTCTCAGCTTGTAAAAGCTATAAATACCACCTCAGTGATTAGATAATTGTTAAGAAGTAGAGAATTAGAGAAAAATATAATTTTAGCTCTATTTTTATATTTTCATTTTGCGAAGACTGTGTAAAGACTGCGTTTTTAGTTTTAATGGTGAATTTGTATTGTTGAAGATCGTGGTTCACCTTTGAAGAGTAACCACGACTTGTTGGGGGGGCCACTAGTAGTGTGGGTGAATATTCTATGAGTTTGGTTGTGAATTGAATAATGTAGTTGTCTTTTTATTTCATTTTATGTACATGAATTGTCATTTTGCTTCTTTGTTATATAAATTGTTGTTTATGATTTAATTGGTTTAATTTAGTTTTGCAGGTTATTATGAAGGATATTGTTGATATGAAATGACCTTTTAGTTAGTAGAATCCAACTTGAATGCTTAGATACTAACCCCATGTATAAGTAGATGATAGATAAGTTTTCTTTTATGCTGAAATAGATGATAAAAACAAAGTTTTTAATTCATGATCTCTTTGATAGGGTTTCGGTGGATGGATAAGTCATTAGCCTTTAGTTTTCAATTCTAGTTTGCCTATCTAGTTTCTATTTAGCTTTATTTATTTAATTTTTCATTTAGGTTGCTCATTTGCTTACTTGTCATATGATGAAATAGTGTTTAATTTATGTTTATGAGTATTTCCTCTTTTTGCAATTTGAATTGTTAAGATAGAACTAGTTTAGCTTACTTCGTGCAATTTCTTTTTTAGATCTAGGTTGCAATTTCAATTCGTAGTTAATTATTGAGTTTAGTGTAGTATGAATTTGATTCATTAGCATAGAATGCAATCGAATTTATTAGAATAGTCTCTTTATATTGTTGATGATTAATTCATGATTAATAATCACATGGATATGAAGGATAGTTGATGTTGTTTCCATAGTGGATAAGTTCTCACTCGATTGTCTAATTCACACTTTTCACTTTTCTATTCAAGTCAATATCGAGTTTATCCCTCTTGAATTATCGTTCATTGTTGAATGCCATCATGATATCATAAGACACCAGAGACATAACCATCAACACTATATTTGAGTTTTCTTTCGAGTAGAAGATAGTTTCCTTGATTTCATAGATTAGAAGATAGTTTACGTGCTTTTGTAGGATAGATAGTCTTCTTTCTTTGGTAGATTAAATAGTAGTTTGTTTATCATAGATTAAAGATTAGTTGCTAGTCACTTTTTTCTTTCAATACAATAGATTTTCTTTCATAAATTAGAAGTAGTTGTGAAGTTTGATTTAAGAATAGAGTTCACTTGCTTCTTAGCTTAATTAGTTGCTTATTGATTAGTTAAATTTTCGTAGAAGTTATCATAGGTTAGTTAGTTGTTTACTTGCTTTAATAGGTTAGTTGCTTACTTTTCTATTTTTTCTTTGATAAGATAGTTGCTTGTCTATTTACTTGCTTTCACATGATAGTTGCTTATTGAATTTTAGTAGGTTAATTAAAACCGTTTTTTGTTGTTATTGCTTATTAGATAGATAGTTTGTTTTTACTTATTGTCATGATTGATTTAGTTTGGTTTAAGTAGGGTTTTCATTTGCTTTCTTAGAACTATCCATCAATCCTTTATTCAAAGGTTACTTAGGGTACATAGTTTGAGTTCCTTAGTAGGGTTTGCTCATTAGTAGTTTTTGCTTGAATAGATTAACCATTAGATAGCCACTTCCTTAGTTAGACTATACTACCTCCAACCTTTCTACCTTGGCATATATATTGTTACAACTCTAAGTTTACTTACCTCAGGTTGACAATTTAATTGAGGGTTTTAGTGTGTTTTTAGTGCATATAGAACACCCATCAATCATCCTCAAACACTTTCCAATGCTTTCCATTGTCAGGTATAGATGGTCTATATTTCACGTCTGCCTCATACTTGATTTTAGGTGGTAGAGGGACCATGAAATTAATTGATGAAACAACAAAATAATCATCCATGGCATTCTCTTCTCTTGGAATAAATGAAATGTTGAAAGCTAAGAAAAAATTGTCAACTAGGTCCCACACTTCATTTATATAAGTTCTTAGACTAGGGTGCTTAGCTTGATAAATATTTTTGATTTTATGGAAAACTAATTCAGGATCCCCAAACACTGATATCTCTTCAATCCCCATGTCTTTTGTAGCCCTCAAACCCAAAAAAAGAGCTTCATACTCTACCACATTATTGGTAGCTTCAAATTCTAACTTGTAGGACAAAGATATAGTTTCTTGAGTAGGTGAAACAAAGACCACTCCAGCACCAACACCTTCCCTAGAAGAGGCTCCATCAAAGAACATCTTACAAACATATGTGATTGGAGGAGATTCTTCACAAAGAGTAATGGATTGTTTTCTGATCTCAAGAGGAGGTTCAAGAGCATCAGTGAAATGCAATAAACTGGATCCCAAATCAGTATTAAGTGCAAAAATAGGATGTTTAGTGTGGTTTTCTTCGTCACTAATAATGTAGGGAAACTGAGCTTCCCTCTATAGTCTTCTATCCTCCCCCCAAAACACAAGAATGGTAGCATATGTGAGGTCCATCTGCAAGGTTCCCCCAATTTGTTTTATCCAAGATATTGATAAGAGCATGTCAAACTTGAGGGGAACATCAACCACCATGATATCCATGACCACACTTTTCACGGGAAAATGAAACAAGGTCACAACCAGATCTTTAATGACCCCAAGACACTTCACTTTCCTAGAGTCAAAAGAATATAAGTCATGGTAAGCCTTTGTGATTTCTAATCCAAGTTCATCCATGAAAAATTTGGGCATGAGATTATGAGATGCCCCTGAGTCCATCAAACAATTATGAAACACCTTATCATGTATGTTCAATAATGCATAGGAGGGAGGGGATGAATCATCTCTATATTCTGTCAAAGGACCTAAGATGACTGTTGGCTTTTCGTCTTGGATATTTACTGAATCGGTGGCATGAGATGAAGGTTCAAACTGCAACATCTTCGAGAGGCACCTTTTGAAGTCTTCATGCTTGACCATCTTTGAAAGGGGTACATGGATTCTAATTTTTTGAATTTCATGCTCAAAGTTAAAAGAGGAGGGAGGCTTTGGAATTTCTTTCGCTTTTGGGACATGACTTTTGGCCACTGGTGAGGGGTTTTTTGCCCTCTTTTTCTTGTTGTTGTTAGCTACATCTTTAGCAGGATTTTATGCTTTGGTAGGCTACTGAGGAATTTCAGATCCCCCTTCTTTCTTTTTGGACACGAGCTTTTATTTATTTGGATTTGTATTGGTCTTTTCCCCTCTACTCAACTCATTTAGTTCACTTTCCATGAGAGACTCCTCATATGCAGATTGGGTTAGATGGGGAAACAAAGAGGTGTTTTCAAGACAATGGATTTTGGGATCAACCTATTCTTTCTCTCCTTCTTCATCAGTAACAAGGTTATTTTGGAGAGGGGATTGGATTCTCTGATCATCTCTATGTATGTTTCTTTGATCTCTTTGGACAATTTGAGGGGTGTTATTTGGTCTTCTGAAGTTACCCCTATTTTTAGCATTAGGGGGATTTGTATAGTTCTTCTTTCCTTCCAGTGTCAACCTTTCCACCTCAGTAGAAAGTGAATTTAACATCTTGGTCAATTCGTCTACTTAAGGGTGGGAAGTTGAGGAACTAGAGGTTGAAGCTTTAGACCTCCCCTTTCCTCTATCTCTATCAGTCTTACTCCTAAGTTTGTCAATTGCCAATATATTGGATTCCACTTCTAGGGTTGCATCTTGCATATGAGTCAAGGAAGAGCTCTTATTTCTCTTAACATGAGGCATAAATCAGGGTTGAAAGCACTAGCATATGTGATTTTTTCAGAGGTTTTTGTAGGTTTAATCTCAACAGGAATCTTATTATACATTTTATTAAACCTCTTTGAAAAGTCAGAAACAAATTCCCCATCTTTTTTCTTAAGTGATCCAAACTCTGTGATATAATAAAGGAAATATTTTTATCCCCCTAATGTCTTAAGAATGCACCATCTAGGGCTTCAATCCCATCAATATATCCAAGAGCCAAGGCCATAAACCATTTTCTAGCCACTCCATCAAGGCTATGAAAAAAAATCCTCATCCATACATCTTCATTCACAATGAAATAATTGTCTACATAACTATAAAAGGTTGCAAGGTGCTCCTCTGCAATTATGTATCCCTCACCTGTGAACTTAAGAAACTACTTAAGGTAGCCACCAAATGGGAGAGCATTCAGGGGCTAAGGAAAAATGAGAGGGGTGTATCTAGCAACCACTATGGCATCCATTTTGTTCCTAGGGGAATTATCACCTGCCATTGGGATGTGAACTAAAGGAGAACCAGGAAGGGATGAAGCTTGTACATGCAATAGTGGAGCTATGTTTCTGGGGGAAAGAGGATATAGATGAGTGTTTGGGGAAACAACTATAGGGTTTGAAGGAACATAGGTTTCTTCCTTTGTAAATGCAACAAATCTAATATGAGGAGGAGTTGAAAATCATGGAGTGGGAAATCCTTTTGAGGTTTTGGGTTTAAACCACGATACAACTTCAGGGTAAACAGGGGTGTCAAAGATTTCAAAATCGAGACTAGGAGGGGAGAAATCAGCATGAAAACTCCCAAAATTTAAATTTCTGGAAACTCCAACAGACAGTATAAAAAGAAGATTAGAAGTAGCTACTGGAGTTTGTAAAGGGGGGTTATGAAAATTACCAAAATAACCTGGCTCAACATCTGAAGTACCTTCTTGAGGGGCCTTTCCTTTTCTGATAATTTTATTGGGGTCATCTTTAGGCATTGCTAGAGGAAGTTGTGGATTGGACCTCGTGTGTCTGCTTTTTAGAGCCACAACTGAAACAATGGATTCACTAGGTGTAATTTGAAATTTCAATGGTACTAATATCTAATGCACCTTTAGAATCAGTAAGCTTTGTTGTTCAATCATAGGGAGATGTCTTCAATTCATTCCCTGACAATGACACCAGAAATGTTAGCACTGAGAGTCACTCTCTTATTTCATAGAAGGTAAGCCCAATACCCATCAAGTTATATGTCACAATGAATAATTTTAAAGAGTTCAAATGGATAAGAGTCAAGATAATATCGTTTTAACTCAAAAAACTGGACTAGCATGCACAAGCACTTGAGGTCTTGATCAACTTCAGTCAGTAAGTTGTAGTAAATGTGAGTAGAAGTAAGACTTTGGTGAGGAAACTGTAGAGGTCCGATATGGATGTCAGGTCTTCAAGCGGCCTAAGGAGGAATAACTTCAAACATAATATCCTCTTAGATTCAAAGTTTCAAAAAAATGAAGAACATTATAACAACACTGTAATAAAACATTCATCACAATACAACTATAACAATCCATGTGAATCCTTCAATCATGGACAATTTAGTATTAGAGGAAAATAAGATGAAGAATAAAGATGACTTATATTAAATAAAAAGTTTCAAATCAAGTTACATAACCAAAGAACCAATGTGCTTCATCAAAACCTTACAATGTGGGAGCCTTGCTCAACCATCTACCATAAGAAAATAACAAAACTGATTGTTTATACTCAGAACAATTTTCCACTATAGTCAAAGCTTTGGGTTGACAAGTTCTCTGTCAGAATGAACGTGCACACAGTCTTTAGTCAGACTGCCCATACAGTCTTCTTTCAGATGTGATCTTCAGATTTGTTGGTCTGTGTCTTCTCTATCAAAATGCACATGCATCTCTTTGTCAGACACGATCTCAGGTCTGCCATTCCTTGTTGGCTTTCCATTTATGTGGTGAGACAAGGTTTCAAATACCTCTCTCACCTTCATTAACTATCTACATCGAGATCAGGATGGGCCTAAGCCAACACGACACCTTGAAAATGTGTCAACCTTACTCTGCTCCTTTTCCACCTATATCTTTGTTGGACGTTTACAGAGTGATATGGCAGGTGGATGTGGAGGAGGAATATGGTGAGTGGGAAAGGTGACTGACGTGAGCTCAAATGAAATGATGAGTGAATGATGGTCATGTGGAAGGTTGCAGCTGGCCGAGCGATGAATGGGAATGAGTGAGTGAAATCATTTGAGGAGGATGAGGTGTAAAGGCATGAAGATGATGTGGCGAGGGGAAAGGATGTGGTGGCAAAGCGATGTGATAGGTAGTGGAGGTGATAGGGAGGAAATGACAAATGGTGGTGGAGATGACATGGGGCACAAGTGGAAGACAAATGTCGAGAGATGAGGATGGGAGAGATGACAATGGGGAAGGGACAGGTGTGCGGTTAGGCGAGTGGAGGACAGGTGTCAGCAGGAGCGCAGACGATATGGGAAGAC
>ML782914.1:1207381-1223710 GCA_009831015.1 Picea engelmannii
GGGGGGGGTTCCGAGTTGTTGTGGATAAAACATGTCTTGGGGGCCTCGTGCTGGAAAACCACCAAGTCGGACCCCCCTCCCCCCCCCCACTGTTAAGGGCATAAAGGTCGGGGGGTTTGATATTTGATGTGGGCTATAGATCTGAGTGCGCCATGCTCAGTTGCTAAGATCTGCATGCTCCTTAACACAACGTTCCAAAACATCAAATCGCCCAAGAACTTAGGATAAAAACATAAAGTGGGTCACGCCAAATCTCCTTTTCTTCATTTTTTCACCAAGGGGTTGTTTCCTAAGGAAACAACATCAATTTATCAAAAATTCATTGTGCTAACACTTCCTTATCCTATTGTGTCACTATTGTAAATACTTCAATCCTTTCCGAAGTTGTTCTTAAGGAGGGGGTGTTTGGATATTTAGACACTTGGGAGTTAGTTAAGATCTAGTTGTTCTTAAGGAGGGGGTGTTTGGATATTTAGACACTTGGGAGTTAGTTAAGATCTAGTTGTTCTAATGTGTCATTAGGTAAAAGTTTTTTTCTTAGTGTGTTTCTTTAGTATGCATTAATATGCATTTGTAGTTAGGAAATCCGACAGTACCGATATGTTCATAGAGTGATCCAATGGTTCATATTCTCCTTGAACTTAATGGATACATTGATTTGTGGCTTAATACCCTATTGGTCCATGATGTCTATTTAAAGAGCATGGAGGGTCATTTTTCGATGTTCGATTGTGAGAAACTCTCTTGTAAAATCTCTTTGTAATATTATTATTTTGCATTAATAAATTGCTCCAACTAATTGCATTGGTTGGGGTCGTGGATGTTTACACATAGGTGTTTTAACACAAAAAATATTGGAGTGTTGATATTTGATCTGGTTATGTGAGTGGTTATTAATGGATTTTGTTCTATGTTGGAATACCTATGTTTTCAAACAATGGACTGGTAAGAAACCCTCTCTTGTAAAACTCATAGTTTTTGGATATGATACTTACGTGCATGTTCTAAACAAGAAAATGAGAAAGTTGGTCAATAAAGTAGAGAAATGTATCTTCACCTATCATAAAGATGGAGTAGAATGCTATAAAATTTGGAATACATTAATAAGGAATATTATTTTTAGATGTGATGTGATATTCAAAGAAGTTAAAAGTTCTCCTAAGCATGAATATCAACTAACAAAAGGAGAACTAGAGAAGATATATTTTTACATAAGAAATGGCTAATACAACTCAATGGTTGAAGACAAGTCAAACGACTTGAATGAAGAGGAGGAACTGTAAACCTCGATCTTGAAGAGATATATTAGAGTAATAAGGAAAACATAAAGGCATATTCCACTTGATTTTTGTTTTTTCTTTGTTATTAGATGTCGAAAGTGATCCTAGAACTATTATAGAGGAAATTGATTCTTAGGGGGGTAAAATATAGAAGAAGGCCATGATGGAATAAATGGATTCCTTGAACAAAAATGAGGTATGGGGCTTGGTCAAGTTTCCAAGTGGAAGAAACATTGTTGGTAGAAAATGGGTTTTCAAGAAGAAAATCAATGTTGAAGGTAGAGTGGAGAAATACAAGAGTCACTTGGTAGAAAAATGATATTCATAGGTAGATGAAATTTAATTCGATGATATTTTATCTCATGTTTCAAAATTGAATTCCATTATATTTTTATTGTCTCTTCTATAAAATTTTATTTTGAAGTAGAACAAATGGATGTAAATATTATGTTCCTACATGTGGACCTAGAAGAATAAATATACATGAAACAACTTGAAGGGTTCTTAGTGTAGGGAAATAAGTAGGTGGGTTGAAAGCTAAAAATGTCCCTATATGACTTAACCAATCACCAATAATGTGGTAAAAATAATTTGATACTTACCTACTATGACTGGGATTTGTGAGAAGCAAGCTTGATCATTGTGTGTATTTTAAGCAGTTTGGTGATTAATTTAATTATGTAGTATTATATGACGATGATGCATTTCTAGTAAAAAACAACAAGGATGTCATCAAGGAGGTCAAGTCTCAACTACCATATAATTTTGAGATGAAGGATATTCGTATTGCAAGATTTGTTATGCGCATGCAGATTAAAAGAGATTTTGCATAAAAAAATATGGTTAAACAAGAGGAAGTAAGTTGAGACAATTTTGTAGTGATTTAATATACAAGAATGAAAATTAGTCAATGTTCATGTCATTGTAGGGAAAAACGTATCTACGAAAAAAAGGAACAAGATGCAAGAAAAGGTAGAGGACATGTCCCATGTTCCATGTGTCAAATGTTTTGGTATTTTAATGTATGTTATTGTCTATACTAGACTATACATTTCCCATGTACTACGATTTTTTAGAAAATATATGTCAAAAACAAGGAAGTAGCACTAGAAAACTATAAAAATAGTCCTCAAGTATTTGTTGGAACTACATATTATGAAACCTATTACCACGGAAGAACTACACTGGACAAAGTCATAGATGTATAGGGATTTGTTGATGTAGAATAGAATGGAGATCTTGATCATGGAATATCTACAAGTGGCTAGGTTTTTAAACTCTTTAGAGGAGAAAAAAAATATATGAGAGATAAATAATCTATAGTTTCACTTTCAACTACAAAGGATGAAAAATGGTAGCCACTCATCCAAGTAAGGAAGTTGTATGGTTGTAGAGATTGTGTTCATGTATTGGATTGGTACAACATTCCATGAGGTTAGATTGCAATAGCCATAGTGCAATATTTTTTGGAAATAACATTTCATATCATTCTACTATTAAGAATATTGATGCACAATACCACTTTTTGAGAGACATGCGATTGAAGACAAGAAGGTGTTGCTAGAGAAGGTTGAAACCTTGAAGAATGTGGTGAAACCACTGACGAGGTTTGCTAATAATGAGAAGTTCTCTTTGTATAGAGAAGAAATGAGAATTACTATGCTCAAGTCATGATATAATAAATTATCAAGCCTCCTATTTTGAAAACAAAAATACAAGTTGGAGAACATTGGAGATGTCTTATATTCTTTGTGCATTGACTACACTATGTGAAAATACAATAACCATACTTGTGAGGTGTGGGGGTGGACATAGGGGGGGATTAATGGGTGGTAGGAATTAACCCCCCAATTGGTTAGAATGTTTTACAAGGAGGGGAAGTAGACTTGGCATGTCAATGTTTGGGTCAGGGACTCAAAAATATTTTGGGAGTCTGTTTTCCATCAATTTTTGGCATGTTTTGTGATTTTTCAACCAATTTGTTTCATTCCATTCTAATATAATCCTTGAAAATGGATTAGGGTTGTAATCTAATTTATATCAGTGAATGAAGGCTTTGAATTCTATATAATACCTAAATATTGTATTGTGAACAATCAAGTAAACACAATGAATATGATCAAGGTGTGGCTCTTTGTTGGGTTGGATTTCCCAGTTAATGGTTTCTAGGATAAATCTTCATGTACTATGCACGTGTCATTGTCGTTCTTTCTATTTTTCTTAATAATTTGTATGCATGCATTTATTGAGTTTCATAGTTTTGAAAATTACATTAATATGAAGTACGCAACATGATTAGAGGTAGCATCATATGGTTTTGGAAGAATTATTGACAAGGAAGTACCTAAAACAAATTTAGGAGGAAGTGTTTAATGCAATGAAAATAATTCTCATGATACAAGGCTATGATTATTCACTTCACAATAGTGAACCCCTCAAACCTCTTTAATGACCAATTTTTCATATTGAATACCATTCATGTCATAAATTAAAGGATGAAGATCAAGGTGTAGAAGGAATAAAATGAAAAAATTCAATGTTGGAATATGATATATCAATAAATATATCATAATATAAATTAGATGACGAAGCCTACATTTACATGACATTGTCATATGCACTTGGCTTTTAAATAAAAACACATGCAAAATGAAGATACAAAAAAGTTACAACTTGCACTTCAACATTTCAAAAATGTAATAAGAACATTGAGAACAAATTGGATTAAACCTATTTTAATGAAAATTTTAAAACCATAACTAAATGTGTCAACTACAACTTGGATGAGAAATATTATTTTGAATGAATGTTGTTATTACAAAACATGGGGCATTTGATGATTACCTAGAGATTTTTCAAGCATTCAAATCAAAGGGCACAAACAAAAGAAAACCTAATATGGGAGATCTACATCATTTAATATTTGAGGTCATTTAATATTTGAGGTTGAGTATACAAAAAATAACATGTAGAAAGGATGTTCAAAAACTTGTGTTAAGAAATACCATTTCTTTATTACTTTATCTAGAACATAATAAATAATAAACTAGTTATATTATTTTGAAGAAGTCATACAACTTATTTAAATTATCAAATAAATAATAAGACATGGTCAAAATGTTGAAACTTTTGCCCATAATTTACATAGAAAAGACAATGGAACCTTCATGTTGAATAGATAGAATGTGTACATGTTCATGCAAAGATGCTTCTTTCTCAAACTAGGGGTTTAGTTGGTTTTAGAGTCAATAAACAAGTTGAATGCCATCTCTTTGGTTATATGAATACCTTTCACCACTTTACTTATTGCAATGGAATAGTAATATTATCTCATCCTATCCCTATATTCATATATCATATAATTGGTTATGGTCTTGGAAAATGGAAGCAACCATGGTGCAAAGTGAAGTGGCCAGGAAAATATGAGATGGGACTCTAGTATTCATAAGCTCGCTTATTAAGTTTATAATTTCATATAAACATTGATTAATTTCTATGTATGGGTCTTGTGGAGTTGGTTGAGGATTAGGGTTTGGGTTCAAATATGTGTTTTATTCCATCCCATCAAAATAAAAATTGAATTTAAACAATAACAAAATAATTTTACAAACTACTTAAATTTGTATAATTTAACAAATACAATAATTACATTTGTAATAAAACATACCTTAAAATGATAATTTCTCTATTAGAAACACTGAAAGCTAGCAACGCCAACCTCAATTGTGCTTGTTGTCAATAGATATAGGTTAAATCATCAAGGAAACACACTTTTGGGTAGGAGAAAATGTATATAAACGACATTGTGGGTAGGATAAAATGAATATAAAAGGTTCATCTTTTTAAGACAAACGAATGCACATGTATGGATAATGCATTTTAAATTTTAAAAATGTGCATGCATTTTTAAAGCATGTTTTTTTACATCGAATAAAATCTATGTAGAAGTTGATGTTGAGGCGAGCATGGTCAGTGCATGGCAGCTTTCCAATGAATGTAACTATTCAAATAGGATTGCATGTGCACATTCCTCAAATTCACAAACTATGCATGTTTACCTTACAATGATTGGGAACCAACTTCATGCACCCACCCCTAATTCTCTTGCTTGTGACATTTGTTTGTTTGGTTTAAAACATGTCTCATATGACATGGGATATTGTGATTTTCTTAGTGAGCGATGAACGTTTTCATTCATTCCTCTTAGGATCTAGAGCCCCATCTATAATTATGGGTTATAATTAAGTGGTTGGAAGAATATGGTGTTACACAAAACTTAATGTCCATCTTGTGATTGTAGTGCACTTTAAAAATTACTATAGATTATCATTGTCATTATCTCAATGTTTCTTGTAATTATTGTGTTTTCAAGAATATATACGATTTGAGGAAGGCCCTTGTGAAAAACATATTGTGAAACCCATGGATATGGTAATCTCTACACTAAACATAAAAACAATATAAAAAAAAAACTCTCTTTAAATTGGAAAACACCTCTTAGCCCTTTGACACTTTGACACTCCGTGTTAAAACTCTCTATCTCCCTTAAGCCTCATCTAACCTAGTGACACACATCTCAATGCATGTAAACCTCTATATTTCACATCTATTAAAATCCCATACAAGAGCCCTCGATGATGAGCCTACTCATGTATTAAAATCCCATGCATGAGCCCTCGATGATGAGTCTACTAGCACTAGTGACCTAATACACTTATGTTTTGTTGATAATGTTTTTGTTAAATCAATTTATTCAACTCTATTCTAACTAATAAGCACGAGAGTTTGGCATCGTTCGTTAAGTACATTGGTTTAATAGTCAAATTAATAAAGAAGACAATTTAATTAGGGATTTTGGTTGATCTACTTATTTTTCGTATCTTATTAGGAAATCATGAGTGGAAACGTTTTGTTGATGCAAAAGGATTCTACGATACTAAGCAATCGTTCCTATGACGAGAAATATAACATCTCATATATATTATCAATTTCAATTTCTTGTGATTTAGTATATTAAATATTATAGTTGATATGTTAATATTATTAGGTTGTAGTTTAAAAGTTTGGTTTTTTAAGGTGATATTATATTTTTTTTTATATTAGAAATTTTAAAAGAAAATTGTTGAATGTATAGATTTTAATGATTAAATTTGTATAATCAAATTGTTTTAGGTATTTTTATAACATTAAATTTATTTATGCATTTAAAAATACAATTTAAATAATAGAAAATTGAGATTTTACTCAAATATATATATTTCAATAAAAATGACAAAACTTAAAACTTTTCATTATTAATACTATTTGATATATTTTTGTGTGATTGTGATGTGAATAAAGGTTTTCAAAACTTACATACAATAAAAGGGAAATGATTTAAATGTTTTAGTTTTTAACATATATTAATTTAATTCTATATTGATTTAACTGTTTTGTTTTTAATGCTGAGGTATGCTTGAAAACAGCTGATCGTAGTAAATGAATATGGAACTTAATAAGTAAACGTTAATGTGAATACCTAAAATCTTAATATTAGTTAGTGTTTTCATAATCCATTAAAATTACAGAGAAAGTGAACATCGGAGCTGTTACTGTTTTCATTTTCTCACATTAGAGGATTAATTCCGTGGGCACATACCTCCAGATGGATTTCCAACCAAACGTTAAAAATACCAAGAGCGTCAACAAGTTTGGATCCTCTTCATTATAAAAACCAGAGGGAATTAACATTTGATCAAACAGATTCAGAATCCCATACATTAGATTCCAATGGCACCTGGGAAATAGACTACAGGGTTTCTCCAAAAGCAGAAAGTCTTTATTATCATTATCATTCAGCGTCCCAGCCTAGATTTTCCATTACTCCAGTCTGGAACATCATGACTGCGATGATCACTGCCATTACTCCAATGGTGATGAGCCATAGAATAAAATTGATTCTGCAGTCGTGTTTGAGTCTTACGAAGCTCTCCTCCAAAGCTAGTTGGACGCGCTCGAGCTGGGCCATCCGGTCTTCCAACGGACCTTGCGCGTCGGACAAGATCTCCCAGTCTTCCAACGAATCGGATCTTGCGCGTCGGACAAGATCACCCAGTCTTCCAACGAATGTTGTTGGATTGCGATTCTGATCCATTTGAAGCAAACCCTGTCTGGGGTTCTTTGGACTGGTCTCTTCTTTCCGGAATTTCACGAAATTCTCAAGTTTGGGCTTCACGTTCTTATCTAGTATCTCTTTTCATCATGTTCCATGCGAGAGTTTTTGAAGTAAGATAGTGTTCTATTTCGCTCCACTGCCCTTCTTTGTGAAATCTCTCTGTGATACTGTAGCAGAGCGAATGGGGATTCAGGCAAGGGTTATCTATTCGAAATATAATAGGGTTACTCGATTTATCATTGTGGAGAGTAACCGGCTGGCTGTGACTCTTGGCCTTCAAGTCTCCCATTCGACAGATATTAGGTATACAGTTATCCGTACTTTGGGTTAAACGCCTAAAGTGTGACTTTTGGCTTCTCCAAAGGAGGTGTATTCTAAATTTTTTTATTGTATTTTTTTCACACTATTTTGTTGATTTTGATTTTATATAGCTTGAGTGGTTTTAATAGTTAAGAACATGTATTTTCCCCTAAAAAGTTATATGTTCAAATCCGTGAAAAAATGTAGGAAAATTTTTGTGCATAATATCTATGTTAATGTTAGTCAAGTTTATATGTGAGCAAGTATACATTCTTAAACCTTCTTACATATATCATTTACTAAATCAAAATGATTTATATACTTATATATTGTGCAAGTCAATACCCTTGTTTTTTTATATACTTAAAAATATTTAATCTTACAATAAAACCTTATACATTTCATTTTTGTATGTGTCCTAGAAGTTGAGACACAATAACCATTACAAAAGTTGGAACAAGTCTAAAATATAGAGTTTAACTTGGGAAACAATTGATTCACTTGATGCCTTGTGTTCGTAGTTGATTTCTATTTTAGTGGTTGACTATGCATTTGAGAAATAGTATTGACATCATGGCATATTTATTGCAAGATGCCATAGCAGTGCCACGGGAACAAGAACTTCCAAAATAAATGATAGAATAACTATATCTTTGGTTTGAGTCTTTGTATTGTGCAGAGATAA
Source organism: Picea engelmannii (assembly GCA_009831015.1). Taxonomy (NCBI): domain Eukaryota; kingdom Viridiplantae; phylum Streptophyta; class Pinopsida; order Pinales; family Pinaceae; genus Picea; species Picea engelmannii. The sequence continues at coordinate 1,215,801 of ML782914.1, forward strand.
AGGACAACAATGAAATTGTGGAAGCTTCACACATGAAATTCAGTAAAAAATGTGTAGAGGCTAGGATGTACGAGAAATAAATGATGTAAATCTCTCCGCGGAGAAGGTCAAATTTAGCATTGGACTATGTAAAAGAAAGAAAAAACACATAGCATAAAACTTAGTAAAAAGGAGTATGGGGAGGTGAGGAAGCATTAGAAGCAATGTAAAGTGTGTAGGTAATGTAATGTAAAGTGTGTGGAGGATAGGATGTGTACGAAACAATGTAAAGTGTTTGTAGGTTAAGCTACATTGGAAAAATGTTTTTTTAAACGAGAAGAATGGAGAATTAAATAGAAGACCTATGAGAAAGAAACACATATATCTAGAAATGGGTTAGGTTTTCATAGATTAGAAAAAAAATAAGACCAAGGAATTACTAAGTGAAAAAATGAAAAGAAGAGGAAAAGAAGATGTAATGGACATTTGACTTACCAAGGAGGAAATGTTCTATTGATTTGTACTTGACTAGTTGAGTATGCACTTGAAAAATGATATTAAGATCACACTAGTTTCATAGCAACATGCCAAAGCATGGAGAGTGGAATAAAAGTTTGGAAAATCAATCATAGAATAACTAAATGTTTCGATTAAGTCTTTGTTTTTTGTGGAACTGAATGTCTGTAGAGAGATAGTGGAATCACAACTTTGTCCCAACCTCACACATAAAATCCAACAAGATCAAATTTCTGGAGTTTAGGATGTGAGAGAAGCAATTTTCCTACAGTTGTCCACACAATACATAGCATTTAGTATAGAACTATGTAAAAAAAAGAAAAAAAATCTAGCATAAAAATTTGTGAAAAGTATGGGGAGATGAAGATGCGAGGGAAGCAATGAAGAGTGTGCCAAGCTCAGGATGTGCCAGAAGAAATGTAAAGTGCATGGAGGCTAGGATGTGCAGGAAACAATGTAAAGTGTGCACAACTTAGGATTCATAGAAATAATATGTAGTAGAGATCCTTGTAAAGAGGGTTGAAATTGACAGTAGTATATCAAAAAGTGGTTACTAGTATCACAACTTTTTTTTACCAAAGTTAAAAAGAAAAAAAATGTGGAGACAACTGAAGACATGAAACAGAGTGCAAATGTATTGGAATTTTCAAACTTCTATCTTAATAGAAAAATTGTTTTTTTAACTGGATCTCAGAAAAGGCAATGTGCATAAAACTGAACAGATAAAAGACAGTGCAAGACCATAGAAATTGTCAATGTTCCATATTAATATGAAAACTTCTTTTGTAAATGAAAATAATGGAAAATAACAGTGTGAAGGAAAGTGTTGATCTATTGAACAACGCTCAATCACCATTATTGATCTCTAAGGATGTTTAAGTCTCAAAACAAAATTGGGTTGGACAAATCATCCTCCATTTTTAATGCCAATTAAATGCAGCAACATAAATTGTCATCGTAGAAAATCAAAACAAACTTAACAATGGAGTTGGTTCATTAAGTAAACATTCACAAAGAAAGAAAGCTCCAGGAAAGCACCAAGTTGTATTCTACTGAGTATTCACAATACGATACAAAGTTTACAAATCATAGCACAAAGGTAGAAATCATATTTTGCATAATGAAAGTAAATATTGACATATGCAAAGAACTTAACATGATATTTCGTGATATTTCTTTGAAAACTCATAAAGGGTGAACACATAATTGACTATTCAGTTTGAAACTCAATCTTGGGAAATCAGTGACCATCTATGCCAAAACAATTCCTTGGAAAGCATAAAAAATTTACAGTTGCTTTTAAATAATGTTTATAAAAAAATTATAGATGTCAAAATTTTATTTTGTAGAATGAAAGTAAATATCCACATATGGAGAGAACTTAACAAGATATTTCATTGAAAAATAAAAAAGAGTGAACAAAAACTTGAAAATTGAGTTTGAAACTCAAAGGCTGGAAAATCACTAGCCATCTATGTCTAAATAGTTCTTAGAAAAGATAAATAAATATACAATTGTGTTTTAAATAATGTCTCTAAAAAGTAAAATTTTTTTTCCAAACGGGCTTGGATTGGGGCTCTCGTGGACCATTAGATAGAAGAAATACCTAGAAGAAATAAATAAATATAGTTAGGAACTAGTGTTAGGTATTTAAAGGTCATAAAATAAATAATTATGAGCAATTACTAAGTCAACAAAAGAAAAGGATATCAGAAGTGGATGCAATGGATCCTTGACTACTTACCAAGAAGGAGATGTTCTATTACTTTGACTTGTGTGTTCTTGCTATGCATGCACCTTTATAACATTTCTTTCTCCATGCTTCTATTTCAGTAACTATGTATGGTGGTTATTATGAGTTATCGATATGTTCCAAGGTGTTCTTGACCCAGTGATCAATATAGTTCTTGATCGGTGGGATGGTGATTATTTCTTAACATGAAGCATGGAAATTTCCTCCTCTAATTCTTTACATTACACTTGAATTTGATCGATGGTTGACATGTGGCCTTCATTTTCATTAACAAATGTAACAATCCATTGTTTCTTTTCTTCTTTTGGAAACTCCATGAGGTTGTTGAAATCATTAGGTAATGAAGCTTTCATTGCTGCCAAGTGATTGTGAAGCTCCTCTTTAGTGATCGTGGTTGAATTTTTTAAAATTTGTGGATCTTGCATTTCTTTAACAACATCAAATGATTTTAAAATAATATTTCCTCTCCTTTCATTGATTTTTTTGCAAGTAGCACTTGCATCTTGAAACATTTTTACTCGTTGTTCACAACCTACCTTTATTTTATTTATTCTTCTTCTTGAGGGAAGTTCCTGATGATTTCTTCTATGGTCAGACATACTAGTTTCCCATGTAATGAAAGTATTTAGCTATTTTTTGAAATAGGCTTCATCATGTTGTAATTACCTTTGCAAATATCTAGTAATAATTTAAATCCTTTATGAAAGACCTCATAGACTAGTGTTGACCTCCCATGCTTATGTCATTACACTAAGTCTTATGTTAATGTTATCAACAACATAGATTCTTACTCCATTCAACAATTGAAGTGCTTCCCTGATTGTCTTTGAGGTTCCTATAGTACTTGGAAGAGTGTGTTTTGTTTAAAGTATGGCCAATGGTTGTTCAAACAGTGGCATATGAGTTAGTGCTTCCTCAAATTCACTGAACCTTTTCTTCAATTTAATGATTTGCAACTTGTTTTCCAAAATTGAATCTACAAGAGCATCTCCTGTAGAACAATGCAGTTGCATGAATTTAGATGGTGCAACTCCTAAGACATCGACTAATAACCTTAATTTCTAAACAATCTTTTTTTTTACACTAACCCTCTCTATTTAAAACTTATTTTTTCGCTTCTTGTATTGAGTATTCTGAATTGTCAAGGACTATTCATAAAACAACATGGGTTCCTTTGTTGAAAGTTCATGTGTAATCTCTTTGCTTTCAACAATTCTTTGAGCTACCCAGTATGGTAGCTTGGTACTCTTGATTTCCATATCATCAAGATTTCTTAGGATTCCTAGATATTGTGAATTGTGTCCATTTGGGATTCATTTCATTTTTTTCTTGGACATTGTATATGCATGTTAAATATTTGCATGAGGTGTTTTCTCTACACTGTCATCTCTAGCACACATGTCATTAATCTCTTATTTGTTTAGCTTCTGCTATTATGTTCTTTTCCCAGAACATGAGCTCTTATGTTAATGTGGTTGGGGATTGGAAGAAGAATGGAAATTAGTACTGCTTTCCCCCTTTTGTCTTGGTTTGCATGGTTTCTAGTATTTGAACTTATTTTTGTAAAAAATCCCTCGATGCATGTATTCTTGTCATTTTTTATAGATTCTCACCGGTTTCTTCATCAAATATCATGAAAAATTTATTGTACCTTATCGATGCTAAATATCATGTGAACATACCCTTGACATAAAAACCCCCTAGGGGATCTGATTGTATTATATTAAATAGATTAAGCATCTATGAGACTTATTTCAATTGTGCCATATTCTTGATGATTGTCCCAAACTTGAAGAGGAAATGTAATGAATTGTTTTTTTCTCTTCCTATAAAAAATAATACACCACTATTTATACTGGCGGTAAAACTCCACATTAAAATATCTATCACAGAAAAATATAGAGAGTAGAAGCAGGTTTTATTGAAAACCATACTAGTAGATGTATGTATGGTTTTCATCTTGAATGCTAATTCCCTTTTCCTTAAGAAAATACTCAAATCTGTATCTTATTCTTTTGGGATCTACCCCACATGTTTTTGAACTCTCTAAAAAATTATCTTGAACAATATAAAAATTGAATGGCGCTTTATATTTACATGGCACTAGGTTCCATAACTGAACTAGTTTTTTGTGTGCATTTATAGTGCCTTTGATGGCGAGACCATCAAAGAAATTGCAAAATTCAATTGGTAATACCAAATATGTGGCCATGAATAATATTTGAGTGATAAAGTAGTTACTTAACTAAAAAAAAAAGTTCATTTTATATCACCTTCTCCCAATCAAAGATGACATCCTTCCGAAAGGAAAAATACATTGCATTCATAGATGACTTGGGTATGTGTGAATTTGACATGTGCCTAGCAACACGTACGAAAAACCATGAAAAGTATTGGTATGGTTCTTGTATAAAGGTTATATCGATTGTTGAAAGGCGAGCCAACATGTTTGTAGAGGTAGAAGAACATCTCTCAAGAAATTGGAATCACTTGACTAAGAGGCTAGGAAGGCATTTGCATCAACAAGATGAATATTTTTATTTTCATATGGAAGCCAGATCATTTTCTTGAACATCTTCAGAGTAAGGACAAATGGATTTTTTTTGTTGTTGTTACTTTAATCATTCTCGTCTTGGAATTGAACCTTCAATCACACTAGGTTACAAGTTCTTTGAAGTGAAAAACCTCAGGTACACAACCAATGTTGATGAGGCTCGTGGTCCATAGTCTATCATTTTTCTTTTCTTCTAGAGACTTGTTCAAGAACCAATGGTACGAGGTATAACAATGGAAATTTTTTTCTTCTCTAGCTAGTGAATTGACAATATCACCATAAAAGGGCTATTTTCTTCATCTATTTTCCATACTCCTACTTTTTAATGAACTTTGATATAGGTGAATTTTATGAATAACATATTAGCGAGGTCCAGTTGATTTAAATCCAACTACATGGCATGTATTCACTAGAAATTCATGTCCATGGTTACAAGCTATATTTGAAACATTCCTAATCATAAATAGAATCCATTATGTACCTCATATAAAAGTGGGACATTTACTTCACACAAGTCTTAATCATTGTGCTTTCTTCATAAATCAAAGAAAACCAACCTGCCATAAATCTATGCTATGAAACTATTGGATGTATAGAAAGTGGGAATTACGGAAGATATGGATGTGTCGAGCGTGGAGATAGAATGGTAGAAAAAGGTTTGGTACAAGGTGAGAAATATTGAGGTAAACAATGTTTTTTATTGTACCTGTTTTTTTGAACATGGATACATCTTGAGTTAGTACATCAATTGCATAAGGGATGTCTATGGCTTCAAAACTAGTTATCAATTAATAATGCTTGTCGTATGCCAATTTATAGGAGGTTGATGTCCAATTCATGTTATTTAATTTTGGAAAGGAAGTTTGTTCAACGATCTTCTCTAAATTCTTGTTGAAGAAATATTTTTACTAGAGGATGTGGTGTTAGGCTATAGGCATAAGAACACTATTTTATTTTCCTATTTCCTATATGTGTGTTTATTATAATGCACTTTGATATATGTGAAAGTTATGAATAGTAAAGTACAGAGGTGCAATTTCTTTAAGACAAATTGCATCTGGTGCATTTACTAAATTTTCATTTCCACTCATGCGTTAGTTACATAATATGATGAAAATTAAATAGAAAGCATTAAGAAGTTCATAGAAAATTGCAACATTTAATTTTCACAAGTCATAAATAACCTCCATTTTTCTCTAAGTCAAGGCAAATCAAGGTGCCAAAAATGACTTGATTATCATGCAAATTACATGGATTATCAGAATCACTCGTGTGGAACCATTATAAATTTCAAATTGAAAAATTAGCAAATGCACGAGGATCAGTGATGTATTATATGCAAAAGGGTTGAAAATCAAAGCAGTCAAGTCTTGGCTATGCATGGGATATACATGTGCAGAGTGTGTAGGTGTAGAAGATATAGGTGTGTAGAGTTCAGGGATATGGTAATTGAAAAATTCTCGACGCGATGTGATAACTGGGTAATTAAAAATGATTTTGACTAAGAAATTTTCAAAGAATAGTGGATTTCTAGAAGAATTTTATACAAGATTTGTGTTGGGTCCATTGTATGGAAAAAGAGATAGTATGTGTGTGATTAGCACAAAAGGATCCTTCTAATTAAAATACCTCTACAAATGTTACATAAAATTCTTTCTACGGTCCTCTATTTTTCAAAAACATTGTTATGAAAAAGGCACCTAATAAATAGTGATTTGTTTTGGCACTTTGTGTAGTGTTTTTCATTAGCTTTATGCACTGGCTTCCTACAGTGATTTCTTCTGCATAAATGAAGTGCTTATTGTGCAAATTAGGTGTGTTGTCAAAAAATTTGTCACCCAACAATTGCAAACGTGAAGGAGCAGAAGTTCGGGAGTGTAGGAGGATCGATCATGTAGATTATCAACATAGGGGTTGAATAAATAGAATTGGCACCTGGTTATTTTTTTTTTTTCAAAATCATTTCAAGTTAGCGAGGGGATGTTATAGAAATTGTGTACGTCGAAGAAAATCAAACATGAAAAGGAAGAAAAGGTGTTCTATTTTTAGTAAGTATTTCTCACTTTGTTTCTTGGTTGCTTAATGTGTTTATGCACCATGTCATCTATTATGGTTTAGAAAGGCATAATTGTTTTGAATTTCCAAATTATGCGACTCATGAATTGAAGCATTTATAATTTTGAGGTTCTAGAAATTTATGTCAGAGGTTAAGAAATCCTTTGCATTGTATGCTATATGATCCAAAAAATCCTTAGATGAGTATTGATCTTTAAAACATAATAACATCTACTTGATATTTGAAATAAAAATGATCACTTGAATGTTTACAATTTATATGTGAAATAATTATCTATCCAAATACACTTAAATGATAAAGAACTTGCAAAATAACTAAGCAGAAATCGAACAACAATATTATAATCACATAGACAAGTTTGATAGCGGACTTCACCCAATTTGGGTTGCAACTCTAGGTCTTCTTCCAGTAGAGACCTCTGTATCAATGCTCAAATGCTTTTGTTTTACAATGAATTTTTTTTTTTTTTTTTCAATTCTCAAATTCAGAAATAGAATATTCCGTCAAATTCCTTGAGAAATTTCGATAAAAATGAGTATAAATTTCATAATATTTTGTGTCGGAACCTCGTGGCATGCATTATGGTGCAACCTCTAAGTATAATTACCCTCGGGCATGAAATTAGAGACCATACTCTACATAATCATGATTATATCCTTGCCTAAGTCCATATGTCATTAAATAAGGCATGAACCTAACCTCTCATCTGCAATCTATGGTCGACATTAAATATTTGTTAGGAATTTTGTATAGCAAAACGCATGTTTGGCATAATTGGTTAAAACGTTGGTACATTATATAGTGGGTTGTGGGGTCAAACCCTTCCAACCACACTATATATAACGTTTTGTTATAATATATGGCTGGTGTGGTTGGAGTATATGTGGTGTATAGTTAACAACCCCCCCGTGGAATATAATGCCATGGTTTCATTGTATATCATATGGCCAATTATAATGGGTTGAGGGATAATCCCTTGACCCTTTCCTCCACAAACTATGAAAAATAACAAATTTATCTCTCTCTCTCTC
>ML782914.1:1240267-1258258 GCA_009831015.1 Picea engelmannii
TTGCATGGTGCATCATCACCCAAATGAACTTGTCCAAAATCACCTTGAACATAATCTAGAAAATGTTTCCTATGGGGTGTGGCATGAAATGAAGCCCCTGAATCTACTACCCAAGACTCATAAATATTATCTACAGAAAGAATAAAAAAATATTGTAACACATCACCTGTTACATTTGCTTCCTAATTTCTCTACTGTTGTCCATATCTTTGTTTCTTTGGAGCTATGCAGTATTTCTTCAGATGTCCTTTCTTCTTACAATTCCAACACTCTATATTTCCAAGTCTAGATTTGGATCTACCCTTCCTAAAAAATTTATGGTTCCCTAGGCCCTTTCCTATATCTTTTTGTCTTCCCCTATTCTTAATGTTCAATGCATTACCTGATGTCTCACCTGTGCTTTTCTGTCGGATTTCCTCACTATGGATAACACCAACAACATTATCAAATTTCAAAGTATTTGAACCAGAGACAGAGTTACTTACAGCCATGACCAAGTCCCTCCAGCTTTCTAGCAATGAGCACAAGATTAGAATAGCCCTGACCTCATCATCAAAGTCCACTTTTAGAGAACTTAGTTGATTAGTAACCGTATTAAAATCATTTAAATGATCTGCAACAGACCCACCTTATGACATATTCATATTGAATAATCTCTTCATTAGAAATACCTTATTGGACGCCGAGGGTTTTTCATACAATTTAGCCAATGCGTCCATCAAATCCTTCGGTGCCTTTTCTTTCGAAATATTGAAATCCATTGACGCTGCTAGGCTCAGCCATATCGTTCCTAGATCCTTTCTGTCAAGAATCTTCCATTCTTAGTCCTTCATGGCCGTCAAATTCTTTTCTACTTTGCCCAATGGTAGGAATAGATCCTTCTGATATAAATAATACTCCGTCTCCATCTTCCATAACTAGTAGTTTTGGCCATTAAATTTCTCGACCCTAAACTTTCCATCTTCCGCCATTGCTCCCACTTGAACGAGGAACCCTCCTTTCCTGCAAGTTACCTTTCGCTCTGATACCAATTGTTAGAAGAACAGGATCGTGGAGCAATAAAATAAAACAAATGCATAAATAAAACAAAGAAGATACAAAATATAATAGAGACACAGATATGTGTGGCTCACCCAGTGTGGGCGACGTCCACCAGAGAAATTTACAGGTTCTTTCTTTATTATTATCCTGCAAATGAAGGGATACAACCTACAAAAAACTCATTGTAACTTCCTCTTCTTTGTCTCACAGTCTCCTATCTCAAAATACAATATTGGCCATACTGCATAACCGCCATACATTTCCCTCATAACAGAGGGTTGCCTTCTAGGGAAAAAAACCCTAACATAATTTCTATCGTTAGATTTGTGACCTTATAATGAATAGTCCAGATTTACAATGAAATAACAATACACATTTACAAGGAAAATTTTCCTTTGGGGGCTTCGCCCTTGAACCCCCGCAGAGGGGGTAACCCCCCTCTGCACTCCCCCACGCGGAAGAGTTTACATACTTATGGGGTGTAAATACTTCATGGGGTATAAACACAACTCAAAAAAAAGACCTCTGAATCATGAAGATAATCAGGCTCCACAACCAACACAATATACTTTAGAAGTGTTTCACTGGTATATAATGAAATTCCTAAGGATAATGCCTTATTTTTGAATTCTTATGTAAATTCTTGAATATTTTGGCCTTTACCCTGCCTTAGATGTTTCCATTCTATAATTGTCATTTCAGTAAAAGCTAATGGATATAATTGTTTTCTTATAGCCTTATTAAACTTATCACAAGAGGATATTACTTTACCCTTTTGAACAAGATCAACTTGCACCTTAATCTCCCAACATATTAAGGTTGTGCCACTTATTTGAAGAGTAGCCAATTATATATTTGCAACATCGTGCATGATCTTTTGAACCTTGAAATATACCTCTATTTCCTTGATCCAATTGTCCGATTTCTCAACATTCAATTCCCCCATAGTTCAGAAATTCAAAATTGACATCCAATTTCAATAAAGGCATATTATGATCAAAATTCTTAGAGGGTTTGATTTTATGTGAAGAATTTTTACTTCCCTCAAAAGAATACGATGATGAGTATTGTGGTGAGGAGACTTCTGAAGAACCACCTTCATTACCTCCTCCTTCATCTTTGACTGGTTCAACATTATCTGATGCACCTACCTCCTTGGACCTCTCTCAACCCTCGTACATTTCTTCCACCATGTATTTCGTTAAATTAAAAGCATCGAAGAAATCGTCTTCAGAGTTGTAAGGATCCAATTTTCTCAGTGAAGTCAATTCTCTTCGATGAGTAAAACTTCTTGAACCAATATCTAGATTTTAACTTGCAAGTTTTCCTTCTCCTCACTTGGATTTGGACCTTGTAAGAATTCACTCGAAAACACTTGTCAAACCTAGATCTGATACTAAATTGATCCAAAAAATCCTTAGATGCTTATTAATCTTTAAAAAATAATAAAATCTACTTGATCTTCAAAATAAAAAATATCGCTTGATTGTTTACAATTTATATGTGAAATATTTATCTATCCATATACACTTAAATGATAAAAAACTTTCAAAATAACTGAGCGGAAATATAACAAAAATATTAAAATAATGTACACAAGTCTGAAAATGGATTTCACCCAATTTGGGCTACGTCTCTAGGTCTGCTTCCAATACAAACCTCTTTTTAATGCTCAAATGCTTGTGTTTTACAATGACCTTTTTCTGCATTGCTCAAACTCAGAAACATAGTATGCCATTGAATTCGTTGCGAAATTTTGATAAAAATGCGTACAAAGTTCATAAAATTCCATGTCAGAACCTCGTGGTACACATTGTGATGCAACCTCTAAGTCTAATTACCCTCGGGCACAAAATTTGAGACTATACTTTGTATAATCATGAGTATGTCCTTTCTTCGGTTTGTGCACTATTAAATAAGGTGCGGCCCTAACCTCCCATATGCAATCTACTGTTAGAATTAAATATTTTTTAGGTAGTTTGTATAACAAATTGTTCCTTTGGCACAATTGGTTAAGACGTTGGTACATTATATAGTGGGTTGTGGGGTCAAATCCCGTCGATCACACTATATATAACATTTTGTTATAATATATGGTTGGTGTGGTTGGAATATATGCAATGTATAGTTAACAACCCCCCGTGGATTATAATGTGGTGGTCTCATTGTATATCATATGACCAATTATAATGGGTTGAGGGATAATCCCTCGACCCTTTTCTCTGCAAACTATGCCACATAAAAAATCTCTCTATATATATGTGCCCATATATAGTTAAGAACCAAGGGGATGGTGGAATGGTAAGTTCGTTATTTTTAGTGTGGGAGACCCAGGTTCGATCCTCCTAGATCCAATTTTTTTTTAACAAAACTTACCAATTAATTGCCAATGGGAGGATGCCACGTGGAAACCTCTCATTGTTCTATATCTGCCACTTGTCAATTTGTGATTGATCCACTTAACCAATACAATTTTCCACATCACTTTCCCAGGTACTGTATAGTGTGCCATGTGGAACCTTGAGGTCTTTTCACGTCAACACCATATGGTTGTACTATCATGCCATGTGTCACTCTTACAGTGGTGGCACATGTGGCCTTTGATCCTATTGAGTTTGACTTTTTCTTATTTTGACCTGAACTTTGACCATCCATAACTTTTGTATATGAAATTAGTTTGAGGTGATTTTTTCATTGTTGGAAAGATATCACCGAGATCTACGTATTGATCGCATTTTCAAGAAAATTTGGGATAGTTGAATTTTGAGCATTTATGAATCCTTTTGGACCTATGTGAGTGTTCTCAATCCTCATAGATGACTATCTGTTAAAGAAGATTAGACATTGATTCTTATTTCCCTTTTCAAAATTAAATTATGTGGGGTGAGGGTTATTTTAGAGACTTCATAGGTCATAAATAATTAGAGTTATGCATAATTTTTTTCTTATTATGTTTTGAGGTTGTATTGCCCTTTTTATTTTGTAGTTTCTTGATGCTATGTAGATAACATATATATAAAGTTACAAAGCGGTGCATTATTTACCATGTACTATAAAGAAATGTTGTTTTTAGGTTGGATTTATTTTCATATGGTGTTGGGGATTTCTTAGTTGGTGCATTCCACAATCTGTTCCATCTATTCTTTCTTTTGTGTTTGATTATGGTATAAGAGACTATATCTCAGAAAGAGGGGGACATTTTTTAGGTTGTACAGACACTTTTTCTATGAACATACGGATGCACTCAGTGAAGTTGTCCATTGCAGACCTCTACACTTAGCAGAGGAATATCGCTAGAAAAACCAACACTCTGTATTTTGGATATTTATGTAGAGAATTCATGCCCATTATTGTCGGGTTTTTTTGAACCTCTGCATGGTGAATTGTGATAGAAGATGTGATGATCCAAAAAATACTTAGATGTAGAATTTATTCTTAAATACACATAAACATCCAACCAAATTCAAAAAATGAAGATCACTTGACTATTTGCAAAAACACATGTGAATATGTTACTTGTCCATAAACTTCATTAATATTGATGAATAACTTGAAGTTTGAATGAGATGACACAACAAAAAACAAAAGAACTCAAATCACATATTTAAATGACATAATTTACTTCATCTTCAAGTCCTTTCTGGCTAACAAGATTTTTTTTCATCATCTCAAAATACCAAATTACATTACAATATGGGATTACAAAAAGCCACTTTATTAAAATCTCTTTAATTTCACTACTAAAACAAAGAAAAGCCATTTACCATTAAATTCCTTGAAAAATTATGAGAAATTTGACTATAAAGTCGACCAAATTATGAACAGGGGCCGAAAAAACCCTTTTTACATGTATAACAAGATTATGTGTCCCATACATGACAAATAGAGATAATACTTTTATAAATGACCTCCCACCAGAAAACAAAATTCATATTCATAATCCTTGTGGAAAATTGAATCCTATGAATATAAGAAGGGTATATTTGGACAAAATGCCTCATGGCACACAAAACACGATAAGGCCAAAAATAAGGAAAACTCTTCCATCCACTTCGACACAAATTTGTACCTTGGGATTCATTCCCGCATTGGAGATCATGATATCTCGAGATGTGTGAAAGTGTTGGGATTCGTTCCCTTTAAATAGTCTTGGTCCTCCAACCCCCATCCAAAATTTAATGCAACTTATTATTAAATTTAATGGTATCCTATAATAAACGGGTCGATTGGCACAATCGTTGGGCCTCTAGATCATAGTTCGAAGGTTCCAGGTTTGAACCTTCATATTACAGATGTGTAGGTTTTTATTTGGATATATATATATATATATATATGGTTATATAGTTATAACCATATTTTATATGTGATAGAGTTTATAACTATATATATTAATGTAGTTACATTTATCCAATGCTTAATAGCCCTCCCACACAATAGTATGGTGTATATATTGGTCACATGGAATATTACATAAACAAGGGCTAGGGGCTTATCCCTCGTCCCCTTTTCCCTTCAAAATGAGACTCAAATAAACCTTAAATAAAATTCATGACATACATATGTTAAGAACTAATGCATGGAAAGTTAGTAGTGGGGCTTATGTAATACCTTTTGGAGGTCACGGGTTTGAGCCCCATCGACTCCAAAATATTTTAATAAACCATACCAATATTGGCCAATGGCAGGATTCTACATGGGAGTCTCTCATTGGTTATCCTTGCAATGTGCCAACAGACTGTTGGTCCACTTGGACTGAACCATATGCCTAGTTATTTGCCAACTAATATGTAATGTCATTACTTCCTTCCACATCAACAATGCTACATTATCATGCCACATGTCACCCTCTGGTGGTTCCACGTGGCACCCCCATTTTTCCTAGTTTGACCAAAATTTGACTACTCATAAATTTTGCATATAGAATCTTTTTGAGGTGTCATTTGTGTCATTGGATAGCTAACAATGCACTCTACACAATGACATTTTTTTATTAATTAATTGAGATGGTCAAATTTTGATCTTTTTTGGATCCCTTGGGACCTATGTGAGCATTCTAGATCCTCCCGTAACTCTATAAGTGTTCCTTAGATCCTTCTGGATCACACCTCCCCACTGAAGGAATTTTGGACCTCCAAAAGTGTGAATCATTCAAAAAACGACTGAGAATGGTTTTTCCTCACTTGTCCAATATCATCCATCCATCCTACTTGGATAACGAGCACTCGAATCATGACAACCATGATGAAGAATAAAATAACATTTCTGACCAAGTTAACCATTCCCTTAAATTCACAAACTCTGCCATTCATTTTTGCAGTAACCAACCATATCCCATTGATTAATAATAAACTAAACAACAAAACTGAATATAGAGATGCGAAAGAGAATGAAGCATCAACATATATTACCTTCTTAATAGGAACAATATCAACCAAAAGACCTATTCCGATTTCAACCGTAGGTTGTAAATATGGATCCTAGAAATTAGCATTATCTAGCATGTGCCCTGTAGTGACAACTGTCAAATTAGTCTTCATCTGATGAGTTCTCACAATGAACTCAATACCATCCTTTAAAAGATGATACATGTTTTGTTCCCTGAATAAAATGGTTTTCCTGTCATACAAGTATGGACTTCCCAAAATCATCCTGCAAATGTCGAGTGGAACAACATCTAACTCTACATCATCAATGAAATTGGATTTGATCACAAACTGTAACTTGCACTATGTTAGTTACCAGTACCTAAGAATTATCACAAATCCAACCCAAAGGATACGGTCTAAAATGAGTCCTAGTTTCCAATCCCAATTTCTAAACCACTTCCTCTGAAATAAGATTCATTTGTGATCCACTATCAACAAGTGTATCAATCTTTGTGTGCTTTGAGATAACTCGTAAATGAAATAGGTCATTTCTTTTCCTTCCATCATGAATTAATTTAGAATTTACAGAAGAAGTATGTGAGATGGAAATTCCAACAAAATATTTTGATGCACGTAGTTGTAGCCTTGGTTTCATCCTCAGAATATGATCCAAGATCCTGGACCATGGTCATGTTCCTGTTTTTTATACCCTTCCTGGGCTGAGCCCACTCTGGCTTCAATTATGGATGCAACTTCCAACAATGATTCTCATCATGCCATTTCTTCTCGCAGTGAGAACATTTAGGATTTTTCTCTTCATCCTTATTCATTGTAGTTATCTTCTTACTCTTCCCTTTTTCCTTTGTCTACTCCTCGAATTCATGTGGCTCCTTTGTGTTATCTTCAACAACATATTTTCCTTTGTTGGATTCAATATGAGTAGCTTGTACTAATACTTCATCAATATTAGTAGGATTAAACATTAATATAGTATGGTGAATATATGAGTGCATAAAACTAATATAATTTAGAAGAGTCTGAGTAGAATCTAATGGAATTCCCAAAGACAACACCTTACTCTTAAATTCTTGTGTATAAAATTGAACATTCTTCCCTTTATTGTACTCTCATTATAAAAGCTAATTTATTGAACTCTCTTGAATTCCACTACTTAAATGCATGAAATGAGTTTACCATTGAATTCATTGCAAAATTCTCATAAATTTGGGTATTTGTTAGAAAAGCAGGACCGTGGAGCAATAAAATAAAACAAATGCGGAAACCAAACACAGAAGATACACAATACAATAGAGACACAGATTTACGTGGTTCACCTAGTGTGGGCTACGTCCACCATAGAAATTGCTAGGTCCTTCCTTTATTATTATCCAGCATATGAAGGGATACAACCTACAACAAACCTATTGTAACTTCCTCTTCTTTCTCTCACAGTCTCCTATATCAGAATACAATATTCACGATCAACCATAGCCGTAATATCTTTCCCTCATAAAAGAGGGTTGCCTTCTAGGGAAAAAAACCCTATCATAATCTCTACCGTTAGATCTGCAACCTTATAATGAATGGTCCAGATTTACAATGAAATTACAATATACATTTACAAGGAAGTTTTTCCTTCGGGGGCTTCACCCTCAAACACCTGCTGGGGACCTGCTTGCCCCCACCCAAGGGGATAGCCCCCCTGGACCCCACAGAGGGGGTACACCCCCTCTGCACTCCCCCATGTGGAAGAGTGTACATACTTCTGGGGTGTAAATACTTCATGGGGTATAAACACAACTGAAGGAAAGAACCTCTGAATCAGGATGATAATCAGGATCCACAACCAACAATATTAAGTCGACCAAATTCTGAAGAGGGGCCGGAAAATCCCTTTTTACACATATAACTAGACTATGTGTCTCATACATGACAAACTGGGATAATACCCTTACAAATGACCTCTGATCATAAAACATAATTCATATTCATAATCCTTATGGAAAACTTAACCCAATGATTATAAGGAAGGATATATTCGAAAAAAATGCCTCATGGCACGTAAAATGAGACAACGCCAAAACTAAGGAAACCTATTGCATGCACTTCAAGAGAAATCCATACCTCAAGATTCATGACTGCATTTAGGCTCATGCTATCTCGATATGTGTGAAAGTGTTGGGATTTGTTCCCATTAAATAGGCCCATCCCTCCAACCCCCATCCAAAATTTAATGCAACTTATTACTAAATTTAATGGTATCATGTAATAAATGGGTCGATTGACACATCGTTTTGGCCTCCATATTATATTCCGAAGGTTTTGGATTCTAACCTTCATATTACACATGCGTAGGCTTTTATTTGGATATATATATATGTTTATATAGTTATAACCATATTATATATGTGGTAGAAGTTATAACTATATATATTAATATAGTTACGTTTATCCATTATTTATAATCCCTCCCATGTAGGAGTATGGTGTATATACTGGTCACATGGAATATTACATAACTAGGAGCTGGGGGCTTAGCCCTCAACCCCTTTTCTCTCCAAAATGAGACTTTAATCAACCTTAAATAAAATTCATGACATACATATGTTAAGAATTAATGCATGGCATGTTGGTAGTGGGGCTTATGTAATACCTTTGGGAGGTCATGGGTTCGACCCTTGTCGGCTCCCAAATATTTTAATAAACCATACCAATATTGGCCAATGGGAGGCTACCACATGGAAGCCTCTCATTGGCTATCCTTGCTACGTGTCAACAAACCATTGGTTCACTTGTACTATACCATATGCCTGATAAACTTCCAACTAATATGCCACATCATGATTCCTGCCACATCAACAGTCCTATGTCAACATGCCATTTGTCACCCTCTAGTGGTGCCGCATGGTACCCCCATTTTGCTTGATTTGACCAAAATTTGACTACTCATAAATTTTGCATACAAACTTTTATTTAGGCGTCATTTGAAAGATAATGACGCGATCTACGCAATGATGTTGTTTTCTCGATCATTTGTGATGGATGAATTTTAATATTTTCTAGATCCCCTGGGACCTCTATGAGCATTATGGATCCTCTTGGACCTCTATGAGTGTTCCTTAAATCCCCATGGATCATGTACTTTGGATGGTTATTAAAACACATTGTATGATTTGTTGAGGTATGCAATTGGTAGAAAATATGGAGTTGAATGCTTGGAATTGTTGGGATTAGTGATTACGCTATGTATTGGAACCCTCTAGGAAACTCCCAGGGAATATTTATGTAGTCTATGATACCTGGGACCTATTCCTTTGGGACAATTCCAACAATGAGCGATTGGTGAATCGGATTGGAAAAGAGAGGAATGGTTAGGGTGCATGGTCATACCCAAAGTTTCCAAGTATATGGTAAGAGGTTCATGTTATTATGAAAGAGGTTCAAGGCGAAGTAAAATGTTTTCTTGAATTTTTTTTCTTGGGATTTGTAAAAGAGACATATTGAACCTAGTCAACTCAATATGTGAATACATTTTGTTAGAATTAACTACTCTAACAGTTGTAAGGTGAAGTAAGGAAGATTCAAGATGAAGGTTGAACCAAGATATGAACATTGGATTGCAACAAAGCATGTATTAATATATTTGTATGGGACAATTAGTTATTTTTTGTAATATGTTTCAAATGATAATGTAAAGTTGCAGGGATATGTAGATTTTGATTGGGCAAGGAGTGCAAATGACAGAAATAATACATTGGTTTGTTGATTCATTTTGAGTTCTACCATGGTTTCTTGGATAAGCAAGAAGAAGACATATTTCACACCTAGTATTCCAGAAGCTGAGTATATTGTAGCCAGTTTAGTGAGTTGTGAAGCAGTGTGGCTTTGAAATTTGCTCACAATATTGTTTGATTAGGTGCAAGAACTGACCATGATACACTATGATAATCAAAGTTGTGTGATTCTTTCAGAGAACCTCATGTTCCATGACAATCCAAAGCACATTGAGATCAAGTACTAATACATCCATGATAAAGTCTTGAAGGGAGAAGTGAAGCTCTAGTACATCTCCATGTATGAGAAAATAGAAGATATTTTGATGAAGCCCTTGTCCAAAGGGAAGTTTGTATACTTCAGTGACAAGTTTTGTCTTATGGAGATTACTCCCTTGGTTGAGAGGGAGTGATGATATTATTTCATTATAGATAGTTAGTATGTTGTTGGATTGAAATTCTCCCTGTGGAGAATGGTCCAGGTTGGATAGATTGTTGATGTATCATGGACTGACATTTTCTGTGAAAAATGGTCTAGGAATGACATTCTCATGTGGCATAGATGGTGACCTGATCAAAATGAATGGTCCGCCCCCTATGGCACGAATGGTGACCTAATTAGGGAGGTTGGTACAAGACTGACATTTTCTCTATGGCACATGCAATGACCTAATTAGAAAAATGTTCCATGTAGTCCATGGCGTGGCTTTCATCATCTGAGAGAACTAGAATTTTCCCTATGGCACATATGGTGACCTGATTATGGAAAATGGTCTGAGACTGACACTCTTCCTGCGTCACATATAGTGAGCTGATTAGGAATAATGGTTCTTGTAGTCATGGGGCACTCCATTGACTGTGTGACAATTGTGGGACACTCAGTTGAGTGTGCAAGTTTAAGCACCTGACTTATTTGGCATCAGGCATGATTACTTAGATGGAGTATGGCCTAGAACATAGATGATGTATAGATGATATGTCATCTATCAAGATACTAACCATTTTGTGGCAAGTTGTTGATGTTGATAATGATTTGATACAACCTTTATATGGTAGAAGAAGTGCCAATGCAGATATGATGGTCATGCATGTCTTCCCTCACTGAGAGGGAGTGTTGACATTTGCAGCATCATGTAGACATTATCAGAAGAAGTGTTAAGAAGACAAGTCAAATTTTCCATTATGAATACCTCCCTAGTTAAGAGGGAGTGTTGAATTTTGTAACTATGGTCGGTTTTCATAATGTGAAAAGTGAAAAGTTGTGTGTGTTGGGGAGGCTAGTTCAACATAAATAAGGAGCCAATTTGGCTCATTTGTAACTCAATAAATTCACATCTGAAATATTGTGCTATTATCTATTTCACTAGAAAAATAAACATCTCATTGTATGTACAATCACCTAATTATTATAGAAACTTAAGGTTATCATCATACTTGAGAAAGTCACCGTTAGGTACTAGTGTAATTTATTTTTCTCACAAAGAGTAATTTATGTTTTGCAGTGAGATTTACTTTCCACAAAGTGTGATTTACTTTACACAAGAGTAATTTTCTTTCCACAAAGTGTGATTTACCTTCTAGAAGAGTGATTTACTATTTGCAAAGTGTGATTTGGTTTTTTCAAGAGTGATTTACTTTCTGCAAAGTGTGATTTACTTTTAGCAAGAGTGATTTACTTTCCACATAGTGTGATTCACATTATTTCAAGCATGACATTTATTTCCCCACAAAATATGAATTTCAGAAGTAGTATAGATTGGTGACTTAATTAAGTATCTTGAAATCTTTATTTGTGACTTGAAATGTACTACAACTCCTTGGAAATTACAACACTATACTTGCATATATGGTGCATGATAGTTCGTAAATAAGATACAACCTCATATTGATAATTAAATGCATAAATATTTAGTTGCTTAGTAAATTAATTAGTAAGTAATTGAAAAATTCATCATTTTTAGTGTCGTTGTCGAGGAGCTATCAAAAGAGAAGTTTTTGTTTTTCTATTGTGTGGATTTTCATTTCAGTATATTGAGTGATATGAATTCTTTTCAAAAAATTATAGAATGTTTTTTTAATCTTTTCTATGCACAGAGTTATAGATCAACAAGGTAGAGTTATCAATTCATCCAAAAACTCTAGAAAAACCAACAATGCAGGTCAATATCAAGAGGGAAAGGAGCACAGTGAGATGAATTATATATCACCTACAACGAGTTCCATTTTCAAGAGGATACCTAAAACCTTCGCTAAATAATATGAGACTGTAAAAGGATCTATGTACACAAAGGTTCCACTTTCAAAAGAGTTGATTGATGAAGTTCATGTTTTACTGAAGTACCCTTACAGATGAAAGACAACCCTTAGAGAGAAATGGAACACAAATCCATTAGGAAATAAACATATTCTTTTGGATCCCAATTAGAGGATAAAATCAAGATATTGAAATGAAGAACATCCCTCATTCATCCTTACTGAATTTCCATGGTTTATCTAAAGAATATCTTTACACCTTCCTCTTTGAGTTCGACATACTTTTCAGAAGCTATGATTATTTGTTGGATGCCCAGGAATTGAATCTTTTTCCACCCAAACTCAAGAATGTTACACTACATTGGTTAATGGGCCTTGGTAGAGACAACATCTGCAGATGGGACCAAATGACAAAGAAATTTCAAAAACACACCAAGACTACTATAAATATAAGGAAAGGAGGGAGGAAGTATTGAGGATGATGCAACATGAAGATGAGTGTGTTGAGGATTACATAGAATTATTCAAATATAATTTTCAAAGGGAAATGCAAGGATATTTTAATGTGCAAATTAATAATGCACTCATTAGCAACATATTAATCGATGTAGGTGCTACCATTAATGTCATGAAACGTGATACCATGCAAGCCTTAGAACTCACATGCGTTAGGGAAACCCCAACCATACTCCAACTCACTGACAAATCAACTATTAAACCAGAAGGTATCATAGAAGACATAGTGAGGTGTGTACATTCATGGGAATATCCCTCCAATTTTATGGTCCTAAAGCCCAAAAAATATTTGGGAGGGTATTCTTTAATCCTAGGAAGACCTTGACCATCCACCACTGATGATTACATCGATTTTAGGTTAGGAAACATGACCATATCCCACAAAACCTCTACAAAGAAATTAACCCTGTATCCTCCCTCCAATACTACCATAGATTTTGAAACACTACTATGGGATGATGAGGAGGATAGTGATGAAGAAGGAGAACCTCACCAAGTCCTCTCTATAGATCAGTACTTATCCATTAGAGAGAAAATAGAGGACCATGAAATAAGTGACTTCATAGTCTCTTCTTCTTCCTCAACACCATCACAATTTCTTGATCATGTTATGCAATAAAAAACATAGGCTTCTCTGGCCGCAACAAGAATTTTACCCATAAAACATGAATCCCCAACAGAAAATACCAAGGGTCCCCTACAAAAACCATATAAATAAGCACCGAGAAAACCTTGAAAATCAACCAGGGACTAACTAAAAAAAAAAAGAGTGACTGGTTAAAGTGTTACAAAAACACAATGATTCCTTCACCTGAGACTATTCTAACATGAATGGAATCCATCCTGACTTATGCACACACCAATGAATCTGACACTAAAGGACATAGTTAAGGAGGATCTACATAAATTTCTCATGACCAAATTTATCTATCCAATTTATGACAACCAATGGGTCTCCCCTCTCATCATGGTACCAAATAAAAATGGTAAATCCATAATTTTTTTCCACTATAGAGAAATCAACAAAAAAACACACAATGGCCATTTCCCAATCACATTCATTAACAAGGTCCTAAATATGTTAGCAGGGAAGAAATATTTTTATTTCCTCGATGGATTCAATGGGTATAACCATATATAGATTGTGTGCAAGGATCAAGAAAAAAAATGTTTACCTATCCATGGGGGACATTTTCCTATTATTTTCTACCATTCAGGCTATGTAACTCCCCTACCACTTTTCAAAGAGATGTAATTGGTATATTCTTCAATTTAATTCATGATTTTGTGGAGATATATATATGGACAATTTCATGACATATGGTAATGAATTTGATGAGGCACTAAAAAATCTAGAGAAAACATTCATAATGTGTAAGGAATTGAATGTTTCCCTAAAAAATAAAAAGATGTGAAATGATGTTAATTGATGGCATATTATTAGGAAACTGCATCCCAGCTAAAGGAATCCAGGTGGATCCAGTGAAAATCAAGGTAATATTAAACTTTCCAACTCCATCTTTGAAAAAATAGGTACAAAGCTTCTTAGGATATGATTATTATTATCATCTCTTTATTGAAAAAATTTCACGAATTGATCTTCCATTATTTTCCTTGCTTATCAAAGTTTCTAAGTTTTTATGGATAGAAACATGCCAGAATGCACTTGATGAATTAATGAAAACAAAGGTGTCTAAGGCTCACATCTTAAGAGGACTTGGTTGGTCCCTCCCATTTCATATTTCCATAGATGCATCAGACACTACCATTGCATTTTTTCTAGGGAGACTCGAAGGAAAATATCCATACACGATCTACTACATCAACAAAAAATTCTCACTCGGATAACTAAATTATACAATAAAAGAGAAAGAGTTTATTGTGGTAATACATGAAATTAATAATTTTGGAATTACATTATAGGATATATTGTAATATTGTGTATTGACCATGCTGTAATAAAATATTTATTGAATAAACCTATCACCAATGGCAGGGTGACTAGGTGGCTATTGTTATTACAAGAATATGATATAACCATATTAAATAAACCAAGAAAAGATAATGTAGTGGTTAATTTTCTTTCAAGAATCAAATCTAATGAAAATGAGCCAAGCGTAGAATATTATTTTCTTGATGATCACATATTTGTGGTTTCTACTAACTCTACTTGGTTCAAAAATATCACTAATTACTTGGCTCCATGTAGAATACAACATCATTTGTATCCAAAAAAGAGACAAAATATCATAAAAAAAAGTTGTATACTCTCATGGATTGATGGTTTCCTCTTCCACACAAGATTGGATCTCATTATCAGAAGATGTGTACGAGAAGACGAGATCCATGATATCTTGAAATCCTTCCATGACAGCCCATATGGAGGTCACTTTGTAGACAAGAGGACTGGGTACAAGGTACTTCACCAAGGGTATTATTGGACCACTACCTTCAAATATGCCAAGGAACATGTAAAAAGGTGTGATAGCTTCCAGTGCAAGGGAAGTGTTAGGATATTTAGAAACTTAGGAATTAGTAAGATCAACTTGGTCTATTGTGTCGTTAGGTAAAAGTGTGTTTTCTAGTGTGTTTCTTTAGTATGCATTAGTATGCATTTGTAGTTAGGAAATCTGACAGTCACGATATGTTCCCGACATAGAGTGATCTGATGGTTCATACTCTCCTCGATCTTAACAACCATTGATCTATGGCTTAACACCCGATTGGCCCATGATCTCTATTTAAAGATCATGGAGGGTCATTTGCCGATGATCGATTGTGAGAAACTCTCTTGTAAAATCTCTATGTAATCTTTTTCTTTGCATTAATAAACTGCTCCAAGTGGCAGCGTTGGCTAGGGCCATGGATGTTTCCCCGTAGGGGTTTTACCACGTGAAAACATCGGTGTGTTGATATTTGATCTGGTTATGTGAGTTGTTACTAAAGGTTTTCGTCCTCTGTTGGAATAGTTGTGTTGTCAAACATGGTATCAGAGCCTGTTTGAAGACCCGCTCCTGTTGTAGATCGAGATCGTGAATCCGAGTTGCCTCATCTCCACTTTCTGTCATTTCCATACATTTTTGGGCTGAGAGAATTGTTCCATTGCGTCTAGAGCGCTTGTTTCATTTATGAACACTTTTCGTTTCACTCGAAAAGGTTTTTGTTCCCAAGATACGACCATTATAGTCAGATCCGGAGGTATAAAGCTTGAATATGATTTTTTTTAAATTTTTGTAGAGTAGTATTTTGGTTTTATTTCGGTTTTGTTTTATTTATTTCTGGGTTGCTACTCTTTTAGATATGTGTATTCTCTTTTCCCTGCACCCTGTGTGATCTCGGAAAATCAGAAACAGATAGGAAAAGGTGCATCTTCTGAGTAAGCAAACTGAGATCTAACCCTTGTTGTCATCGAGAAGTGAAATTTTTTTCTTGTGTGAAAATAGTTTTTTTTTAGCATCCTCTCTAAGGCCGTCTTCAACAACAACAACAACAACAACAACAACAAAAACAACAATAATCCTCCTTCTGAACATTACAATATGTTTTGCTAGATCATTTGGTTTAAAATAGCCTTATTAAGTAAGAGGTCTTGAGTTCAAGTCTCTCGTTTGTTACCCTTTTTTGGAAAATTTCATGCTAAAATTGTAAAGTGTATTTCACTTCAAGTATAAAAGTGAATCACTATAAGTAGCTTTAATATTTTATTTTAGAGTTATTTATTTTGCATGCATTTTTTATGTTATAAAATAACTTCATTGTAAAAGTGATCCCCACTTCTCTTTATAAAAGTGGGTCACTTCATAAAGCAACTTACACAATCAAGTGGTCATTTGGTTACCAATTGTGCCTTTTTTTTTTAACGGGCATAACTCTAACATCGGAAGTCCGTTTTTAGTGTCGTTTTTTTTAAAACCGCATAACTTTTCGAACTCTTTCCATCCAGATCATTAGTTTCAGTTTTGAAATCCACATTATCTGCACATTTAATATGGATTCTACAAGTACTATCTTTCTTACCAACAACAACTACTTCCAATGGAAATGTCATATGGAAGATTTATTAAGAAGTAAAGGCTTGTACCAGATTACCTTGGGAAAGGAAAAAGCACCCACTGATGCTGATAAGAAATCCAAGTGGGATAATAAGAATGACGAAGCACGTGGACTAATCAAAATTTCCATCTCTCTTGATTTAAGGTACCACCTTCAAGATATTGATGACCCCAAAGAAGATTGGGACACGATTGAATCTGTGTTTGATAAGCTCAATATTATTCGAGAACAACAGTTAGAAAATCAAATACTTACCTTGATTCCAAATGATTTTTCTTGCCTTGGAGACTATCTATCTAGGTTTAAAACACTCAGAATTTTATGTGAAGAATGTAAGATAAATATGGAGGAAGAGCATTGCATCTATCTTATTCTTTCTAAGCTAGGTAGTGCATATTCTGTGTTTGTATCTACCTTTTTTTCCATGAGAGAGGCTCTAGGGGAAGAATCTTATGAAAAACCCACTCTTGATTCCTTTTGTGCTTCTTTGATTCAAGAGGAAGATAATCTTGTACAATTTGGAGTGATCAACACTACAAGTCTCTCCAACAAAGCCTTAGTTTCCCAATAGAAAGATAAACCCAAGTATCCCAAGAAGCAACATCCTTGATACAACAACAAACAACATAAGGGTCCCAAACCTGCTTAGACAGCTTCATATCCTACAGGTTACTGGTGACAAAGGAGAAAAATATAAAAGTAAGAATACTAACAGACATTGCAACTTTTGTGATAAAGATGGTCATGATGAGTCCAAATGTTTCAAGAAGATGGTAGCTTTAGAAGCAGTGATGAAGAAGCACAATATCAGTATTGATTCTACTTCTTCTTCTCACGGACATGCACTTTTTGCTTCTGGTTTCTCCTTCAATTCAAATTCTACTGCTACTTCTTCTTCTGATGAGTGGCTTCTTGATTCAAGAGCATCTTATCATATGGCTAAGGATAAAGCCATATTTTCTGCTCTAAATGAATGTAACACCAAGAAA